>OX578277.1:58759176-59256687 GCA_951217055.1 Gerris lacustris | reverse complement strand
GGACCAAATCTGGCCTGATTTTAACAGTTCTTTTAAGGTGTTCAAAGCACTTTAAATACAATTTATTTCTCTTTCAGGATGAAACTCCCATATGTTACTAAATAAACAGGTTTAGGACGTAAGATTATTATTATTATTTTTTTTTTTTTTGGACGTTAAAAGAACTTAACATTGCTTTATATTTAAATCTATTTGTTTAATTTTAAAACTTAAATTAAATCGTACATTAAGAACATATTAAATTTAAATCAAACAATATAATATGATCCTGATTATACGTATACTGTTTTATGTTGAGTCTATTTTACACTTGCAAGAATCTTTTGTTTGAATTATTGAGCATTTAGGTTTTATATCATATCTAATAAAATTATTTATAACTATAGCAGGTAAATTTACTTATATGGTTGATATTAGAGGTCAATTTAGTTGTTTTATCGATATTTTAAAAATCCAAAACCAAATTAATTGGTTTCTTGTAAAAAAGATCCACAATACATAATATTGAGCAAATTAAGTTCGATAAAATAACTTAATATGTTGTTCTTTGAGATTTATCCAATTGAAGTACATCTTGTACATGTTTATGATATTAGAAACCGAAATAGAAAACAATATTTCTCGTATCAAATACTTGAAAAATGAAACTTAATTATTATTATTAATTCTACAGTTGAAGAATCTAATAGGTTATATTGAGGACATTTTAATACAAAATTAATTTCAATCTTTGAAAAAAAGAGTATTAGAATCTGCTGTAAACCCCTTTACCAAATCTCTCTATCTCATGTGCATCCTAATAATGTTGTTTTCTTTGTTATGTTGACACAAGGTCTCTATTTTTTAGGTTTCTAGGTCGTTATCGCTTCTCCTAAACTGTTCTAAATTGATATATTTCCAGGTGCGTGTTGTTTCATTTAAGGGTAGTTTGGTCATCAGTGTTAAGTACATAGGGGTGTCCCTTACGCTTGGTTACCTCTTATAGATCGAGCAGTACATACCGAAACACAATTGGTTTAATTGCATCTAATGAAGACCAATTGGATAGGATGCGGGATGAGTCAAACGTACACCTTAGAACTCAACTGTAATTCTCTAGTCTCCTGCAGCCACGTGTGCCTCGAGTTAAGGTATCGTTTTTTTCATGAGCTAATGCTCTCTTTTATTATGAACTAAGTAGAGGGGTTACTTTTAATATTCGTCAATTGAAGCTTCACCTCCTATCTAGATTATTGTTAAAGATCATTTTACCTCTATAACCCTGTGATAGTAACTTTACACCTCACTCCAAAGAATTATTAGATAATTTGTTTTTTATTATTTTTACAGTTTCTTTAATTACCTATATAACGGCTTTAATACTCCACTACTGTAACTAACATAGCTTCCTTAACCTTCCTCTTTGACCTTTTGTATTTTTTTTATTATTTTTGTTTGTTTACTAAATAACTTTCTTGCTAATATATTCGTTCCCATATTTTACTTTCTTAAATATTATTATTATTAATTATTAATACAAATATATGTATTATTATTTAATAATAAAAAGTATTTTGGTGGCACGAAAACTTGATTTTGAATCATTTTGGTGAATTTGATTTTGACGAACTCGTTTTAAGTATAAAAAATTGTTTGTTTATCTTTTTGTCTGTCTTTTGTGTTCTGAGCAGACACGTTTAGCCCAAACTATTTAACAATGTTCGATGAAAACGTGTTAATCAATCAAAATTCCAAAATATAATTTATGCACCGTAGTACCATTCTTTTTTCTACGATTTTTAGATAGTAAAACAATAATTGGTATATAAAAGATGTAAACTAATAATTATTGCCCTCATAACTTTCGAACACACTTGACTATTACACACTTTTTGATCTATAATGTGTAGAATATCGGCCTTTTGAAAATTTAATATTCCTTTATAAGGCGGGTCGTCCACTGTGAGCGACTTCACGCGACTGTCACTTCACATCTCTGTGCACCATACCGAGATGTGTATATTGCTCGATCACCAAAATTTCGTTTTCGTTCCTAAATTTTAGGGAGACAATAACACCTTTGGAACGTATTATAGGCTGACTATTAAATTAAGTATGCGATAGCATTTGGCAGTTTTTTAGATTTTTGCACTCGCAGCCTACCGAAGTTAACGGCAGCTTTGTGATCGTTCTGAAGAACAATTTTTTTGTCTCCGATTTCATAAATTCTAAAAGAGTAATCCGTTTCAGACATCAGGGAAAATTTTTGGTTCTGTGTCTGTATGTTGGTCTGTCTGTCAGTCTGTCCTTTAATTGTTTGCGAACCAACATATCTTAAAAACTACTCGTCCGATTTTAATGAAACTTGGATGGTAGGTTATAATTAGCTCATTGTTGGTCCGATATAAGTTCTGTTCTCATTTGTTTCTCTTCAACATGCGCACAAAAATACATTTATTTTCACCTATATCTTAAAAAGTACTTATCCGATTTTTATGAAATTTGGATGGTGTGTCGAAAGTAGCCCGCAGATAGCATCGAATTAATATCAACCATCTGCGCTTTTTAACTTTTGCTTTTTTTTAACTTTTGCTCACATAATTCAATAAATTATGTGAGATAGAACGCAAGGAATCTATGTGCTACACCATTGGATATTCAAGTTAAATATTTTGCTTTTAAATAAAATAAGCAAGTTATTGTTTCTGCCAATATTTTTTGAACTTGGTGTTACTAAATAAAGCGCTAAGACAAAAATGGATCCAGTTTATTGTCAATAACTATTTTAAAAACAGGCTGGTGTGATAATTTGGTTTATTCAGTATCTTGTCATAGCGCAATTGTAAAAGCGTTGCCAGTTTACAGTTTAAATTGCATTCGAATAAAATTATTTTGCGGTCTATCATTTGCTTCACATCTATAGCTTTCCTGCGTCATCGATAGATCATATAGGGGTAAATGATTTTTTTTTTTAAACAAGTTATTGACATAAGTAACAAAAAAATATTTGTATTTACCGGAGCCGTAATGGTATTTTGAGAGGGGTTATTTTGTGCCTTTTTTAATTTTTGATATTTTGTAAAGGATTGGGGCTTTTTAATCAAATTCGTGGAAGGGTATATAATGGACAATTTTGGAGTATATAGTTTTATTTTATTTTTTAAATGGAAGCTTTTGCTTGGATTTTTATCAGGGTTGTTAGCAGGTATTTAAGAGGGTATCATTGGCAGTCTGTGGACAGACTTAAGAGTAGACCAACATGGAATTTGTCTGGTAAATTGAGGGAAATCACAGAAAACCTTAATTAGGCTGGGCGGACACGAGTCCTTCCAGTGTAAAAAAAATTTCTATTGCCAGTTTTGACTATTTTTTTAAAGGGTATTTGTTGGTGAGTGGTCTCCAGATTTTTCGATTTGAGGTTAAAGGGAGTAATTTATTTCTTTTACGAATTTTAGTGTGAGTGTAATATTTTTTAATTTTGAAAGTATGGTCTTGATTTTATCTTTTTCATCTTGAATTTCTTGAATTTTAAGTTCTTGGAATAATTTGCTACGTTCGGATTAATACCTAGGACGTTCTAATATGATGTGAATCATATTTTCTTCTTTATCTGGGCATGTATGTATAATAGGCGAATCACTTAGTCCTTTCATATAAGTTGTATTGAATGCATCTTGCATGGTAACTTCTCAACCTATTAATTTTGATTATATCCCTACGTTGTAGTTTTGGTTTTCAAAACCATGGTTTAATTGGAACTTTTTTGACAATTGATTTGAACATCTATAAAAACACCTATTTCCGCAGCTCTCAAGAAAAGTTTCCTTACAAGCAGATATAATAATATTTTGCGTCTAACAGCTTTGCGATGCTTATGTCGGCTAAACGATATCATCTTCTTAACTGGTTTATATTATAATAAAAATGTATTTTTTGTTCGCTGTAACTTGTGACTGTGATGTACCTACTTTCCTAAATCATTCTTAAGTTACTCAGTGACAAATGATCGAACATACTTAATAAAAACACCAAAACATTCTTATTCTACACTTTAACAATTGATTGAAATTTACTTAAAACTAACTTTGTGTTTGTAAATAGTTTTACTTTTCATGTTTCATTTTATATTTTAAATAAGATATTTTATTTACTTTTATGTTATGAAAATGCGAGAACTATTTTTTTATTTTTTTTTATTCCTAATTTATTTTTAAACTTTTTGCCATAAATTCTTATTAAATAGATCATGGTTGTTAAAAGTTGAAGTTCGGTTTTCTCTTGTTCTCTTTAATTCTTACGAGAGAGAATTAAGTGGATAAAAAGTTATTTGCTCGAAGGAATTCACCTGTACATCCCCTCCAGTCTGAAAGCCAGGGATGCATTCTAATGTGTCTTGAAAGCTCACCAGTAACCAAATAATGAGACTGTTTATATTCATGTTGTCAAGCTTCACCTTGTCGCCGGATTAACTCTTAGCATGGACCCTTCCTCTGGTGCCCCGGACTTAAAGACTTTTAAATAGAGATTCCTCGGCTTCTTCTAACCCCCTCCTTTGATAGCCTCAGAAGACTTCTTGTTGGATATTTAAACGCAGCTTTAAATTCTACTTTCGTCATTATCCCTCGGTCTCGTGTGACAGTAACTGGAAAAAGCCTTAAGGTTTAACATCTTCCTCTCCTCTTCATATTTATGCAAATCTGCTTTTCTTCTCTTAGTTTGCAATTATTTTTTATCTTAATTCATATGATCTTTCATTTAAAAACTTTTTATACCTTATATAACTAGAGACACGCTGGTTTGAACGTATAATTATACTCATATGTTGCTTATCAATTCTTATGAAAACAATAATATATAATGTTTTTCTTAACACATTGCACAGAACTAAAGAATAAGTATAACTGTAATAATGATAATAATAATAATATATATATATATCCTAAAATTTGAGAGAGTATTTTTATATGATATAGAGTGAGGCCCAAGTTTCAGCTCGATTGGATGATTAGAAGAGAAAAATTAATAAATAGGATTTAAGTATAAACATAAATTTTAGCATTTTGGGTTTGGTACTAATTACCATTATGCGGTTTGTGGCTTATAAATCTTAAATATCGATTCAAAAAATGAAGAAATCAGAATCGCAATAATTTATTTACTATGAACTTTATTTTTATTACAAAATATTCTACGATAATATATTCACCATCATAATTATTGCAACAGCTTGTGCAAATTGCGTGCATTTGCGTGCTTTGGTGTTGCTGTATAGGTTGTATTGCTAATTCACTTTTGACCCTGTTTTGTAAAGAACACTACGAGCAAATTTAATTACTGAAAGCTTTTTAAAAGTAGAGGTTTAAGTAAAATATGACAACTTCCAGGTGACTTTTGTAAGGGTGGTCGATTAGTAAAGTTTTTTTTGTACTAAGGATGCTATTACTTTTTACGGGTAGTAGGTATATTACAGCCATGATTTTTGCTTATATTTATCGAACTTCGCTGTTCCAAAAACCTACCTATGTATATTTTAACTTCTCTTTTCCCTTTATAGAAAAGGGGAGGTGAATAGGAGCTATATTTTCTTCAAATCAGATATACTTTTCTCTTATATAAAAAAACACAAATATACCTAATTTAATTTATGTGCGATATTACTTGTTGTATTGTTATACTATATAGTACAAGATAATGTCCTTTTTTATTCTCTAAATATTTTCAGGAGGAGATATTTTAAGGATTTGTAAGGAAATTAGAATGTAGTTCACTCCCTTCCCGATAGATCGTAGGAGACTCTCCTCTTATTTCTTCCACGTAACTAGATCTTACTATACACACTAGCTTTAATATAATCTTACAATTTATTTATAATAATTATTTTATTAATAAATATGAATGCAAACAAGTAAAAATAAATTAACGGATAATATACTTAAAAAGTACATAATAAGTTACTTTTTAATTAACTTGTAAACGTTTTTATAAGAATAAGAAGCTGAAAACAATCATTGTACCCAAGAGTCAGGGTATTAATTAAATTTTAACCGATAAACTATAATGACCAAATAATTTGGTTTAAAACGGGCAGCCTATTGTAACTCATCGTGTTTTTTTTCGATGAGAGCTATAATAATCCATGGGGCGTAATTGATAAGACGCATTGCTACTTGGGATTTTATTTTTAAAGTCCCCCCGAAGAATAAAAGTAGTTGATACTTTTTATTATTATTATTACACAAGCCGAAACAACAAACTCAGTTTATTATTATTTATTGAAACTTTTCGTTTACTGAGAGGAGAGTCAAAGCACTGTCAAAGCCCAAAGTTCTCTGAGTTAAACTTGGAGTTTTCACCACGATGCTTAATACCCCTGAGATGCTAAAAGTACTGGCATTGAAACCTCTAATTTCAGATCCTACGTGACGTAGATTTCACCGGTAAACCATGAAATTTTTGTTACATTTGATCGAAATTTTCAATATTGTAAAAGGAAATCTTTGAGTATTAACGTAAACCTGGTAGAAGTAAGAAACCGTAAGGGAATTCAAATATTGTAGCTGGTGAATACCCTGATATTTGAATACGCAGTAAGGTTGTACGTATTTTTCCCTTTATTGGAACTTGTTTCTTTTCCTTATTGCGGGCATTCTTCGATATCTTCTCCCCTTTTCCTTTTTATTCACAGTGTCGAGGTTTTCTTCTAAAAGTGTTCTCTTTCCCTCTCAAAGATTACTTGTTCCCTTGTAATCTATCTCTTTTCTTCTCCTCTCTGTGAATTCTTTACCGATGTAAAAGGGGAACGGGGCGTGTGACTAAGAACCTTTCCTTCACACATTCCCGTTTAAAGTCACCTTGCTCCTCGATTTTGTCTCCCTGTCCTTTCCTTTACTTTAGAAGTTTTAAAAGTGATTGAATTTCTTTAAAAGAAGGAGGAAAAAAGCGCTGAAATTCATTCGACATGATACATCAGGCAGTTTCTATTTGATTAAAATATTTTTTTTTTTTTAACAGCATGCGTTTTGATTATTGCAGTAAAATAGCATCAAAGTTCTTACAAGCACTTAAAAATAATTTCTTAAAAATGAAAAACCTTCAGCGTTATTTAAATAGCCAAAAAATATATCTAAAATGCCCCTCAAGGGCCTCAAATAACGGCTAAACTAACAACGATAAAAACATTAATTTTTTGCGTAAATGAATGCTTTAGTTTTGACCTTTCCACTCCATCACATAGCAATCGCAGTAAAAACCACTAGGTCACTGAATTCAAGAGAGTCATGAAGACGGTTGAACACAGCTGGAGGTTTTAACGGCAGTTGTCACTGCGACAACATTGATTTCATCCAGGTTAAGGTATTTACTAGAGTATTAACTGAATATAAACAAAATCATTGCTATCAGCTTGATTTTATCGAAACATTTTTTTTATAATGGTTTCAAATGTGTACATTTATAGCTAATTAATAGTAATCTCTTTATACGATACCGCATCGTAAGATTTGTTACAATTTTTCCTTGATTTTTTTTTTTCACAGTTAAGCTCTAAATGAAATAAATATAGAAATTGAGCTTAAAAAGTAATATCGAAATGTTATAAATTTCTCTTATAAAAACCCTTTTTACCTTTCTAAGTTATTGCTTTGGATAGAAAAATAATTATCATTTTTGGAGAAGTTAATAAAAAAAAATCTAATCCTTTTTGTGCCCCTTTTGGGGTCTATTAGCGAAAGCCGTTGGCTTCCCTTGCCTCTAAATTTCTTTATGTAAAATCCACTTATTTTATATCGGGTATTTCCATGTGGTCTCTCTTTTAGACCAGGGGTAAAAATATAATTGCTTGTAAGGGCAAGGCAATGCTGTAAATATAACGTGTGTATTGCCGCATTGCCATTCGCTTTATAGGGGTTGTGTGATATTACTTGTATAATCCAATAAGAAAACAAATAATCTGGCTGTTAAGGGGGAGAGACTACAAGTTAGACTAACGAAACCTGGGAAAATAATATTGCAATTCTGTTTTAATAAAGAGTACCGCATAAATATTCTGGTATTAGTATCTTCCTCCCCTATGTAGAAAGCGGTGAGTCGAATATCAATTAATACACCGATGTTCGCTTACACTTTTTACTGTAAAACTAAATGAAAGTTCCTCCTTATCTAATTCAAAGGTACCTACACTAAATGGGAACCAACGCTTCCTTGGACCATACATGACCTTTAGTGGAACACTACAATAAAAATATCTGTTAGGTTGTTTAAGTCATTACTCAATTTTTATCAAGGGTCTTATTTAATAGCTTTTTGTGTCTTTATAGCCAGAAAAACACGTAAGAATTTAATGCAGTACAACATAATGTTTTGATTAAGATCAATTTTTTAAGTAATTGGAAATAGGTAATATAGACGGGTTTCGGCCATTGAAATAGAGGTTTATCACAATTTTGTAAAAACATTTTTACAATACACTGACTAATTTTGATATGCTACTTTAGTTATACATGAGTAATGGGGGGTCTGCAACTAAATAGTACGTAAATGTTAACCTCTATTGCTTCCGAGCTTACCGAAGGTAACGGAAGCTATGAGATCGTTCTGAGGAACGAAAATATTTTATATGTCCGATTTCAAAAATTCCAAGACAGAAATCCGTTTCAGACATCAGGGAACATTTTAGGTCCCGTGTCTGTCTGTCGGTCTGTCGGACTGTCGCTCAATTTTTGCGAACCACCATATCTTAAAAACTACTTGTCCGATTTTAATGAAATTTAGTTAGTAGGTAATACTTAGCCCATTGTTGGTCCCTTATAAATTTCAACCTTCTGCGCTTATTTGTTTATTTTCCACATGCTCACAAACATACATTTATTTACCGCTATATCTTTAAAAGTAATTATCTGATTTTGATGAAATTTTTATGGTTTGTCGAAAGTAGCCTGCAGATAGCACCTGCCTAATCAAAAGCCTTATTTCACGCACTTTAAATCGTGCTAAATTAATATGTCTATGTACTATAAAGCCGCAAGGCTAACTGACTCACTGACTGATATGAATGTTTACCCACTTCCAGAAGAGCTAGAGACTTGTGGTTTGCGCCATTCGACGCGCAACGTCCATATTGTGAACCAAAATAATTATACAATGTTCACTTTTCCCCCTCCTTCCCCCCTTAAATAAATAAAAATGGCCGACTTGATTTTTAAGGTGTATTGGTGACTTATTGCGGCTAAACGGTAAGTCGTATTGGAAAACGGTTAGCACCAGCGGAAACTGATTTTAAAAGATCTACAACTTTGGTCCTATGACTTTTTGTCGTATCATCATCGGTTGTACCTTAGATGGTGATAATTTTGGTTTTATTTTTTTCTTTTTTGTCTTAGAATGACCATAGTTTCTATAATAGTTGACCGATTTTATTTCTGATTGAGGCTCTTGAATCTTACACTAATGCTCTTTAAATTGATTATATTTTATTTCATTAGTTCATCCTATTTGCTGAGAACATGAGAGTAAATTTTTTCCCGTGTGCCGTGTCACGTGACCACTTTTTTTGGTTTTTAATATTGTGTCGTATATCATTTGAAAGGTCTTGATATGTACATTAAAGCTATTTTTATTGGTTTATTTTTTTAAAAAAAATTACACGTACTTTTTTACCGATTTTTAATTTTGTTGTAGGTTAAAGGGTTTAAATATTTTTTTGTTATTAGGTTTCTTATTTATATTTATTAATTAATTTAATTAATGCCCTTTTGTATTGTTTGTTTTTAAAAAATATAATTTTGGTACCTCAAAGCACAGGGTACAAATGTCAAAGTTAATCTTTTATAATATAATGTATATCGTTGAAAAGGTCTTGAATAGTAGATTAAATTTTGTTACGTTCTATTGTGTGTTATTTCTAGTTTTGAAGGGGTAAAAATAAAAAAAAATTAACAATTTTTTTTTTTTAGACAATAATGGTTTGTATAAGCATAAAATCAATAAAGTACGTGAATAGGATGCGAGGAAGCTATGTGCCACACTCATTGGCAGTCTATTTTTATATATATATATATATATATATATATATATATATATATATATTATATATATATATATATATATATATATATATATATATATATATATATATATATATATATATATATATGTATATTATATATTATAAAAAAAAAAATGTATATATATTATTATACCACCATATTGTTAATTGGTAGTTAATTGTTGTTGGTTATAACTTATAATAAGGTTAATTTTCCTTTTATAAATAACTAAATGCTAACAATTTGGTGTAATAACAATAATAATAATAAAGTATTTATTTTTATGTATAAAAATAAAGAGGTTAACATATATTTACTATTTATTTGTAGACCCCTAGTAATAAACAATTTTTTTTTTTAATTTGTTGGAGACAATAACAGTAACAAATATGATTACATTTTGTTTCTTTACAAAAATAACTCTTTGGCCCATTTATTATATCAGAAGTTTTTTTCAGCTTTCTTTTTAACGATTGTTTTTACTATGAGCATAAATGAAATTATTTTCTTGCATAGTATTTCTTGTTTAATTTAAAAAATGATTGGTGAAAGAGTTATTAAAAATTAAAAAAATATTCATTAATTCCTGAGTTATTATAATTTTGTTTAAATACATTTAATATATTTTATTTGATTTTTCTATTATATAAAATCTATTGTTTTATTTAACTAATTGGAGTTAGTTATTTTGAAATCCATTATTTTTCTTTTCAAATCTGCTACATTTAGTTTCCGTGTTCCTAATCCCAACTAAGTGTAGAACTATATCCAAACCAGAGTTATTATGTTAATGGTCGCCTGACACTGCTGTTTAGATAACTGATAATACCTAATGATAATAGAAGGAAATTGATTAAAGTTTAAGACTTTAAGTTAGTTTTGGCCATTACAAACCCATCAGTTGATAAGTTTAGTAACTTCATTGAATATTAAATGGATCGATGTATTTGTATCTACTGCACCTTAATATATTTTAATTAGTTTTATTTTTGTTACTTTATAGCTCATCGAATCATACTGTTTCAAAATTGATTATCTCTAATATAAACATTTTTATTAGGAAACTGTTATTACTATTTAAAAGGTTTTATTTTTACTTACGAGATTTTTACTTACTTGCTTTTAGAATGCGGACGAATTGTTATCATTCTAAAGAAGAATTTTTATTCAAAAAGGATGGTTATATTATATCTTATAATATAGGATGTTATGTTCTAAAAAGGAGTATGTCAAGTATTACTGTGGTAAATATATTTAAAAAAAACATTATACTAGTGATTCTACTCTGATAATCTAAACGAGGCTAAATTTCTTTCTTCTCTGCATGGCCACCACGTTTATAATCGCCTGATTTGTAAAAATTTGTATGTTTTGATGAAAGTATAGTCAGATGTTGCCGTATTAAGTTGAACAGTAGGGGAGACCGGGGCTGGTTGTTACACTTTTTATTATTAATTTTTATTTGGCCATGCCATAAGTTTTATGAAAGTAATTTAACATTAGTTCTTTAAAACCAACTCTTGGCTACCTCAATTATTTTTTTTTGGCTCTTAATATTCATGTCTCTTGTCGCAGAGGGACTTAAAATATGAGATAACTGAAATTGTAACAACCTACCCCGCTTTGGGGGTAGGTTGTTACAGGTATTGGGGCAAGTTGTTACAGTTATATTATGGTAAAGGAACTTGCGTGTTGAGAGTTGTGTTTTATACATTTTTGATTCAAGTAATATGATTTCAAGAACTTCAATTACATTAGGTTGCTTAGGTTAATAAAATTAAACAACATCAAATTTAACAATTTGTTTTATATCTAGGTACTTAATATGAAAAATAGGTAAAGACAAAAAAAAAATAATAATAATAAAATGTAAGTAAAAATTGATAAATAATGACTCGTAAAATTTTTCAAAACCATTTAAATAGAGAAAAAAGCAAACTAAAAGTTCTTCTTAAAAGTTAATCATATTTAACCACTGAACTTCGACTTAAGGCTAATTCCTATAAATAAAATTTAAAAAAAAAGAAAAAAGTTTAGGTTTTGAGTGAATTTTATACAGTTAGCTTTAATTTACTTGTAATTAATTTTATACTACTCATAAATAAGAAAATGGCGAAATACTACTCTATAAATAAGAAAATTATACCAGTTTGGCATTAAAAATAAATATTTTTTTCTGTTTGTTTCTGTTCATTATAAGTAAAAGTTGAACAAAATCTCGGTTTAAACAGTTATTAAAAATAATTATTATACATTCCTAGGGTTGGTTATTGCAGATAAGAAGTAGTGGGGCAGATTGTTACACTGTAACAACTTACCCCGTAACAACCAGCCCCGTGCTGCAATTTTGGACGTAATTGAGTTAAGCGTCTACCCATATAAGTTTAAAAACTCTAATAAATTGTGGTAATTAAGCTCAATGAACATTGTTTTCAATCTACTATTTACTAAAGCTACATTAAAACAAATGAAGACTGCAGAACATATTTTATAGCACCGACATTTTTACTTTTAGGGGTATGAAATATAAATCAGTACATATCTGTAGAATGAAGGGACCTGTCCTCAAGCTGATAACGGAAGAACTAAGGTATCTATCTTGTCCTTGACTGAGATATGCATTGCAGACCTCTCTACCTCAGTTCAAATTAAATTCAGCATGTAACAACCTACCCCATGTAACAACCAGCCCCTGTCTCCCCTATGTGCTTGTTTAATATTGATTAAAAATAAATGTTATTTCAGTGGGAATCGAAACCTGTCCAAACAAGCGCACTACTTGCAATTCCAATTGGGATCATTATTTTATATTTATCAGACTATGTGTCACACTAATCAAACAATTTTATGCTTTATTTTATGTGGAATCATTGTATATTTTAGTGACTTTTAAGCAATGTTACATGCTTTAGTACGTCATTTACACCTCCTGCTAGAGCGTTTATCTTATTATCTTTAATGGTTATCTTTTTCATTCATTAAGTGCGTAGTTATTGTGTTGTGTGTTGGGAAATGATAAAATGCAAAGAGTTTACTCATATATTTAAATCGGTCCGTGACACATTTTTAGAGGTGTTTTGTTATTATTCATATTAATTAAAAAAAAAAAAAATAAAAAATAAAATGAAATAACTACCATAACTTGTTAATGATTTCCAATTTTTCCCGAGACGTAAAAGAGAAAAATTGAGTCTATTTCTTCAAATAGAAAAAAATATTCTCCGGCGTAGCTTGTTTGGTAGATCGGGTTCTAACCCTCGGCGGCAGAAGGTTTTTCTCTGTTACGTCTCCCTCAAATAACATTTTTAAATATTGAAACTTTCAGTAATATTGTTGCCTATTGTTTACTGTGTATTGTACAGATACATATTAAGAGAGAAAAAAACTAATAATTAATTAAAATAAGTAATTCCGTTTCTTATATACCCTTACTAATTTTAAACCATAATGGATGATGAGATTTTTTAATTCACGTTTATTAAAGAATATAGATTTACATACTGATTACCTGTTTACTGAGAGAAAGGTACTATTTTCTCCGTAAGATTGTTTTAGTGATATACTTAACATACATTTACATATTCTGGCTTTTATTCAAATGTTCAAATAATATTTAGTTTACATAAAGAAACAATTTCGGCATCTGGATTTTATTTGTTTAAAACGTGTTGGTAGTTCGTTACTTTTCGGTAACCTTAAGTTTGGTTTCGGAACATAATATTTATATTCTAGTTTAACTTTTTCCTTTGAACCGATAGTGATATACTGACCATTACAAACAACTCACGATACAAGATGAGTTTAATTTTGCCTTACATATATTGGGGCAAACTGATTTATTGAAAATAATTAATCAAGATTGCTTCTTAACTTGAACGTGGAAGTGACAGGATAGTGGATTTCACTGTATACTAAAAAGAACAAATCTGTAAACAGAAACTGAAGTAGATGTAGAACTTTTGGAATCATATATTTATATAGTATAAATATATATATATATATATATATATATATATATATATATATATATATATATATATATATATATATATATATATATATACATACACAATTTGCGAGAGACACCAAGGGATGTGCCTCGCAAGCTGACACATAGAGATGTGCCACGCAAGCGTGACACATAGGAACTGTTCCAGCATCAGACAACGTCATTAAGATGTTAGCTCGGCATTACGCCATGTCCTGCATCGTTTCGTCGCGTCCGACTCATCAGGGGCCCGACGATGCCCACTCAACTCTGGACCTATACTAGATCATGAAGATCAGATATAGGACTTATCAGAGACGAGCGTGCTCTCATACCGCCATTCTTGCTTGGCTGGCAAAACACATCAGCAGAGTAATACCGTGTTTTTGCACACTGCAATAGGCTACACAATTTGTAATATATATATATATATATAGGTATATATATATATAGTATTTGTTATTTAATGCATGTTGTTGTTTAAATTGTCTTCACTATTAACGTAACTATTATAATTGTCATATTTTTGTTTTACATATTGCTATTAAATATCTAGTGTTGTCACCCAATTATATCATATTAACATCTTATCCAACACAATAATATATATATATATATATATATATATATATATATATATATATATATATATATATATATATATATATATAATATATAATTGGATGGACAAAACACTTTGCATTTAATAGCATTATGTAAAACGAAATATGATAATTATAATAGTCACATTAAAAGTGACGACAATTTTCTATGAAGCAACAACATGCATTAAATAACAAATATATATATCAGCACAGTGAAACTCATATTTTTCGGATAATTAGACTTTAAGTGGGTTTATCGGTTTAATTTGGCAATAGTTAATTATTTTTTTAAAAACATATCTAATCATAGGCTTCAAATTTGATGAAAATAATATATTTATAAATATAAAATTAAAGATTTGTCGAGGTTCAGATAGGAATTGGAAAATGTTTAGGTACTTTTTCATTTCATACATTACAAGCACCAAAGCCTTTCTTAGATTGATCCATGTTTTTCTTAGATTAATCCATGTTTGTCTGTAAGTGTGTAAGTATGTCTGTCTGTCGCCACCGGTCCTTAAAGCGGACTTAAAGCGCATAACTTGCTGGACGATATTCATAGTTTTTTTATGCTTTATGCAGTAGTCTGCGTTATCTTGAGGTGCATGTTAAAATATTTAATAGAAACTGAGTTTATTAAATAAATGATAAATAATTTTTTTGTTTTTTAAAACACTGAAAATTTCTACAACAATCGTTGTTATTGATTTTTTTTTACATCAAAACAAGTGTTTTTATAACTACTAATTTTATCTCTTACTTTTTTTTTTTATATTTGCACTGTTAATATTGTTTGTTATTTCTATAATGCCCTGAGTTTTCTCCAGACTTAATTAATTATGAACGAATTTGATTGAATTTACTGTTTTTTCTCATATTGTAAGCAATCTCTTAAGGTGGAGATTAAGAATATTTAATTATAAGATAGAGGGATTTTTTAATGTAATAAATAGCCTCCAAACTGGAATTCACAGGGTATTTTAGTCTTAATTATAGCATTCACCCCGCGCTCACGGGCTCATGCTATCATGTTGGCCAGGCGATTAAATGAAATGCCTAAATATTTTCGCTTCCAAATACTTCAAAAAGAATCAAGACTAGATTATATATCATTCATTCCATTATATCTTGCGAAAAATTACTCATTTATTATTAAGTGCGACAAAGAACCTTTTTTTTAATCAAGATAAAAGTTAATCTCATAATGATCATAATTTTGCATATAAAAATATTAGAAACCTAAATATTTTAATTCTACGCCTCAAGTGCTTTTTTTATAATATGAGTAAAACGAAAAAGTATATGCAATCAAATTTCATAGTCTAGATTTAATTATTTTTATCTCCAGAAGGGAGAAAAAGTGAACTTTTCTTCCTAGTTTATAGAGAGGAGAGTTACTAATTGCACCCAGTCAGGTTTAACAGGGGGTAATAGAGAATAAGGGAATCATGAACTCTCATGATTCCCTTGAGTGTTACTCTCGATCAAGCTCAAGTAAGTAAGGTTGTTGTTAAATACACAATTTCATTTATTAACTTTTGTTTAATATCTAAATCTATAATGTCATATTCACAAGTTAACCTCCACAACGGGTTTCATGGCGATTCTTCAGTAAAAAAAAGGAACAGGTTAAAAGTGAAATAATTTCACCTTATTTTCAAGTTTTGCTAAATTGGTACTTTAATTCATGTAAAAAATCAAAAACAGTCATGAAAGATTTAAAAAACGGGGGAAAATTAAATAAATTTAACAATAATAGGTTGTAAAAGCATCAAATCATTAAAGCATACGAAAAAGAACGCGAGGAAGCTATGTGTCACACTAATTGGCAGACTATTTTTACGTCTCCATCAGCACATTTATTTAAGTATTTTATTTAGGTAATTTTGCTGCCTCTTTACTCATAATAAATATTCAGTCCTATGATTCGAACTTACTAGATAATTTCGGCGTTAGTGCTTTTGTTTCTGGCTAGTTGCGTGTGAACTATGGCCTCTTGGTTACAGTCAAGTGATTATTTATAGTTAATTTCTTTATTAGATAATAGATTCTTTAATTGATATAAAAATAATCAATTACCCTTACATATCAAATGTAGATTAGACAGTGACGTAAATCAGTTTAGTTAAATATATTTAAGTATAACGATAACAATTGTAGATTCAAAGAAACTGCCGGTCCAAGTAAAGTAATACTTGTTTATTTATCGAAGCCATAATCATGGTAAACCATGGAAAAACTAGTTACATATTCATAAAATAATGTGAAGGAGTGATTCCATTTTATGATGGTGTTTCCTTAAGTAGAACAATTGTGTTTTATTATGTCATTATTTGCTAAATATTTTTATTCGAAATTATGTGTAATTTTCAGGCAAATAAACTTATTTCATTAAGGTGAAATTTAATTTATTTGCGGAGTCAGGTTGTGGATAATTAATTGGTCAGTTTATTAAAATAATAATTTATTTACTTTTCTGATTCTAGTCCAAAGTTGGTTTAATCTGAAGGGTTTAATACTAGGTTACAGTGTTACCTATATGGAGTCTTAAATCTCCTTTAAGCCATTAATTAGCACCAACAGGATGATAGTGTAATTGTAAACACTCGCTTCAACTACGGGGTGAGAGGACACAGTTTATTTATTAGCTTCATTCATTATAGGCTTACAATTTAATTCAGTTTTAGGGTGGTTTAATTTGAGCGTATTCACGTTGGAATCTGAAACCCCACCCGCGGATATTTATACTTATATATCAACTAGGTTCCTATTTACACAGGCTTGTGAGCTTATCGATTTCAGAGTTGCGGATTTGTTTACGGCGCTTCCCGCAGTTACGGTTACGAGTGCCCTCTTCGTTCGTTTAAATTCTATCTAAAGTGGCTTTAAAACGTTTGAAAAGCGTTGATTTAAACTTTAAACTACCGCATAACGGTAATTTTCGTTTAAAATGCCTTTGTATCCAGGTTTTATTTGCTCACTTTATTGCGGTTCCAGAATCAAATAAATCCATGTCATTAATTTTATATATAACTGTTACTCTAGTAACTTGTTTACGTTTTACCATCAAATGTTTTTTTTTAACGGTCAGCTAAGTTATTTCTATTTCCTGTATTTACAAAGAGCCCTTCACTTGAATTATAAAACCCTTAGAATAACATAATTTTACTCGTTACCTCACTATTCTTTAACTTAATATTGGTGTGTGAAGTCGCTCAATCTTTGCGCCCCATTGACGCAACCTAGAAAATTACGGGGTGTGTAGATTAACCAGTATACATATACACATATAGTAAGTGCTACCATTAGCATTAACATGTCTTACCTCTGCAAAAATTGAACTAAATAAGTTGGATTTTTAATCAATGGTTTTAGCGTTTGGCTGGTACCGAAGTGCGCCAGCCCCCCTTCGGATTAGAAAAAGGTTACGGTCGAAGTGCGCCAGCCTCTTAGTCTAAAGGGTGAGGGTCAGGTAATCCCGGGTTATACCTCTTGCACCCTGTCTAAACCCAAAGAACTTTGTAGTGGACTTCGAAATTGGAATCCAACAAGCCGTTCGAAATGTCTTCCCTAGCACTTTGGAAAAATTCAGGATTTAGGATTTACTGAGGACTACCGATGTTCTACCAACGATGGCCAACTAATTAAGTTTATCTTCGAACTACCCTATATAGACCCTGAAGAAGTTGAAGAATGTGATATTGAAGATTAAATAAGCCATCGCAATGATCGATTTTGGGACTACATCACCGAGATCTATATTGATCTGTCCACGGCTAAATTCCCAATACCAATGTGGGATTCAAGCCGCCTAGCGTTGGTGGTTGTTTATAATAATAAAGTATCTAGATTTGAAATGTGAAAGTCATTTTTAATTTATTTTGGAGTATGTACATAAATAAATTACACCTTTCAATATGTACTTTGTATTATATTTATTGAATATAGACTCAATTGTATTATAATGTATATTACATATGCAGAAGATTTTAGTTTTCATGAGTACGTTTAAAGTTAAGTTAATCTAAGCCCTTCTAATAAATATTAGCACTTACTTATAAGTGAGTGTAATTTATATAAGAAACATTTCTTTAATTTTTATTATTAACAAAATAAATTGATTTTTCTCTCGTATTTTTGATTATTTTCTTAAATTTCCTATGTTTAATGATAATTAATTTTGATTTTGTAAGTTAGTTTTTTTTTTTGTTTTTTTTCATTTTGAATATTCACAAATTAAAGTGTATCTTCTGACTAAATTTGGATTTTCTTCTTACGAGAACATTCTACCCATTCTCCTGATGTGCACTGAGATTTGCTATGATCGCCATATCACTCTGAACAGTTTGTTCAAAGTAACTTGAAATCGCTTTATATTGAGTATATGCGAATATTGACAACGATTAGTTAGATCCGTGTCCGAGGTGGGTGGACTACCTGGGTCGAGAGTAGGATTAACCCGGCGCACTTCGACCGTACCCTTCAAAAAGGGGCTGGCGCACTTCCCCCGTGACCCTACCTTTCCCGGCGCACTTGGTGCACAGCCGTTTTAGCGTTTACTTGACTCTTAGTATGTCTAGATTGTGATGTTTGTTTGGTGAATGCAGTTGTTCCTAAATTATTTAAAATTACGTATTTCTTATATTAAAAATATTCGGTACTTTTAAAATGAAGGCTAAGATAATTCGGATAAATATCCGAATTATCTTAGCCTTCATTTTAAAAGTGCTGAAGGACAACTGATTTCGACAAGTGTCTTCTTGCTATAATCTTACATCTTGACCCTTGTTTGGAATTTTATATCTGCAATTTTTCCCTCTGCTGAATTTATATATCTTATAAAAGGAAAAAAGGTTTACTTTATTGTCTCTGAAACGGTAAGGGACAATAACGGTGTATTGAATCCGTGAAAAGAAAAGGAGGAAAAAAAGCTTTAGAGGTAGTTGGGAATAGACCGGGTATTGACATATGTTTTCAATTCCGGGAGATGACCCCGGAGTGTCCGAGGTGGAGGTAGATATGAGTAGAGGGTTCTAAGGTCCAGATGTCGCACCGTGTCCTGTGTGGTCCTTGTGTTCTCAACTCCTTGGTCCTTTATTGGAAGGATCCCCAAGGTGGTTTAGAAAGGATACTAAGGTCTAAGGATACACCCTACAGTGTAGTTTTATTAAGGAAGCTAGGCCGGACACGTGGTGCCCTTTATTGCGAAGCCGCCCGCACCTCCCCGGTCTCCTGCTGGATGAATTTTCTTAGTGTTATTCCAAACACTCCACCCCTCCAGGTCATGGTCAAGGAGAGAAACTTACTTCTCCAAGGAACTTTTACTTTCGCTTGCTTAATGACTCAACTTTTCTACACAATCAATACTTTTCAAGTTTCAATATCTTAATACAAATAAAGCACGGAGCTTACTGTCATTTCTAATAAGACATCTTCTAGATTGCCTTGTTAAGTATAAGTTAATTTAATCCTTCAATGTGGGACCGGAGCGGCTTAATATCGCGGCCACATTCATTTCATTTTTGGATAATTATCACATTTAGTACTATAGATCTTATTATTTATTTTCATTTTCTACTTTAAATTATTTGTCTCCCTAAGTTGTTGGGGATTTAAGAAAAGGTGCAGTTCTACTCAATTAACTGAAAAAAATGTTAAAGTATCATTATTGCCACATTCACTCTAATATTCTATAGTTAAGCAAACTTTTTTTCCCAATTAATCCACATTATTTTATGGATTACCAATTAAGGATTGGAATTTGTGGAATTGGTTTGTTTGCTGTCAGGAGAAACTCCTTTTCTAAGTCCTGGGCTAGAGTTGTATATATTACAGGGTTAAGGAGAGCGATAGATTTGTCGCTGCTCCTTGCCCTCTCGGCCAAAGATCCTAGAGGTTAAAATTGCTTTTTATCACAGCTGAATGTGTTGTGCTCACATCTCGATAAATTTTCTTACGGAGAGGAAACAATAAGGCGCCCCGGTTTTTCGCTTCCATCCTTAGCCTTTTTATAGTGACAATATTTAAATTCTGGAATTCCGTGTAAAGGGCGGGGGAAGTTGTCGAAATGTGATCACACTCAGGGAGGGCCTTTATATTGACATTCCTTTCCGTACCCTTCTTCTTCTACATCTCCCTATATATCTTGACTTTCACTATAACTTTTCCCTTAATCCTTTATAATTAAAAACCTTTAATTGTTCCATTTTCTACTAATTGATTGTGGTAAGTATATCAATGCCGCTGCCTATAAAAATCAAACCAAATACCTAATATAATTATAGATAACACATCTAGTTGTTTTTTTGTTTAGTTATACAATCATCTCTCATTTCGTCTTCTTCTATTGCGATTATTAAAATCACCCCATGCAATTCATGTTTTCATTTTCTTTTATAGATAACTAAGAAAATAGCTGAAGAAAGTCTCTATTACAATTTTCTATTGTGGTCTGATCATATAAGAGTTATCTTGTTTTCTTACTGTCGACAATAGTATTCTTTCATCGATTGATGAAGTACCCTATAAAAGTACCTGTTTACAAATATCTTAATTAAAAGCATAACATTCCCTCTCTTAAGCTTAAGTATAATGATGTTACTATGTAAAACTGATGAATGCTAAAATGCAAGTCACATGGGTTATGCAAGTTAGCTTTATTTGATTTATGGAGGCACATCAGCATTTGATTATATATCTGGGCATGCAGTGTATCTCTTTACTTGAACTAATTCACCCGGTTGGTTTTTCTCACCCTCATATATCTGCTTCCTCTTAAGATGGGCTTTTGAAATTTGAAACATAGATTAAGCTTAAGTAACTTAGGACACTATAAAAAAATAAGCCCTTTACACCCAGCCTCTTTAACAGGGCGATTTTCGAAGTTGATTTTTTTTTTCTTACTGACTCACTCACTCATCATCAAAATTATAAGTGACTTCCAGAATAGCTAAAAAAATAGGTGTTTCCTTAATATTTAACATCCATCAACTCTTCCTTGTATACGTAGCTAGAAATTTGAAATTTGGCACACTTGTAGCCGTGTGACTGAGAGGAAAAATTCAAAAAGTTGGTTTTCTCATATTAACCCGCAACTTAAAAATGTTTTATAAATCAATGGTAAATCGTATCGGAAAACTGATAACACAAACAGATATTGATTTTTAATGATCTACAAGTTTCATTCTATGACTTTTTCTTACCTTTATCGGTTGTACCTTAGCTGGAGCTAGATTTGATTTATCATTTCATAGAACTAGCGTGAGCTTCTGATATTAGTAACTAATTAGTCCTCAACAATTTTATAATATACGTGTATATTTAACCTTTTAGTAGTGTAGCATTTATTTTACAAACTATTTGGACGTGCTTAGTTGTCTATGGACATAATGTATCATATAATCATATACAACCTTTTGTTAATATGTGTAAAATTTATTATAAAATATACTATATTATAAAATAATAATTTAATTATGCATGATTGATTATATCTATATGGGTAAATTAAGAAAATGTAAAGGCTTCAATATTAACTATGCTCAGACTAGACGGTTAAAATGTTAATGTGGAATCCTCTGCGGACTACTTTGAACAAACCATCCAAATTACTTCAAAGTCAGATGAGTACTTTTATAGATATTGTTGTTCATTGTTGTTATGTTGTAATTTGTGCGCATGGGAAAGGAAGCTGTGCTCATTCAACCTTCTTCGTGCGCAGATAATTGAAATTAATATGGGACCAACTATAGGCTAATTATGACCTACTGTTAACTTTCATTTTTTTAAGAGTAGTTTTAAGATATGGTGGTTGACGGACAGAAAGGCTGACATGAGGCCAAAAATATATTCTGAAATGAATTTCTGTCCAGGATATTTTAATATTGGGGATATAACAAATATCGTTCTTCAGAATAATCATAATGCTTTTGTTAACTTCGGTAAAGCTCGGAAGCAAAAGATTACCAGTAATTTAAACCAGTAATAATAAATGAATGGCCCTTGTTTAAAATATACAACTAAACTAGCTTACTTTAAAGTGGCGGCTTTTCACTTAGAAGATTATGAGCCTCTTGTTAAATATCCTTGTTTTTAATAAGGAAGTTGTTACATTAAGGTGACGAATTCAAAATAAGAAAATAGCAGTTATGTAAAACAAGTAGTCTTTACATCAAACGAATATAACCAAAACCAGTCCATTCTGGTTTATAATAGATAATGTACATTATATTATAAATGATAATGATATCTAGATTGTGGCGAGGTCCTTCTTTAGTCCATAGCCTTTCTTCACTTCTACTTTCATGAGAAAAGCAACTCTTTTATTTTTATTGCTTAACACTTAGCCCGTTTCTAAATGATGATTAGCTGACATTTTTGGGAGGGGGCAGGAGCTTTTTTATTTTCTTCTGAGTTCTCTCCTTCTTAATACACACATAACTCCTATGCCTTATTAAAATTTAAAAAAATGATTTTTCATTTTTTTTTTTTTGTCAGTTATATGGCTAACTACAAGTGTGCCAAATTTCAAGTTTCTAGCTATTCTGGAAGTCACTTAAAATTTTGATGATGAGTGAGTCAGTCTGTAACAAAAATGTAAACTTAGAAAATCGCCCCTGTTAAAAAGGCTGAATATTAAGGACTCAATTTCTTACAGTGTCCTAAACTACTGTTTAATCTATGTTTCAAATTTCAAAAGCCCATCGTAAAAGAAAGCATAGATATGAGGGTGAGAAAAACCATGTAATTTGCGGTTCAAGTAAAGATATATTGCATGCTTAATGGAACTTGGTCTTGCGCACTGCCGTGCTCTTAGATACTGTTTTTTTAATTTTTTTATTGATGTGCATTTTAGATTAATAAAGTTGTTTGTTAATCTATAATAACTTCATTTTACTTTTCCTCACCTTCTCCGAAGGCTTAATGAAGAATTATTGTTTTCACCGAAAAAATCCGAAACCGAGCTTTTAGCTGGATGTCAGTTTTTCTGTTTGTCTGTCAGTCTCTCTGCCTGTCTGTGTCACGCATAACTTCCACAGATTTTAAAAAATCTGTCCTTACATATAGTTTTTATGCCTGGAAATTTAGAAATTTGTGAAACTATTAACCCATTTTGCTGAGTCAGCAAAAATTTAAAATAAATCGTAAATATTGAGGGTTATACCTCTTTATAAGGCAAAAATGTACACTGAATTTCGTTTGATTTCATCCGCTACATTGAATATATTGACTTTTGAACTTTGAAACTTTAACGCTAAATAATTTCGGAATTGTTTCGCCAATATCTACAAATAAAGTATCGATAGAAACTGTTTAACATAAAGAACAAAATTCAACAAGTCTGATCAAAATATATTTACGAATTTGTCAAATTCCCTCAAAAACCTTATTTTGCTGAGTCAGCAAAATTTTGTATAAAAAAAAACAAACGAAATTTTCTAATTGATCTAAAATTTGTAGCAATTGTGACTCTTTATAATGCAAGCATTTCTACTATTTCGTTTTGATATCTGCCTCTATTTTGAATATATTGACTTTTTAACTTTGAAACTTTAAAGTTTCTGTGAGGTACCTTTCAACAAGATAAATAATCCCTCCATATTTCAACTTAATATCTGCCGCATTATGTGGGATGTTTTGGTGAGAAAAAGCTCTTAGACGCCCCGCGTCCGATTTTTTTAACAGCAAGTAATTGTTTTAATGTGACGATTTTTACTGGAATATTATTTATCTCATGCAATTCGCTGTCCAAAAAAATAAATTTATCAGTATTACTAATAATTTTTATAGCTGTTTTATTCAATAAGGAACAAAAAATGAATTAAATTAAAATAACATCCGTGAGAGTTGCCAGTAAAATAAATCAAGTTAGTATTTTGCTTCCGAGTTTACCGAAGGTAAGGGAAGCATTGTGTTCACTTTTGAGGACGAAAAAATGTTATGTGCGATTTTAAAACTTCCAAGACAGAAATCCGTTTCAGACATAATCTAACTTCATCTATTTAATAAAACCAATAGCGACACCGCTATGAAGTGTTAAAGATCGCTAAAACTATTAATAGTTTTTACTATGGAGAGAACGCGGGGAGGGAGATAGAAGAGGGGAATAGGAGGTGGCTTGGTTCCCCACCTCCATATTTGACCTACCTACACAGCGAGCCTATGGACCTCGAGACCAGGCGACATGGCTTTATTTGGGGGGAAATTAAATAAATTAGACAATAATGGATTTTAAAAGCCTAAAATAATTTAAGTATACGCGATAGGACGCGAGGAAGCTATGGTCCACTCTAATTGGCAGTGTATTTACTTTTGTATTTAATTATTTATTTGATTTTAAAATTAAAATATAAATAAAATAATTTAGGTAAAAATAAATGGAAGAATCGTACACTTTCTGCAATTATTAATAGATCCTTACTTAATTATATGGAAATAGAGATGAAATTTTTAGATTATTGTAGCTTTATTGATCTGGCGTATGACTCATAAACAAGTCTTAGTTGTACATCCAATTCATTTCTTTTTTCCCTTTGCAATGTTCCCCTGTACTTTGAACTAAGTGAAGCTATTTATAGGATCTCCTGAGCCAAAGCTTTTCTGATCCTGTAAAACCATTGTACCGGACAGACTGTCCTATGATTCCTCCCCTTATGTCCGGACGTACTACCGTACACACTCCAGGATATCCGTCCAAACTATATATATTATTCCTTACTACAACTTCCTGACTTGAAATTTCCTTTAAGAACTCTTTCTTTCTTTACTCCCCTAAACCAGCTAATAGCAGGAAAAAACATAAAACGGTTGAATATATATAGATATGTGTGTATATTGAACATGTATGTATTTTTAACATGTAATTCACACAAGAAATGAACTTCAATAATTATTTCAACCAAAGTTCAATAAAATAATAATTTTAGCGATAAATGAGTGGGATTTTAATATTTTAAAGGTAACTATCATCTTTAAGGGGTAAAGTGTAATAAAATAATTTTTATTTCAGAGTAAAGTTATAAAAGTTTAGATCTAGAATAACTCTGGATTTTTGAATAAAATATTATACCCTTTTTTAACAGTAAGTACAAAATATTTAATATCCACAAGAACCTCAATTATATTTCACATGGACCCCTTTAACAGAATTAATTATTTCAGATTGACTATAACCACCCTAGTTTGAATAAATAGATTTTTTAGAGGTCGACCAAGAAGTCATGGAAATGTGAGGAGTGCGCTAGTGTCGTCATGTACAGTCAGTTTTTGATATAATAGACCACGGTCAAAAAACAGTGTTGTTCTTTGGTTATTAATCATTTTATTTTTAATAACTTCTAATTGTTTTGCAACAGGCAACACTGTACCTGATAAGAAATCACTAATAATATACGATAATATCTTTATATTATTATTTATTGATTATTCATAATAATATTCTTTAAATCTAAATAGATTTTCTTCTTTCTATTAATCTATTTTATTTATAAAAAAATATAATGGGGAAAAACAAACTAAAAATTCGCAAATATTATTTTTGATTAATTGTCATTGAGAGCAATCATTTTTATAATAACAAATACATATTAGGTTTGTTCTAACCCCGTTATTTGTAGCGTCCTTTGCATTTGCATCTTACCGTGGATTTGTGGCTCGTACAAAAATCGTTTAGGAAAGTTGTGACTATAATTCGTACTCTATAAAAACAAACAAAACAGGAAACCTAACAGATTGGAAACCTTCCTGTTGTTATTCGTGAGATTTGACATAACTGCGTATGTCATACAAACTAGAAATGGGTATTGTCTTAGCACCCGACTGTACTGACTTCGGGGCTGGTACCGAAGTGCGCCAGCCCCCCTTCGGATTAGAAAAAGGTTACGGTCGAAGTGCGCCAGCCTCTTAGTCTAAAGGTGAGGGTCAGGTAATCCCGAGTTATACCTCTTGCACCCCGTCTAAACCCAAAGAACTTTGTAGTGGACTTCGAAATTGGAATCCAACAAGCCGTTCGAAATGTCTTCCCAAGCACTTTGGAATGGATTTACTGAGGACTACCGATGTTCTACCAACGATGACCAACTAATTAAGTTTATCTTCGAACTACCCTATATAGACCCTGAAGAAGTTAAAGAATTATATTGAAGATTAAATAAGCCATCGTAATGATCGATTTTGGGACAATATCACCGAGAACTATATTGATCTGTCCACGGCCAAGTTCCCAATACCAATGTGGGATTCAAGCCGCCTAGCGTTGCTTGTTTATAATAATAAAGTATCTAGATTTGAAATGTGAAAGTAATTTTTAATTTATTTAGAAGTATGTACATAAATAAATTACAATTAATTAATTTTGATTTTGTAAGTTAGTTTTTTTTCATTTTGAATATTCACAAATTAAAGTGTATCTTCTGACTAAATTTGGATTTTGTTCTTACGAGAACATTCTACAGATTCTCCTATATGCACTGAGATGTGCTAATGATCACCGTATCATTCTGAGCAGTTTGTTCAAAGTAACTTGAAATCGCTTTATATTGAGTATATTATGCGAATATTGACAACGATTAGTTCTTTAGATTAGAGGATCCGTGTCCGAGGTGGGTGGACTACCTGGGTCGAGAGATAGGATTTACCCGGCGCACTTCGACCGTACCCTTCAAAAAGGGGCTGGCGCACTTCCCCCGTGACCCTACCTTTCCCGGCGCACTTGGTGTACAGCCGACTTCGGCACTACTCGGAAGTTCCGATTTTAAACGAAGTTAAGCTTTTCGCTTCTTCCGTGTTCATGGCTTCTTGGTCGACCTCTAGCATGAACAGGATGCAACAGTAACCTTCTATATAGTCAGGCAGATATAAAAAGAAATTGAATTATTTATTATGTTACAAAATAGAACAAATTTACTGAAGTTACTGACAATAAATGTGTTTTCAGCTTGAAGATGACCCAAAGAGGGGTCGAAATATTGCAAAAGTGACCTTTTAAATTTTTTCCTATAGACCCTATAATCAATAAAATATAAAAGTTGAATTACCTATTCATTTAACATTTATTTAAAATATAATTTTATGGCTTTTTTTTACACTTTTTCTTTCATTAATTAAATAAAATGATGGTTTAAAATTATTACATGCTAAATTAATCTTATACATTTTTTGACAAATTAGTGTACTTATAAATAAAGAAAATTTTCAACAAACTTACTTACTTATTAAGTTACTAAAGTAACTAAAACATTTGATCTATTTCTGACCTGTTGTTATACTTTTAAATATTTAAAAATTAAAAAAAAATTAGTTATAAAAATTAAATGTAGTAAAAAAGTAGTAATACATCAAATGTTTCTTGTAATTTTTAGTATTTGATACCTAGATAGTAATAAATTCTTTAGCGTATTGATACGTAAGGTTGCTTTCAGACTGCGCTCGAGACCAAGCGAGACTGAGCGAGGCAGAGCGTTTTCGTATTCACACAGTGCGTGAGTCCCACGCCGATTATCTACCAGTCCTCATACAACCTTTTACAATGCGCTTTCGGCGGCTGAAAACGCTTAGCTAACAAAAACGCTCGAAACAAATTGCCCGTGTCGGCTCGGTCTTGCTCGGTGTTTAATGTGAATAGCCCATGCTGATCCATGTGTTTGTTTCTCAAGCCGAATCGGCCGGTCTCGCGCGCAGTGTGAAAGCCGCCTAATGTTTGGTTCTGGAATTTACTTTCTTATAAACAACGCATTTATTAAGATATTGTATTGTGATGCCGCAACAATTACATTTTGACGGAGTTAGGACCAATCCACACACGAGTGGTGTATGGCACTAGCGGGCGGGTTGGCGAGGATCAGTCGTGGTGCGTCTTATCCACACATGTATGGCGTTCAAGTGGCTTAGTCCACTGCTAAATGTTGTCCAGGACAATGTCTTCTTCCTCAGATGTCGACGAGCATGATTTGTTGAATATTATTATTAATGTCAATATACAAATTTCGAGAAGGAAGTTTTGGGTGAATCCTGTGTTGTTAGAGAAATGGAAAACTGGCGAAGCGTTCAAATTAATGTAGGAGCTAAACGAGTACCCAGATTGTTTTCATAATTATTACCGGATGTCTCAAGAATGCTATTACAAAATTATAGCATTTTTATCTTATTTCATTATCTATCTTATAAACAAAAAAAAGAAACACAAATAAGAAAGAAAACAAAGGAAGAACAGAGAAAGAAATTAATGGTTTGCAAGTGGCGCGCCACTTCGATAGGCCGCGAGTGGCGTGGTGGAGGCGCCATTTGCCCCCTTCTGCCACGCCATGCAAGTGTAGATTGGGTCATTAGTTAACATAGAGGAGGTATACAACTCAGCGCCACGCCAGAGCCACGCCACTACCACGCCAGTGCCATACGTCACTCGTGTGTGAATTGGGCCTTAGGGTCCCGTTAGTCCAAAAAATTGGTTTACAAAAATCGGTCCGAGACAACACAGAAAAACTTTCTCATATTATACGAGTCATATTATATATGAGTACATAATTACTTAGCCCAGTGTTTTTCCATTTATTAGTTCGTATATGTACATTTAATTATTACTGAACATTCATCAAAATTTACCATAAAAATAACTTCTCCCGGGCGGGGAATCGAACCCGGGCTCTCTCTGTCCGTGTTTTAAGCTATTTTCTCAGGAACTAGATTTTTCCGGGGAGAACGGCTTATATCGTTATTAAACGGATTCGTTTTTAAATGGACTATATTTTAGAATTTTTTAATCAAAATCGTCGGAACCGTTGTTTTTTCAGAGTTTTTGGGGGGGTAGCGCCTCCAAAGCTAAAATTCAAAGCAAAATTCATTTCTCGATTTCGCCTCGGGGTATGATTTTTCTGAACAAGTATGCCAAATTTCGTCAAAATCGGCCCAGTAGTTTAGGCTCCAGGCGTCTGCACAGACGACACACAGACAGACAGACATTTTTTAAAAACCACTTTTTTGGACGCAGGGGACCTAAAAACGTGTAAATTCATCAATATCTCAAAATCAAATTTTCGCGCCATCACAATACTTTCTCTTTATATGAGAAAGTAAAAAATTGACTGTTTGGCCATGTCTATATATGCACACGTGTGGAGCCTAAACTACTAGGCCAAATTTGTTTAAATTTTGATTGCATGTTCAGAAAAATTATACCCCGAGGCGAAATCAATAAATAAATGTATGCTCTAAATTTGGAGAGGGATATATATATATATATATATATATATATATATATATATATATATATATATATATATATATATATATATATATATATATATATATATATATATATATATATATATATATATATACATATATAAATTAGTTGAAGCGGACAGATAATTTTTTTTGTTACAAATATAAAAATGGTTTCTGGAAAACTGTGTTTATTCATAATACATATTATAAACATTATTTATGGGAAAATCTATTTACACTCTTTCCTGAATAATAACCATTAGTTAGATTTAGTTACATTTACGTAAGTTTGAGCTAAATATTCAGATTGTGATATATTTCGGTTTTCTTTCTTGTCTTTTTATTTTACGCCTCCTCCCTCCGCTGTATATATTTCCTTCTATTACTTTAATATCATGTACCTACTCTTATAATATTGAATATATATATATTTTTTTCTTTTTTTTTTGGTATAGGTAAGCCCGTTGTGATATGAAGTCCTACTATTCTCTATAGGCATTTCAAGAGGTTATCCTGTGTACGTATATCCTTACTATATGTATTAGTTTCTAGCTTTAGAAATAAGATATATATCATAGAGATTCGACTTAACCCTCAATACCTCGAGCTAACACGTACTTTGAAATGATATATTATCCTTCTTAGTGGAGATTCGCTTTACCTTTTACGTGATTGAGTCTAAAGTGTGATAAAGTGTCGAGGGTTTATTACATGTGGCTATTTTTCGTTTTTCTTTGCCGATAGATACTTGAACATGTGCAGTAATAGTCAAGGTTATTCGTATAGTGATATAAAAAAATATGTAGTGGAAAGGCTGTGTTTACAATTGTGAAAATATTTTTAAGATGGTTTAGAAAAAAATGTTTTGAGCTCCTTATTGAGCATTTAGAATGATTTATTGATGTTTCTTGCTATTATATTCCATTTTAATTATTGAAATAATCAAAGCAAATTTGAAACATAATGCAAGATAAGTTTTTAAACGAATACTGAACCACAATAACTAATAGGATCAAAGCGTGTTCTTTATAGCTTACAAAACTTTATTCCTTGTATGTTAACTTTGTCCTTGAGTATGTTAAGTCGAGGAATTCAGTATTCAGTATTTTAATGATATTTTATTATTTTAAAGAGTGTTGAGGAAGGTTTGGTTTACATCTTATTCGTGCTCCGTGGGTTTGGTTCTAATAAAAAGAATTTGCATTCTCTTCTTTTTAATTCAATTCAGTCAGTCTTGTCATATCATCCAAGAAAATAAGAAAATGTATGTTATTAGCTATGTGTTCATCTAAATATTATTCTTTTTTGTATTTCAATGTATACATGTTTTTTTTTTTTTTTTTTTTGTTTACATATTTTTCCTTTTTTGAGATACAATTTTATTTAAATAAAAAAAAAACCGAAATCATGTTATCGTTTACGGTAGGAAAAAAGTATTGTTATTTAAATTAAACGTAAAAAAATGAGTGACGTTTTACTCTCTGCATATTTTATTTATCGATGCGGAAAACGATGTGTATATGTGTGTGTAAAAAGAGTGTTTACCCTACCATAGTCCTGTTTTTGATAAGAGAGAGAGAAAAAAAATTAAATAACATTTTTTTATTCCGCAAAAGTTTTTATGTTTTAATAGAAGTTTTCTGTACCTGTGTTTTTTTAATGTTTTTCACTGATATTTTTTTTTTTTTTTTATTATTCTTTAATTTTCTTTTTTCTTTATTAAATATAAAATGTTGTATAACACCTGACACACTATGAAACATATTATTCAAGTTGCTAACTTAGCTTGATGCTGTGTATTAAAATGCTATGATGCGTGAACACCGTCGCTTGTTACGTATATGTAAATCACATGATCATCCAGCCATATCACAGTCTCCCTAACGTGACTTGTCTGTCTCGAACACTTCGTGAGGGTGACACCAGTCAAAACCTGGCTAATCCCGTCCAAGCCTATATGTAACACCGACAGCTTGCTAAACACAGCGCTAATTTAAACTACATAATCCTCCAATTTCATCCACTGATGTATGTCTGATTGTTAACATGGAACGCAGAATATAATATATTTTGTACGGTGATATAATGCAAATAAATGATAGAAGTTGTGTGTTATGCTTTGCCCATTGCTCCATCCCACACACATCTTATATTTTGTTAAATTACTCATCCGATTTTGAAGTAATTTGCCTTGTCGTAAGTAGTCTACTAATGGCCTCATGTTAGTTTCAAACTTCTGAACATATATTTAAATGTGTCCCTTCTGGAAATCGATATAGGTTAACGTTATTTTTATGAATTTTTTCTATGCTCAAATCGCTATTTTCAATAACACTCATATTTTGAAATCTATCCTATTATACATTATTTAATACTCATGTGATCATTAGTCCTGTGATAGGATGCGAGAATACTCTGAGCTACACTAATTGGCAAACTTTTTTGTTGTGTTTTAAAAAACTAAATTTTCAGCGGATATTGTCCAATTTATTAAGTATTATCCTTGTGAATAAGTACAACAAATTTCTAGAGGTAATTAGAATTAGTTTGGTTCCACAATAGCACAAATAACAGATATTTTGGACTTATAAGACCTTAATAAGTGTAGCTTAATTAAAGCATTTATTTAACTAGTTGATCTTTCTAGTAGATACATAGTTTTCTTATTACAATAACTCAAAGAAAAAAATATTGAATTAATTAAAAGGCAGAGCTCTTAGAAAGCTGTTAGAGGGCTGTTAGAATTTTAGCCCATCGGAACGTAGCAGAAGAGTCTCAACTGTTATGGTGGACTCCAGCCGTAAAAAAAATAATTTCTTTTCTAATATGAAGTAGTTTATTGTGTGTAAACTAAAAAATTATTTTTTCAGTTGAATTAAAAAGAAAAAGAAAATCTAATATATTATTATTATTATAACCAAACCAAAATAATAATATTTAATATTAGTTTGTGTTTTAGCGTTTGTCACTTCACGTTGGTTATTTTTCTTCCTTTTCTATATGTATTGGAGTAATAGATTATACACTCTATTGTAATCTACCTATTTTTTTATGATAAAACTTGGTGAAGAAACTCGAGTAGATTACGATTAAGTTTGTTTTAATTATAGCCACTTTGTAAGTAATAACGGACACTCCAACTGAGCGTGTCATAAATTTTTGTTTATTTAATTTTAAAGGTGTTAAGTGGGGGGAGAGGAGGTCAGAAGAGGGAAAAAGTCCTTGGCGAGGAATTGTTTGTTTAAAAGTACACCCGCTTGCCAAAATAGCAGAGCGATTAAAAATAATTAAATCTCAAGGAAGTTCTTTAAGGGAGTGGGGTAGTCAAGTTAAGTAATGCTAATTTGGAGGTGGAAGGGAAGGACCTCTGGCTGTGACACCGCTCTCCCGCTCCGAGGGGCGGAGTTCTTAGAAAACAAACTTTGTTCCATATATCTTAGACTCGCTGAGAGTAGTCGCTTCTCCTCCCCATCATCTAATTCCTGAATTTATAACTGTGTTAATTATGATGTTTACAAGTTAATCATCCCTTGTAAGGTATTTTTGAGTTGTACATCGGTGTTGGTTTCCTCCCCCAGGAGTTTGAGTAATGAGTATAAAGCGAGGTAAGGAAAGATTCTCGGAGGAAATATCCCCAGGGGATTTAATTACCTTCTTCGCATTCTCCAGGAAGCAAGTTATTTCTGAAGAAGTTCTGATTAAAGACTTTCTTCCTTGGACTTAGCTATCTGATTAGAGTAACTTTATAAAGTGAAAATATCTTTTTTTGGATGAGATTATACATATGTTTTACGAACGTTTGGGTTTTAATTATTAATAATGTAATACTTAAACAATTTAAACTTGTAAACTAAATTTACTAAGTAGCTCATTTTCAGCTTTTTTCGTGGTTCGCTTTCATTGTTTTCTCATTAGGAAGACACTGCTCTTAGGTGATAAAGGGAGAATCTTGGAAAATTGATAATAGTCCTTCTTAAAAGCTCTTTGGAAATGACAGACTTGATTGGGAACCTGATTTTATAAACTTAGTTTATGTTAGTGTTTCCAATTGGGAAAAAATAAAGGAAAGCAGTTGTTGAGAGTGGGTGTGCAGGTGTGGAGTCTTTCCTCTGTGTACTTTACCCCCGTTGGAATCCTGCATACTTTAGGGAGAAGGGTTTACTCGGGGTTTGAGAGTAGAATGTTTATTTATACTTTAGAGGTAGACCCCGGAGAATCGGGAGCATGCATAATACGGTTCACAAAACGTGTGGTATGGTGTCTGCCAAGGAAAACAGGGTTACTGGGTGGTGAGCATTATAAAGGCTTGCTATTACGTTACGCCATATATCCTGATAACCTCGCGGCAGAAGCTATATCCTCAACAGTTGCTATTTTAATAACTACCGGGTTCCTATCTCTCAGTAACCGCAGAGAAACCTTCGCCCTTCGATGTTTGACTCTACACCTCGGATCTTCTCCATCTCTCTCGCTAGAGAAGTCACGCTTTATTCCTGTATTATTGTTTAGAATCTCGTTTCCAAGTTAATTTGTAAGTCTGGCGATGTTCTCTTTCACGGAATTCAGCCTCGCTTTTACCAAAACACCTGTGATACTGCAGTGCACTTTCTTGCCTCGATCAATTAAATATTACAAGCAACCAGATGTTGACGTTTCTCCCCTTTTCTACATGTCACAACCGCACCTTAATTACCATTATCACAGCCAGTTCAACTCGTTTATACAAACAATTATAAAATCGTTTTCATTGCGTCAAAAATAATTTAGATTAATAATCTATACTTTGATTCCTGTCGCAAAAATTTCTAAAATTTGTTTGCAACCCGTTAATATCTTCTGCAGCCTTTTTATTTACATATATTTTTTATTAGTCAACCATAAATTTTCAAAGGTTAAAATTATCCTTTGATTTCTTTTACATTTTAACTGCTTAGCACGATCGATGCAACTATGCAAAAAAATAAGCTTAATAGTATAAAGGTTAAAAAATTAAAATATGTAGAGATAATGCAATTTGAATGAGTAAATGATATGGCAAAGAATAATCCCTCATTGAATCAGTTGAAATGAGCGGTGGATGCTAAAATGGGGGGAAAAGAGGGGAGTCTTTATCAGATGTTCAAATACAATCAGCGATGGAATGAAAGGGTGGATGAGAGCTTTGCCACGGGTGTGATAAAGTAGGGAGAACGGGTGCATTCTGGGACATTGTGAGCTCATCCTGACTCTTGGGATGAGAATGAGTTCCGGCCATGTAGGTAACTTTGTTTGTTTAGTGGACAAACTGCACATTGAAAAGGGGTGGTGTGGTAGTGTAGCTCTTGAAAAACGGCAACTCGCATCTAATTCTAATTGTATAACACCCGGAGAGACCCAGGGCCCGATGTTTGCCGCAAGCAAACACTAGATGACGACACAACGGATACTCCCCTGAATCCCCGAACGCTTTTATCGAAAGCCCGCAAACCGCCAGAGTATTTTATACTCCCCCTTCCAAAAAAGTGTACAAACCGGAATTTATCCAAACGACGCAGACGTGTGATTTATGACCCGTTTTAATTGAAAGCAAATCAGTGATGTTTGCTAGAAAGAGACCGTAATATAAAAATGCCCTGTTGAAAACGTGAACTGAAAACGCGGTAACGCATAAATTGTATCCGAAAATTTAATTTTGCCACTCTGAAATACGACTAAAGGAAAATAAATGTCATCGGTTCCTTAATATTCAATGGTCGATACTATCGACACTAGAATTGTTTGTCTTTAACCCTCCAAAAAGTTACTGCATCAAAAGTATAAATGTATGTTCAATTATTAAATTGTATTTATTTATTTATTCTTACTTACTATTCAACTTGTGCATGGTGTTTATCTTTTTCATATTTATAAGTAAATATTGTGACTTCTCCCTAAATATTTTATTGTAAAAAGTTTATTGTTAGAAGGAGTTCGAAGGGTGTTGGCTCGGCGCATGTTGTCACCTTAATTGACTGCTGTTGGGTATTTCCAGTGTTCCAATTTGTTTTCCAAAGCCCTTTCCCCTTTTATAATCCCTAGCATAAGACGGAGGAAACTTCATTTTAGAGTCTACCTATATTTTCTTCTTACTCCCACCCTCTAAACAGTCTTCCAGTAATGTTGTTATTTTGTTTCAGTATTGGTGAAATTTTTGTTCACTGTTCCGCTTTAAACCTCCTTTTAAACTTGTTGAAAACTTTTTGCTTAAGTGTTTGTTCTTACTTTAGATTCTAATTGAATAAGAAAATTCTTTAAAGAAAAGTGTTTTTTCTTTTTTTAAAAATATTATTCCTTTGATCAATAAAGTAAATATAAGAAGATAATTAACCAATTGCGTCTGTAATTAATATTTTCGGTAGTTAATACAAAATAAAAGGACGCTTTCTTCCAAATTTCTAGGTTGAATAGTGCAATAGGTTGCGAAGATATTGTGATTAATATTCTTGTAATATTTTATAGACACATAAAATTACCACTGTCTTGAATTAAAATTTGGGGTTAAGAGAAACTTTTGTAATTACATAACATAGTTATAGGACCATAAACTCAGTAGTTTCAGGAAAAATTGTCTGATCTTCGTCACTCATTCAGAAATTTACTTATATATGAAAAAACTTTTACGTAATATATTACATTTGGTAAATATTAATGTTATGAAAGTTCCTTGGAAAAACGATTGCTTTATAAGCGAACTGTCTGGAGTGCAATGTGTTATCTTTATGTTAAGAGTCAGTCCTCGAAGTCCTAATCGAGGATGTTAACTGGTTTGTGAAAGTCTAGAGAGACCGTTTTTGTACACATTTACCGCACTTTGAAAAGGTTGAATTAGTGATGTACAATCAAACCCCGGAGCATGTTGAAAATCTCTGCTAGATGTTGAGGGGGCTACCTTTAAACGTTTAAGTTAATTAACTTACCAATTACGAGAGGTTGAAGGGAAAACCCTACTTCAAACCGTCCTTTTTGCCTGCCTTGTTGAATAATGAAAAACCTTGGTACAGTTTTAACCATTCCCTTTTTGCTACCATTAGCTCGCTTGTCTGTTGGGCTTTTAGCAAATTGCTCCAGACCCGAAATTATACTACTACTCTCCTGTAACCGTTTACCATTTTTGAAAAAGTAATAATCTCTTGGCCTCAATGTTTTTTTTTAAGTCATCAAAGAACACACGACCACCTTCTATGACTCAGGCAAATTAGTTATGGTTGGTTACATTTGATCTAGCTAAATAATTTATTCACATACCTTTAAAATATGAAATCCTTTCATAACAGGGTATTCATGTATGCTGTTGGTTTAAGAATCTTGCTATTAGTGCATCATGGTGAAGCGTAGTCAGTGCAACCTGTTAAAGTAACTCGAAGAGCCAGTTCAAAGTATTTACTCTTGGCTTATAGCCACTCTACAAACTTCCAAGATATTTTTTTGGAAGATCGAAAAGAGTCAGTCATTCATATACTTTATAGAGGTGGGTAATAACCTTTATTTGACGGTAACTGGTTATCACGTTCCCGTTCTCAAACGGTAACAGGTTATTTTAATAGGTCATTTGGGTAATAGGTTCTCAATCAGTCTCGATGAGCAAAAAAAAGTTGCAACGATTGGAAAACCATTGGATTCTAAGAGTTAGGACCTCTTAACTCTTATTGATTGAATTGTTTTATGTATGATTATTTCCTTTTATTGTAATCGGGCACTTAGGAGAATTTTTTTAACTTAAGATAAATATATTACAGACAGTTGGAAGGAATGATCGAAAACAAATTAATCATGATTGATAAAATTGTTGGTTCTGTTCTGTATGCCAATGAGTTCCCTATAGTAGTAACGTGAAGAAATTGTTATTTATGTAACTAGGCAGCAAAATGGAATTTTACTGACGAATGATTAGATTAGCCTCCGAGCCGAAGGCGAGGACAGGCTATGATAATTAACTGCCGAGGCGAAGCCGAGGCAGGTAATTTACCTATTTGACTGCCGAGGCTTCGCCTCGGCAGGCAATGAATAAACGAGGCAGAAATGTTTCCTTTGCTGCCTTGTTGAATAGAATATTTTATCTACTTCCGGCAGAAAAATGAAGCTGCTAAAATGTTATCTTTATTAATATAACATAGTTAATAACTATGTGTCATATTAATAAAGATAATAACATATGTAGTAACTAAAATTAATGTTCAAATAAGAAACTTGGGAATAATAACAATAAGTGAAAAGCAAACTCAATCTATAACAACAAAATACAAAACACACGTTTATAACACACACATAACTGCTGAATGAATAATGCACGCAATATAAAATAAGTTTTTATATTTTTACTAAAAAATTAATAAAAGTGTTAAAGATATCTTCTATTGCTTAAAAGAAAAAAAGTAACTAGGATACATCAAGAAAAGTAGCTAGTCTAATCTGGAATGACTTCAATAATAAAAATAATATGGATGTTCAATGTTTACATGACGCTACAGTATAGTCAGTGACTCTACTATTTTTATTAATTAAAGATCTACTAATCATTGCACTTATTTAACAGAATTAACAAATATAAACAAATTATTTTATTATTAAACCGTTTATTTATTAAATATTACTTATTTAACTATAATATATAATGTTATAAGATAGAGATAATAGTATAAACTGCTCTTGCCAAAATAAGAGGTTATGACACGCAGTGGTAAACATTATTACTAGAAAGTATTTTCCTGACTGTTTTAACTACTTTCCTGCCTGTTTTAAATATTTTAATGACAAATCAGGGAAATAGTACTTTCCAGCCTAAAAACAGTTAAGTAATGTTTAATTTTGCTGCCGCGAGTAGATAAAATAATTTACTATTAATGGATGTACGAGTGTAGATATCGTAAATGAAAAAAATGAATACCACGATCAGTTTCAACCTCTTTGTAAAATGTTTTAATGCTCACAAAGTCTGTTTATAAACAAATACGTTTGAAAAAGAACTTGTTGTTTGACGTCAAAAAGTATGTCTCTTTTTATGCATCAGCAGGAGAACACATTGAGACAAGAGATAATCTTGATGATTTTAATTTAATTTGAAAGAATGGTCAGAGTATTCTACACATAGTCCTGGAAGGGTCACCAATAGAACAGATTAGAAACTTAAAATAAGTACAGGCAGAGACGTAGTATAATATACTCAATCGAATAAAAAGACATCTGAGTTGTTTGTATGTAGTAGAAGAATTATGTATATACGTCTAAACATCCTTTCTCCAGCAAGAAGAACATCTGCCTTTAGCATATACTTAAGAAAGACGATGATGAAATTCGTTGATGATAAAATCATGGCAAATGCTATTTGGGGTTGCATTTATACTTTCTTTCTGCTCCTTTACGCTGTAATCAACAAATAGGAATCGGCAACTTCTTCATCTTCTTCTCTTCTCCATCTACTTAATGCGTGATCATCAGTGTGAAACATTTACCTGGATTCTAACTTACTAGACATGGCCAAGGTATAAACCTTCGTTCCAGGCGATTTATATGTACACAAATGATAAAAAGTAAAATACAATATTTTATTAAAAATATGATTTAATATTTAGTTTGAAATAGAAGCTTCCTTTGATTTAGAATGCAGAAGTAAATGTGTAATTTATCGCCCTCTGAAAACATTAAGGGTGCATGGTTGAGATTTCCCCTCATTCTCTGATAAATAAAAAAATAAATCAAAAGGTTGAAGGTAAAAAGACAAATTTGTTTTTAAAAGAAAGAATTAGGAAATGCGGTTTTTTAAATTACTTTTTTAAAATAAATGTTTGAAAGTTTTTCTTCATAAAGAAAATTGCTGTGCTTAAGAAGCAGTAATGAGTTGTAAAATTACCTTTGGCTGCTCGTAAAGACTTAAGCAAGTGTTGCCAACAGCGTTTCGACAAAAAAATATCGTTTTCTTCCTTTAGAAAAAGCTTTTCTGTAAAGGGCTCTAATGTTTCGGAGGAGCAGTTAGACACAACCTGCGCGCACCCCCGCCAATATTTGAGCCTTAATTAATCCTAACTAATTGTTTATTAATTGTTTACTTCTTCCTTAACCCTAAAAAAGGTTTGTGATTTTCTTAGAAAATGCTTTTTCCTTTGCACGAACCTAACAGATCTGAGTTTTTTCATTAACGGCGTTGGCCTTATTAGATTTTAACTACCGTTGTTTAAAATATACCTAGTAGGATTCAAAGTCAAGCTGTCGCCCTTGCAAACCCATTAAAACATTTTATACCTAGGCATTAATAGAAATATTACTCTATGCTTTTTATGCAATAAGAAAGGGAATGGAGTGGACAAATTATTTAGGATTTCTCGCGTTAACATTAAATATTATTAAGGTAAAGTGGATAATTTAAAACATAGATTTCTAAAAACGTTTTTAATACCTTTTTCCTCAACTTTCTTGATATGTATTTTGGTTTCTTTAGAGTAAATGTAGTACTTTTTTGTGGTTCGCTTTAAACAAACTAGGTTTATCGTATACAAATGTCTATTGAATTATTAAAGTTTGTTTGTTATATTTAACTTGGTGATATTTACTCCAATATATTCCGCAATTTGACCTTTTCACTGTCGTTCCTTTTATTTGTTCTGAAAAGAGCCAAAGCCCTTATAAAACCTTAAGAATCAGAGTCACGGAGAGAACTTCGACTTTAACTAGTTTGGTAAACAGATGAGATGCCCGAAACAATGTATTCAAACTCCGTAAGCAAAAGCACTGAAAAGGGGTGGAAACAGCATTGAGAAAATAACAAACAGAAAAACAGAAAAACTCAGACAAACAAACAAGACGGCTAAGAGGGAAAAAAACAAAATAAATACAAAACGGTTCCATCGAACCGGAATGGGAAGGGGGACAGCATTGGGAGGCTATTTTTTCCAATTTGTTCTCCTTCTAGTGTAATTGATTGTCAAAGACAGAGGTCTCCTACGGTCAGTTGACCCTGGTTACTCTGATTTCGGACCGATGCATCTATTAGTGATAAAACATCGAATTTCAGCCATTGGTTTTTCTCACTTGCGCGATAGAATGTGGATATACCTATCACTTGTTTTATCAAGATTGTAATATGCTGAGAGAATCATCTAAATATATTATATTGAACTTTTTCTTTGAAGCTAAATATTAAAAAACCTTAATGAGCAACTTTCACGCATTGATTCGCTCGATTTTTATTAAAAATGCATTGAACTATGTAGTATAAATTGTGTTAAATATGAAGTAAAAATAATGTAGCTTTTAATGTTTTGCTTCCGAGCTTACCGGAGGTAACAGAAGCTATGTGATCGTTCTGAAGCTCGAAAAATGTTTAGGTCTCCGATTTAAAAAATTCCAAAACAAAAATCCGTTTCAGACGTCAGAGAACATTTTTAGTTCCGTGTCTGTCGCTCAATTTTTGCGAACCAACATATCTTAAAAACTACTCGTCCGATTTTATTGAAAATTCGATGCTAGGTCATAAGTTTCAACCTTCAGCGCCCATTCCTTTCTCATTCAAATTTCGCACAAGCATACAGTTATTTAGTTTCAAAAGTACTCAACTGAATTTTATGAAATTTTGATGGATTGTCGAAAGAAGCCTGGGGATAGCCCCAGATTAATTTCAACCTTCTAACTCAATAAATTTTGCTAAATTGATATTCTAATTCGTGTGAAAAATAAAAACAATTCTGACAGGTTTAAATAACAGGTGAGAAATTAAATAAATCAAGTCAATAATTGAGCTGAGCGAAGCGAAGCTCTTATACTATACTTTGCATTTGTTTGGACGCATACTCCTCCCGAACGGCTGAACCGATCCGCACAAAATTCGGTACGGTCATAGTGACCAACCACAGGAAGGTATTAATCTGAAATTGTCCAAATTGGTACACAGGGGTACATGGTACGGAGTGCAAAATTTTACTCCTGAACGGCTGAACCGATCCTCACAAAATTCGGTTCAGTCATAATGACCAAACAAAGGAAATATAAATCTGAAATAGTCCAAATTAGTACATAGGGGTACGGGGTTCTAAAGTTTCCTCCTGAACGGCTGAACTGATCCGCACAAATGCGGCATGGTCATAGTGACCAATGACAGGAAGGTATAAATCTGATAAGGTCCAAATTGGTACACATGGTGCGGGGTACGGATTACACAAGTTAAAATAGTGTATGCCTTTAATGATGCTTGTCGCTGGAAAGCTCTTTAAGAGTAAAGTTATTATTGTTATGTTCATTTTTGCCATATATTCATTTAAGAGGAGGGTAAAATAGTAAAATAGGAAAATAGAAAAACATGAAAAAATGTTTTTTAATTAAAAATTAGAAATATTACTATTTTTGATCCGATTTTAGCTGTTTATAAATAAAAATGTTTATTGTTTAAGATTAATATGCACGATCAGCTCAATATTGCAAGCAGACAACTGCATTGCACACCTAGTAGGTTTTAAAGCATATAATCATTAAATAATACAAAATAGGACGCGAGGAAGCTATGTGCCACACTAAATTGCGAGTATTTTTTTTATTTATTTTTGAGCCTTAGATTATTATTTAGTCCTGAGTTTGTTTTGCTTCCGAGCTTACCGAAGGTAACACAAGTTATGCGATCGTTCTGGAGAACGACAATATTTTATTTCTCCGATTTTAAAAATTCTTTTTCAGACATCAAGGAAAATGTTTAGTTCCTTGTTTCGGTTGGAATTTTGCGAACCAACATATCTTAAAAAATAGTAGGTCGTGATTAGCTCATTGTTGGTCCCAAATAAGTTTCAACCTCTTCCACATGCTCACAAATATACGTTTATTTACACATGCAGCTTGAAAAGTAGGTACTTATCTCATTCGTACTATTTGTGTGAAACTATTATAGTTTATCGCAAGTAACCCGCAAATAGCCCCAGATTAATTTGAACTGTCTGCGCTCTTTAATGTGGGCATATTTTATATTTTAATTCATGTAAAAAATCAATACAATTTTGACAGATTAAAAAAACCGGGGAAACAATTAAACATATTAGACAATTGTGGCTTCTATAAGCAAAAAGGTACGCGTCCCGTACTTTTTTGGAAGCAACGTGTCACACCAATTGACAGTTTATTTTTTCTTCATCGCAATGATTTTATCCCAAAAGCTCTTTAGGCACTGATGAAATAAAAATATTTAGTGCCTTAATCTATGAACATTTCCAAACGCGGAAAGTCGTGGTTCGCTTCCTCGCCGGGTTGGATTTATTTCACAGCAGTTTTTGATTTAACAAAAAAAGAAGAGATTTTAACATCTAGCGAATGCAAAACAGTTATAATGTATTGTTATTACCTTTAATATTCTCTTTAGGTTCAAGTAGGTCCGAACGGTTACATAAACTGTTTCTTAATTCGTATACAAAAAATAAATATAGAAAAAAAAAATAAACTTCATAACTAAAATGGTTTATGTTCAAAGGTTACAAACTATAGATATCGACAGGGTACAACCAACAGTACAGGGGTATAGTTTCCTTCCCACTCTTTGAGGTTGTACATCACTGTCTTCAAAAATGAAGCAATTAATGTGAAACCTTCCTCATATTTTTTTAATGATTTTTTGTCTACGCACCCTTTCACTTGTCACCCATTATGATAACTATCTCACAAGCCTCCGATGCTCTCTTGTTGTAAAAAAAAGTAAGTTCAAGTTATCTCTGTAAAAATAGAAACCTTGTTCTCTGTCACTAATTTTAGGTTTGAGTATATATATATTTCTTATAAAAAAAATGCTTTGACATGAGTTATGTTTATAATGTAAAATGCAACAAAAAATGTTTGGATAAATTGTTTTTCCCTAAAATTTGGTGGAAAAATTGGACTTTTTAATATTTTTTGCTTACGTATATTGGCATTAACATTCAGTTTGACTTCCGCGGTCGTAGTCATTATGGAACTCGTTCGGTGACAGAACTTCACTAATTTTTTACTTAGTTCTTCACGACAAAATACTCCTTGAGACAACATTTTATATTCAACAAATGCCTAGTTATGTTTGCATTAATAACTTTTAGACGTGATCTTAATTTAAGTATTCTTAAGTGGAAATGTATGTATGTTTGTTTTTCAGAGAGTTCGTGCCTGTGACAATAATAATTTGATGATTAATTAATTAAGTAATAATTTGATAAGTCATAATTTGAGCAAGTGCTGACTGTGTTTATTGAACTTGATATCAGGATGCCTGAGTGAAAGGTTTTGCTGTATTGAAATATTTCGACCTCATATTTTATAAATCCTTTATAGTCCCACGTAATCTCCACAATATTGGATTATTAGACCTTGGTACCCTGATTTTCGTAGGCTGTAACTATCACGTTTTCATTTGCGTATCATGCTATATCGTAGGTAATAATACTCCTGACCCTCTTCTTCCTATAGTAATACTTTACCTAATAGGCATTTAAGACTACAGTGGAATAACTTCTCTTATAAGTCCGACTGCTATTTTGTTAATAATTTACGCAGTTAAACAAAAATGGTCATGGCAAATACACATTCGTTGTACAGTAAGTGTTAAAACACGTACTTGGGGGAATATTCACATTATGTCAATAAATGCATTTGATTTCCGTCATAATTATATGAAAATTGTTACTGATAGTTTTTTTTAGATCTTTATTTTCAGTAAAAAGAAACCTTTTAATAAATTTGGATGCATCTGCCGCAGTAATTTATTTCCATTAATTTTAATTACAACGGGTTATCTTTTCCTCCAGGGAGTTTGTACTCTTTAAGACTGATTGTCCTTGGAAAAGTAAGGAAAAGTTAAAAAGGAACGAAAGCGGGGTGGCATGTTGAAGAAGAGAAAGAGTTAAAGGGGTTAATATAAAAGAAGGAATTAAGAAGATGTTAGAGGGAGAGGGTAGGATTGAAGAGTCGGGAAGCGAGGATTTCTCCTGCCAGAGAAGGAGCGGATCGGCAACGGCTCATTTCCTCCGAGGGAAACGAGGACCTCTTACTCCTGAGATTTGCGCCGAGTTAGCCCGGAATGAGACGACGGAGAAATTACCCAGAAAGAGTTTGAAGAGAGTAACACGGACCAAGGACTTCTCCCGGAGTAAATGAGCTCGTAAAAGTAGGTAAATGAGTGCGGCTTTTACTCCCTTTCTTGATGAACTCTACGCCTTTATCTTTGTCCTTCATAAATAATTATTTTTCACGGAGGAAGAAGAAGAAGAATAAAAGGGTCGAGACAATGGGGAGGTCCTTCGTTACTCGTGTCCCATTAATCAGGAGAATGTCTTGCCGGGATCTCTCGCCAGGATTAATTCAATTAGAAGGAAGGTTCTTTAGATAAGAAAGGAAGGAAGTAGAAGAGGCGCCGTGCCCAAGAGAAGAGAGAAACAGAACAATACCTTTACTCTAACCGGAGTACAGGGTAACTCCTGGGATAGCAAGGCGTCCTCTACTCAAGGACAATGCTACCTTACTTCTTACTACTGCAGCCGCTCTCTAAACTTTAAGTGAAAACTTACTCAGAGAAATCTCTTTTAATGGATGAAATCGTCGTCATAGATCTTTCGTCGTTCTAAGTCCAACCTCCTTCCAACAACAACTTTCAAAATTGACAACAATGTTATTTGCTGAGCTTGTTAAGGATATAGATTTTAATTACGTACATCTACTAGGAATTACAAACAGGAGGCCATTTAGGGCAGCTATAAATTCAGTGCTAAACTTTAAGAAAAAAAGCTTAATAAAATATTTAAATAAAAATAAAATTCTATTTATATCTATGTGTCATATATTCCTCCATAATAAAATGCCAATTCAACTATCAAAAAATATTAGCATGAGTCTAAATGAGGTTTTTTTGCCAAAATTGATATTTCCTACTATTATGAAGTCCCATGGCTGAGTCCGATGCTTACTTCACCAGACCAGATAAGATCAGAGGAACCTAAACTTTTTTGACCACGACCCCCTTTCGAGTTCGCAAATTTCATGAGACCCCCCTGGATGTAAAATAGATAGCAATACGTATAAAACAGTAGAAGTGAATACAGTAAATTAGAATGTATATATATGACGGTAATTAAAATTTTAATAACTAATTATTATTACTAATTAAAATATTATTATTTCCTATTACTGACGTTCCCTACTCTTTACTCATTAATTTAGTAATTTCTTGATTTTATTTGTCAACTTGGTTTATTTATTTAAATTTTTTAATTACATGAAAATATACCAAAATGTTGCATAAGTAGCAATTATTTAATGATAAGTATATACATTTTAGGTTAAAAATATCAATAAAAAATTAATCAATGAAATAGTAAAAATTGTATTTTTATATTAATAATATGTTGGCAATAATAACTATAACAAATATAATAGTACAAAAGAAGTTACAAACAAAAATAGAATTATTAAAATTTTAAATTTAATAGGAGGCGTGCCAGCTTATTTTTGCATAATGAATTGAATCTAGGTTTAATTGTTGTTAATTCAGGTCTCATTGCCACTTCGACGTTTGTTATCCTTGTTACGGGTTTATTTTTTATGTCATTACTGAAAAGGCTATTTCACATAAATACGTAGTGGCGAATTGCAACAAAACGGACAAAGCCAATAGTGAAAGAAGTGGATACTCCGTTCTCAATTAAAGCCAAAATATATTTAATTGTACAACGTTAAATTTAGTTTTCAAATTAGTATTGCAGCTTAATTCTGTAAATTCATCTTGGATATTTAATGGAAGATGTTTCACATCTTACATTTTCACAAAATATGGTTGTTGCACCCACAAGAAATTACCTTTCTCCAAGTCTGATTCATAATACTTGTCAAATTCCTCTTTCTAACTTTAATTATATTATTTTTTTAACAAAGATTTAATACATTTAAGAAAATTATTAATTATTTTAATAAAATATCAATATCTCATGAAATTTTCCGCGACACCCTAAATATTTTCTGTGACCCCCCCTGGGGGTCGCGACCCCCAGTTAAAGAACCACTGATCTAGATCATCCTATCAGATCCGGCCCTTCAACCAAAATAGTTGGAGACCCCTGCCGCAGACTGAACCCGTGTTAATTTATACAGTTAAATTTAATTGACACTTTTTTAGTTTTACAGTATGTAGTCTAGTCTGTAGTTATTAATCATTCCTAATTTTATTGCAACATGTTCAGTACATCATACAACAAGAATGTAATATTATGTTATAGCAGTATCTCTTGTGAAAGAATAATATAGACACACACGTTCTCAGTCAGTACTCTTGTTACCAACGGCTATCATAGACTGATTACAATCAATTAAAGTACCTAAACAAATTCGGTCATATTAACTACGACTACGAATTATAAGGCTACTATAAGGCCATCGTCAACTGATTATGTTTAAAACAAGCAATCTAATTTGATTATTTATTGATTAAATCTTTGTGTCCCTGCTTCTTTTAAATATTCTTTGTGAATATTTTCTAGACTTCAGTGGTATTAGAAATTTGTGTGGAATGAATATTTCTCTTGAAATTATCAGTAAAATTTAAAAAAATATTTCTAATAAACACGGATTGTGACACAACGAAGAACATTTTAAACCATTTAAAAAAATGGAATTAGTTTTAAATTTAATTTAATTATACGATCAAATCAATATTATAAAAATAAGTGTACCGTGTAAAAAACCAAGAACCAAGAAGGGAAGAAAATAAAAGTAAAAGAGAAAGGCATTTTTAACTGCAGTTTTAATTATAGTAGCCAGAGGAAACTGCGGGAGGGAAGTGGGAGGGTGGGGAGGCAAGGGGAACCCATATCTCATTTTAATTTGATTCCCCAAAATTGAAAAATCTGTTTCCAAAAGCCCCTTTAATTAAAGTATAATAAAAGGCAGAAAGAGAGGAAAAGGTTTTTTCGAGGCAACTTGTGTGAAGAGCTCTCCCTCCCCCTCCTCTGAATAAAGTTAGGCCAGTATTCCGTTTCAAACTGAGTTAGAAGCAAAGAAGAAAAGTCGCAGACCTGAGTGGAAATGAGTGCTTTAAATATTATGGTTTTCTCTGGAGAGATCAACTCCACGAGATATCCGTTAGTCATTATTCAATTAGTGGCCTTGTCTTTGCAGACTTCTTCTTCAAGGCTTGGCACCATCTTCAATTAAACTACCTCATTCATTAATCATTAACGCCAATTTATTCTTAACTTTAAGATTAGAGAGCACTAATCTAAAAATCAGCCAGTTCAAGGGAGAGAAAAAGAGTCGGTTCTTTTTCCTTGTTTTTTATCAATCAAATAAAATGGTTAAGATAATATGCCACCGATTTTAAGTTTTGAACTCCTATCGTTTTAATATTATGATTTCTTATTCTACTGTTTGTGTTGGAAATTTACATGATATACAATTTTTCACACACACACACACATATAATATATATATTCTTTTCTTTTACACAGTGTTGTTTCTTTTATAACTTACAATATGTCAACTATTATAATGAACTATTAAATAGTAGTTGTACCCTAGTTAACGCCATGAACCATACCATACTTTTTAAGTATGTGATAAAAAAAGAACATTCAAATTTTATTTTTTACTTTATAAAAAAAAAGGTTTTATCGTAAACATGAGATTCTTAGAGAAAGCCTGTGAAGGCTCTTAAAACTAGCTACAGAACTATCTAAACGTTAGTTCGTTGTAACGTTATGTGATGCACTTAAGATAGATTTGGAAGTAGATGGTGGAAGGGGGTTGCGATGTAAACAGTTACTAAGACTTTATAAGTGTTTAGGTAAAGACGTGGAAGTGTAAACTCGACTTTGTTTATATGTGTGTGGGGTAAAAAGCCCACAAACCTGGGACATCTGTTAACCACCTGTTTGTAACACTGGAACCCCTTTCATTTCAACATCTTAACTGAGAACTGTAAAAACCCAAATATAGGTGTGTCAGTCTGTCCCAGGGTGGCCCACCTAAAAAATGTAACAAAGTAATACTTTTGTCTCCTAAAATAAATAGAAGAGTGAACTGGGGATCAATTCATGTAGCCCAAGTTACTACCATATACTATATAATTTTACTAATTTATCATTTGTTTGTTAATTATTACTTTATGCGTTATAAAAGATACTATCCTTTAAAAAAGTATATTACATACCCCAACTTTTAATTTCAGTTTTGGAAATATTTATGGGTTAAAAACTTTTTACTCAAAAAAGTTTGTTAAATTTCTTGAAAGGGAACTAGTGAAAGAAAAAAACAAAGATCAGTGTTCATTAATAAAATAAATAAATAACGTTTATTATTAAAGTTTAACGTCACTAGAACAAAATTAATTGTATTGCCGTACCTACCACGTTTTATTTTTTACAAGTAGGTACTAGACGCTGGGAGAATATATTGGCTTCTCTTCAATAAAGTTAATTATAAAAATAAAAGTTTATTTTTATTACAAAAGAACATACTGTCTTATTTTTATTACATATCTTAATTAAATTATTGTTAATTATAATTAATTATTTTGTTAATAAACATATTTTTTTACTGAGTTTGTGTAAATCTCACTCTCGCGACAACTGTAAACTTGGCGAAGAATTCTTTGTAAATCTTTTTGTAATAGGACATCTTTTATTGGCGTCTTAGTACCTTTGACAAACAAAAAAATGTAGGTTTCGTTATATTTTTAGTTTAGTTTTTTCCCCCCTGTCTGCTCAAAAGGAACATCAATAGAGAGTATACTTTTTACATGTATTACCTCTGACGCTAGACCTAAAGTAATATATCTTGCTTTGTGTCTGATTCGACTCCTATCCCTGGGAACCATCTTAGAGGTGTGGGGTTTCAGGTAAAGCCCTCTCCTCCTTCTACCTGCTCTTAAGAAATTTATGAGGACTCTTCTAAAGAAAGGTTCAGGCCACCTGCTAGCAGTTGTTCAGGGTTTCCATGCCTTTTAAACCGAAATACTATAGCGTCTTCTGTAGGCAAAAGGTGTAAAAATAGTTATGGCCGACATTATAGAAAATCTGATTGGCTCTCACCTGTCCATTACCTGACCATTATTTCCTTCTACCTGGTTAAAAGGCAAAATTTATTCCTTCTACGACTTATTGATATTTATGTATTTTAGTTAATATTCCTTAAAATTGATCTTTTCTTACTTTACTTTTACCTTAAAATCCATCCGATCATTACGGTTAAACTCTCGCATGAACATAATTATTAATTATTTCACCCAGTATTTTACATTCGATAGATTTTCATAGTCAAATTTATTCATAATAATTTATTAACTAATTTTATCTACGATTGATACGAAATATAAACATTATATCTCTGTTTAGATGCATAGAAAGTGATTATTTTCGTAGCTGTATTCGTTGCGCATGCGCGTTCATAATGAGGGGAAGAATTCCTCTTTTTTTCCACCCTAGGTCGGAAAAAAGAGAAATTCTTCACCTTAACGCACATATTTATTTAATCTAAATCGTCCGATCAATTGGTAAGACATATTTTTTGTTTCTTGTTTTTTTTTGAGAGGCAGTGCTCTAACTTTAGAGCTAAAATTCATATCTCGATTTTACCTTGGGGTATTACCTATTTTTCTGAACGAAGGCGATTTAATTTGTTCATTATTTAAGTTTAACTATAAGAGAAATGCAGATTTGTATCGTTATATAAATATAGTTATTAATTCAATAGCATTGGTTTAGTTAACGCTGTTCTACAATTTACTTGTTTTCTGAAGTTATGCAGAAATAAATTAAAGTAGAAACATTGAATGATTTGCTACCTAATTTTCATGAGTGGTTATTGTTAACCAATTTTGCTCTTTCATTTTTTCTGTCCATTAATAAGTCAAACGAAATATCGGTCTAATCAAATTAGGGCTTACATTTTTGATGTCATTAGTGCTATTTATTTCCTTCGAATTATTATAGTTTTCTTGGTTTTTTGTATCGCCTTTCTTGAGTAAGTCAGTCTTTTATCTTATCAGAAATGCCCTTAACAATGACCCCTTGTTAAAAATACTTAAATATCTAGATAGGCCCACCCTTCCAAACACTCCTGATAGGAATATTTTCTTATTCTAAAAACAAGATAATTTATTTAAACCATTCCGTTGGACAAAATTTGTCAGGAGATGAGAAGCGTTCTAGGAGGATAACTGACATGCCGAAGATAAGAGCGAGCATACTTTATTTATTTTACTCTATCTTTATCACCTAAAGGTCTGTTTTAGGTCGGGACTAATGTCCGTGTCCGGCTATGTCATATCTCTCTTTCTGGTCCGTCGATATGATAGCTGACACAGAGTGTAAAGGCATATGGAAGACATAACATAACAAATCCATGTATGGTTGTGTCAGGTTGACTGTGAGGGGGTATGATGTATGTCACTAGTTGGATGTCGTCTGGCATATCAGTATTCTACGAGAGGTGAGATAGCCTCTCGAGGATATCTTTGGAACGCTCGATATGACCAAGGCCGCACGGTAGGGGGGGGGGAGGGGGGAACCTCCCACGAGCCCCCAGGTCTAACACTCTAGCACTCAACCAGGTTCCTACTAAACCCCCTCCCCCCTCTCACTGTATCCACAAAGCAAAAATATTCTTTCCCGATCATCAATCATCTGCCAAACCTTTTCCAAACGTCAGATCATCCCTTCCATCCTTTTCAAATCCAGATAAAAACTTCCATTTATACCATTAAGGAATTTCGACACAGAGACTTCTCCGCTAAACCAAACAGCCGATATAACTCGAAAGAAAAATTGTAAAAGATAATTTACTATCTTCTTTATATTTTCTGTTAGTATACTATTATTAGATCTGATTCTAATTTTAATTTGGATCTCTTTCAAACAACAGTCAATTACTTTAATTTTAAGTCAATACAAAGGTTATTACCGTAAGCAAAAAACTTAACCGCTAAAGTAAGGCTTTCCATCGATACTTTAAAATAGATCCATTTTGCTCGTGAATTGTAATATTTTGATAAGATATACTTAGATTTAAAGAAAGTCTTCTTAAGGTAAGAGAAAAGGATAAGAACAATTCTATATATTCTATTTGCTCTGTTTACATTTATATAGCTTGATAAATATCTTATGTATATTCAGTTTATGTCAGTACTCCAACGAATCCCTAAAGGAATAATTTATTATTATTAAATATATAAATTAGCTTGCTATATTTAGAACTTTAGAACATTGCTTATATATATATATTTTTTTTAATAATTAGAGTTGGTTATTTATTTTCTCTAAAGCAGATATATATAGTTTGTACACTACCTGTGTCTGTATAAAAGAATAGTCTTTCTTAAAAGAAGGGACTATGAAACGTGATAAACTTTAGGTAGTTTCTAAACTGCTAATTTGTATCGGTACTACAGTGTATTGTATGTTAGAGCCATAAATGTAATAAAAAGAAGAATTTTGTCAAGTTTGTTCAGGTGGTCCGAGTTGGTTGTCTAGTGTTGGCATTCAAAAAAATCGTGATGGAACCGTTGTCACGGTTGACTTAAAGGTGATCGAGTTAGGTAGCTAGTGAACCTTTAGTTCATTCGAGTTACAGGTATAATGTTTAGTTTAGAACCCGGAATGCTGTGTTTACAAGGCTGATGAGGGTTCAACATGTAGTTGAAGAACCTTGGATGGATCCCAAGACAGGTTTATTGGAGGGTTCGCCATTAGGCACCATGTGGCTAGCATATGCGCCATACCTTTACCATGACTGGAAAAAGCCTTATTTCGCACCTATTTATTATTTCAACAATACACAATACATTTAAAGGAATTTATACATTTAGAGGAGCGCAGTAACGGAAAAAAGTAGGTTTTTAAGCGACAGAAAAAATTGGACATTAAATTCTTAACTCATTTGCTCTTAATACAACTTAAGATAGCGCCTTATTTACGTTGCATTAATAATAGGATAATAAACATGCATGGTCGCATATCAATTTCAACTTTCTGCGCACATTTAATATTATTGAATAAAAATAAACGTGATCCCGCTGAAAATCAAAGGAGACCCCAAAAAAATGTTCTCACTGAGGGCACATTATTTTTTGTGGACATGCTTTAATGTTCACAGGTATCTAAGTTTTTATAACTCTCATATTATAAAATATATCTCATGATACTATATTTTCTACTTATGTGGCCATTTGTTCAGTGATAGAATGCGACAATGCTCTGTGACACACGAAATGTTAGATCTTTTTAAATTTATTTTTTGGTTCTAGTCTTATAAAGTTAAAATAAAAATTTTTTTTAATGTTTTTACTAATCAATTGGTATATTTTATTATTTGAGTTTCAACTTTCCCTGTTGACATTATACTCTAAGTAAATTCATATTAATTTATTTATTACCGCCTCTGCCTTAATTAGTCTCTATGATGCAGATTTATTTTGTAGTAGTCTCAACTAGTTTATTGGTCAAAACTGTTCTGTAATTAAATATTTTGAATAGAGAATTAAATTGTACAAAATACGATTCGCAGAGTGAATGTAACTTTTAAACCACGATAAGAAATATATCCCTTTCTTTGCTGATAAAGGCCATGCGAAGTCATCGAGTAGTACTAGAATAACATAGAAATCATTATAAATTAAATGATTCTTAATCTGCAATTAGCTGAATAGTACAATGATTGTCTGAGTTACAGTGGTAGAATTATTTTATTTAAAAGCCTTTTTTTATTTTCTTTTTAATATTTTTTTATTATTTTTTTATTATTATTTTTTTTTTTAAATATAATTTGGCGTTTCTGATGTAACTACGTTTAGGGAGCGTAGCAAACTTTAAGTATTGAGTTAGACTGTAGGAAAAGGCCAATATGGTGGCTCAGTGGGGCAGTGGGTGGGAGGTAGATAAGTTTAATCAATACACGGCCGGGGCTCCGGATAGAAATACACGGGGCCAGAGTGAAAGAAGACTGCGCAGGTGCACGGCCAGGTGTTGCCACCAATGGGGGAGCTTTCCTCGGTACAGGTGGCCCAATCAGAATCCGTCCAGGTAACTCGACCAATCCCAACACCTGATACACCTGACATTCTATATATTCACCTCTTGCCACACCCTCTCCCATGAACTTCTCTTTGCAAAATACACGATTTCCCGCTGTATCCAACTTTCTCGAATATTTGATTTAGAATCGTAAAATATTACCAACAGTCGTATATTATATGCGATGTTTTAATAATTTCCCCAAATATTTATCATGAATAAAAGATGACCGTACCGGTACTTTATGAAAAGGCTTTATCTTTTAAGATTTCATGGTGTTATTTAAAAATCAAAAAATAAACTATTAGTTTATTTTGAAAAAGGCACTTTAGCTATTTCTTATTTTTAAAAGCAGACTTGTAAGAAGTTCACTGATTGTGTACCAAGTAATTTAAATCTTTTGGTCGAGGCTAAAATTACATACCTAGACAATATGACATAAACACTACACCGTACTTTTGAACGGCCTGTAGAATGCATCCATTGGTCGCTGGTTCATATCTGGCTCAAAGGACCAAATTTCTTTGATATTAATATTTAGTGATAAGTGATAATGATAACACTCTCTCAAATAGTGAATATGTTATTACAGAATTGTTCTATCATGTTGGTTATCATCAGTAATGTTATATCTAACCGGTCTTTGTTTACTTTAACCTTTGTTTTAGATAATAATAATATATTATAGGTACCTATATATTTTATAATTCTGATGCATATTAAGCTCAACCTAAATCCTAAACCTGTTCTGGCGTGTCCCAAATTCGCTCCGGTCTGTTCACCTGTGCAGGTCAGACAGAATACCTGTGCAGGTTTGTCATAACTTGATAGCACACACGCTCCGATATACCTGTACAGATCCTCCTGTCAGGTATACCGGAACATGTGTGGCCGGCTTTATATTCGTGGATTGTAGAACTAAACTTGTTTTAACATTAGTGAGGTTCTGACAAATAAATATAAAAGTGACTGAAAGCTTCTCCTATACCTATAATCAAGAATGGATCGTCCTTAAAATACCGACAAATCTCGGCTTAGGATTTGGTACCGTTCCCGAAGTATATTATTAATTTGAATTTTTCGTAACTCGCGGATTTATCCTTTTTTTTTTGTCTACTTGACATATAGGCCGTTGACGGTATTAGTTTATAAACGGGTATTATGTTATAAGTATTTGTTTACAAATAAAGTCAGAAATGTTCAACGTGGGCTAAAAAGATGCTGATTTGAACTTCTATAAAATATTAATAAATGTTGCTGTTGCTGTTAATGTATAATTTAATTTAATAATAATTAATATTAAGTTAAGCCAATATGTTTTATAAATTATTAGTCTAAAAAAGGATAAGTTTTGCCATGTAAATAAACTTATTAAAAGTAAAGTTTATAAATAGTTTATAGTAGGAATTTACAGAGATTTCCACTAATCTACTCATATTTTAACATGTACCTAGCTTTACTTGTGGAATATTGAAATAAATTAGCGTGTTGCCAATATTAGGTCCTGTAGCAAGATTGGTACAATTTACTCTACAGGTTTTTTACACTAGAGGTTTTAAAACAAATACAAATTTTTATGATTAATACTTTTATCTCTTAATATTCTATCTCTTATTCTATGACTTATTTATATGATTTCCTAAATTATTTGAAGTGGTAATCATTTAGTCTAAATTTGACAATTATATAATTGCTCCCGAGCTTACTCGAGGTAACGGAATTATTTTGTACATTTTTTGAATGAACCGTTTGGACCAAATGTTTTGTGTCTTTTAATTGAAAAATGCAGACATCAAGCATTTTTGGTCTCGTGACTGACTGTCAGTCCGTCGTTTAAATTTTACGAACCATCATATCTTAAAAAGACTTGTCCGATTTTGATGAAATTTGGAAGGTAGTTCACAACTAGCCAATTGCTGGTTCCTAATAAACTTTCAACCTTCTGCTTCCATTCTTTTCTCTTCCACAGAAACAAAATACTTTTCTTATTACTACCTATATCATTAAAAGTACTCATCTGATTTTAAAGATTTGAAGATTTTCAATTGGAAAGATAATGTGTGCTCATGTGTATGAGAAACCAACAGGCGCAACAATGGGCTAATATGACTGTCCAAATTACATTGATATCTGACTAGTAGTTTTCAAGATATGGTGGTTTGCAAAGTTGACGTCTTACTGGCCGACAGAGCGATAAACAGGCGAGAGACCAAATATGTTCCCTGATGTCTAAAACGGGGTTATGTCTTGGAATTTTTGAATCTGGAGACAGCTTTTCTGAAGGAACCCAATGCTTCTTTTACCTTTGTTAAGCTTGGAAGCAAGAAGGGGGAAAAATTAAATGAATTAGACAATAATAGGTCATAACAGCAAAACATCAGTAAAGTGCGTGTTAGGAAGCGAGGATGCTATGTGTCACACTAATTCGCAAACTACATTTGTAAGTATGTTAAGTATCATAGTTGCTTTAATATACCTAGATACTAGATATGTATGTGTATAATATCATCTTAATATTGGGTTTGTAACTAAATTTAAAAGAATGGAGGAATCTCAATTTGTACTTTCATTGCATTTTGAGAGTATTTTGCTGGGGAAAAATAGATACCCTTCTTGATATCTTGTAAAGATATGGAATAAGGTTTTATCTAAGAACGCACCCTGAAAAATAAGTTATTTGCAGGGGTGACTCACGTTACTAAATGTATAGTAAACGTGGAATGCACAAGAGAAAAAAATAAAATATTTTGGTAGGGACATTATCTTGCATTTGACCTCGCTGTGATGAAGCTCCCCTCGACTGGATTATCTTGATATGGGTTTTATCAGCGAAGTGTTGTCCCATGCTGTTGTACCACCGTAGACGGTTTATACCTTAACTAAATAGACGATCTCGTTGTCTTTTTCTCTTTCTCATCTCCAAGAATATACTGTCTTGTATACTTCGATTTCTTATTTCAGAGATTATTTTCTTTTAGTCTTACTTATATTTCCCCCACTTCTCTCTTATCTTAATAGGTTTTTCGCATTTTACTCCATTCTAATAAAATTGTAGCTAGAATATACTTGGCTATAATTAATTATAATTTAACAATTAGCCTTATTGTTTTTTAGCCTTTCACCCAATTATTATATAAATATCTTGTGGTGTAGAAGAATTTTCGGAAAAATTATTGAATAAAATTAATAGCTAATCTTTGGCAAGTATATATGATTTAGCCGATCCCTAACTTTTTAAAAAGTAATTTAAACTTTGATTTTCACTGATTCCAATAATTAAAGGAAAACCCTAATCAATAGGCCTTAAGAACGTGATTTTGCTGATGATGACTTGTCTACCCTTTCTGATGCACATGGTGAAATGCAAGCCAAACTGGAAGACGATGGTAATAAACAAAGAAGCTACAACTCGTGATTAATTTAAACAAGACTAAGTTATAAAGGATAAATACTGCCAACTCTGGCCCATTTTCCTTAACTTGAAGGATCTATCTAGGATGTGGATAATTTTACTTACAAGTTCAAGTACTTACTAGTTTTAGTTACTAGTTACCATGGAAGAAGGTGCCATAAAGGTCGTCTCACGACATTCAAAGAGCAAATGGCGCTTTCAGGCAGCTATGTAGAGCAATAAATCTACATATTTTGAAGCAATGTCGAGTCTGTAATTTTATATAGTTTAGAAACATACTTCAACCTTATGAAGTAATTATATCCAAGTTGCAGAGTTTCGTCCAACCGTTTAAGACATCAAAATTTGAATATGTATTAGATGGAAATTATTACAAACTATTAACTGTGAACAGGAGAAACTGAGATGGCCATTCAGATTAGACAGTGGATATAGAATGAGATTGGACATACGCTAAGATAGAGAAATGACGCCGAACAATATTTCACCTAATCTCCTCCCTATATTCACAGTAATCTCGTCACAAACTAGTGAATTGTTCAAAATCTCAAGTCCATCCCTCAAATTCTTCTTCTTTGTACACTCAACTTATATGAGAAAGTCAAAAGGAACCTTAAAACATAATTAATTTAAGAGATAATAAGATTTTGAAAAAAAGGTAATCTTTGTAAAAACAAATTTTCGGTATAGAAAATCCTTGCTACCGTTACTTCATTCTCGGTTGTGCCCATGTTTCTTTTTTCAACCGACAAATAAAGTATATATAGTGTGTATTAATAAGTGACGTTCCACGGCTTATAACATTATTTAATATAAAATGCTGGACTAAGTCCAGCAACAAACCGTTGAATTAACATATGAAGGCAGCGGGTCCCTCCTGTAACCAGAGCATGGGAGTTTTTTAATCAAGCACATGGAGAACGGACTCTCCGCTATTAATAAACATATCCTTAGTATCCCTACCTCATTCTTACGCATTTGTATCTTCCCATTCGTTTTCACTCGTGGTAAAAATCCTTCTTCCTTTTCCCCCTCTACGCCGTACACTTTTTAATTAGTGGCCGCAAAAGCTTTAAATCGCCTCAGTGTATGTCTACCCATTCAACACGGTTCTAAATCTTGTCTACCTCTTTTCGTAAGACAAATTAAAAAATAAAAATTCTGGTTTTTCCTCCCTCTCTTTCTGTGTAGGAGTTCTGTGTTGGATATTTCTGTTTCATTTTCTCACCCACTCTTCTACTTTTTTTTACTGTGGTTTATTTCACGAAGGGATTCATTTGATGTTCTGATTTATTCTTTCTTTTACCAGAGGTTCATCAGTTATAAAGTTTACAGATGTTATGTTTACTTGAAAAAAGGAAATACTGAAGTTTGATATTAAAGTAAAAACGAGAAGAAAATGTGTTGTTCAAAAAGAATTTTTCATTTCTTAAGGATATGATAGCTGGAGGTAGCTTCTTGCATTTTTTTTAAAGTGTTTATAATGCCTGTCTGTGTGTATGAAGTATATAAGCGTTGATGATTATTCCTTTTGAACATTTTACTCTCAGCTACGTTAGTGTTAGTTCTAATTTAAATTATTTGCCACCAGATATTTTAAATTTCAGAAAACAGGGGGTAGCATCACTCGATATATATATATAAACAAGTTTTGGCTTTGGAATGAGAAGTACGCATAATGCAGTTGATATAACTAAATTTATAAACATAACGCTTCTTTATAGGTCCTGGTTTTTATAAAATTAAAAAAAAAAAAAATGCTCTGTCAATAATTACTAGGCTGCCCGCGTTTTGCTTTTTTATGTATTCCACCGAAAATAATAAATAACACTACCTCCTGTTTTTAGCCTTTATTATTAAAATCAAACAATAATAATTTGTATTTTCTTTAAATTACTCACCAACGCTTCCCCTGAGAGTGGGGGAAGGAGGCAAGAAAATTGATTTAAAAGTAAAGTTAAAACGAAACCATTCTTCATTTTTCTTAAGGGAAAAGGGTTAGATAAGGATTTTTCCTTCATAATATTTTCTCAGCTTTTGACAAAAAGATGGAAGGAAAAAGGAGGCGGGAGTTTAAGAGGGAAAGAGGCAATTTGTCTTATTCTCTTCCCCGTGTATCTCTGCTTTTTCCCAAGGTTTAACAGGGGGAAAGGGTTGATCTTAGCGTTGTCTTTCACTTCGGCCTAAACTCCACGCGGCCCCCTAATGTTATTACTTAGTTAGGCTACGAAACGAACATACAAACTTAACGTCCTAGCCTCTTCGTCCCTCTCTCCCCCACAACCTAAAATCAGCATCTTTTCACTTTGAAAAGGACAAACCTTCAATAGAGCCCAATTAATATCTTACTCATCATAATGCTCCTTTCCTTATTCTTTTTCCCCAGTTGTTTTAAAGATGAACAGAAAATTTAATTAGTTCGAAACCCCTTTTTTAACAGCAATCCTTTATTTAAGATATCCGAAACTTTAAATTTATAATTCAGGGGCAATGAGGAATTCATTTGGTTATTTATTTATTCCACTCACTCTCATCTTCTCTGTATTGTGTAATTAAAATAAAATAGTCCGTCAATTAGTGTGGCACATAGCTTCCTCTGGTCCTATCACGTACGTTATGCTTTCACAACCCAGTATTGTCTAATTTATTTAATTGTTAAATAAATAATGTTGTTGTTTTTACACAGATGAAATTACCAATTTAGTCATATTTAATGTGTGCAAGCGGATGAAAATAATGTGGGCCTGTCTCCGGGTTACTTACCACAATCCATTCAGTTGTAGATACAGTTGTAAATAAATAAATGTTTGTGCATATGTGGAAGAGAAACAAATGAGCGCAGAGGGTTCAATGGGCTAATTATGACTTACCATCTAAATTTCATTAAAATCGGACGAGTATATATATATATATATATATATATATATATATATATATATATATATATATATATATATATATATATATATATATATATATATATATATATATATATATATATATATATATATATATATATATATATATATATATATATATATATATATTACTTTTCGTCAAAAACCCAAAACTTTTTTTTCTTCGTTTTCTACTTTGGGTCATAAAAATAGAAACACATTGCATAAAGATTTCAATCAAACCTTGCTTAATCGTTAATTTAGATTTTGTAAATATATGGACAAGTACAAAAGTAATAATAGGTATTTTTTGCATTACTCTTCTTTCTGTATGGAACATCTTTTTAGTCACAAATTGAATGTTTTGGAACGAAGTTCCTTATGGCACGTTACAGCGTTTAGACCCGGGAGTGAATCCGAATAAAACGGCCGCCACGAAATCGACCGATGACGATAACTTAAGTAAAAATTTACCGATTTAATTAAAATGTATTACGCATGTTCATTTTACTAATGCCCAAGATGAGTTCGTTGGACAACGATATCCACCCAAGCGTTCGCGCGTGACGCTCGTATAAACGTGAAATCAATGTAAAATTAGAATTTTAGGACGGCAAAAAAGTCTAACTTTAAACGTCTATTCAATGAGGCAAACAACTTTTTAAAATATTTTTTTAACCTACACCGACACCGCTATGAAGTGTTACTGAATGTCTTACTTCATTAACACTTAATTAAAGATCGCTAAGTAAAGCGGACCTAGAGTAGAAATAGAGAAAGCAACGTTTTTACCGATATATTACGTCCTAACGTAACAAATTTAATAAAACTTCATACATATCGTCTAAAGTACAATTGAAACAGGCATGTAAAATTTCAACCTGTGTTGTGTGAGTGAAATTATCTATTTTCCATAATATTTTAAATGGAGTCTGGCCGAGGAGCGAGGGTTAGGGAACAGTTCTGTTTCCTCACTACTCGGCTCTGTATTACAATCATCCTCTTTTACTATCAACTCATCATGATTAACTATTTTCTCAATATTCAATACATATCTATTGCAAGACGGTCGCTTCAATAATAAAAATAATCCTACCGCAGGGTTCCGCAAGCCGAGCGAATTTCCATTGGAAATTTGTAGTTCAATGTTGTGCAGTTTAAACTTCTTTTAAACTAGGTACTACGATTATGTTTAACATTTAAAATAATTCATTTAAATTATCGTAACTTAAAAGAACACACACAATGGTAGTAGTTATGAAGGAAGTTTAAACTGCACAACATTGAACTACAAATTTCCAATGGAAATTCGCTCGGCTTGCGGAACCCCGCGGTAGGATTATTTTTATCTTTGCTGACTTATCAGGAGGGATAAATGACGTCATAAAGATCCCATTTTTCGTGGGGATCCTCATCTCAACGAGCTTGATTTTTCGGTGCAAGTTTTATTTCGATACGTCAATTCGTTCGAGAGCTATCGTGCTTACAAGAAATCCACAAGAAATTGTTGTTATTACTATTATTATTATTATAAAATTATTATTTGAATCGCTATAGTACCTCATTTTTTGGATGCAGGATCTTAAAAAACATAAGAAGCGATACCTCACTTGATTTTTGGTATTTTTTTTTATCTTTGCTGACTCATCAGGAGGGGTAAATGACGTCATAAAGATCCCATTTTTCGTGAGGATCCTCATCTCAACGAGCTTGATTTTTATTTCGATACGTCAATTCGTTCGAGAGCTATCGTGCTTACAAGAAATCCGCTAGAAGTACATATACCTATATATATATATATATATATATATATATATATATATATATATATATATATATATATATATATATATATATATATATATATAAAGAGTTTTGTAAAACCTATTTTTTCGTGATCAGGGGCCCATGAAACGTATTTTGGCCACAATCCCGGCTCAAACTCCCGCCATGCCAGTGGCTCTATTAGCGAATTTTTTCCAATGGAAATTCGCTAAAAACAGGTCAAGTGTGTGCTAGTCACAGCACACAGCGAGGGTCCGTAGGCCACACTGTATAGTTTAAGTAGTACCCTATTGATGGTGTTTTTTAAAATGCTAAAAAGCTTACTTTGAACTATCCTATGGGTCTGATATTCTTAAAACACATAAACAAACTTCTGATAAAGTATTTTTTTTTTTGCCACAGAACCGGACTACAACCATATACATACATCGAAAAGACCATAGTTGTAAAAAAACGTATTTTGTCAATAAAAAATAAAAGAATATTTTTTTCGAAATTTCCAAAAAGTGGTATCCTTACAGGTCGAAGAATATTCAGGAATTTTTTCAGATTTTTTGTACTTCACATAAGCGAGATAGAGGGGGGGGGGGAGAGAGACACGTTTCACACCCACTTCAAACTTGCCTACGCTCGCCCTATCAAAGTTATAACCAAAGAATTATATATTTTTGTACCCTTTCATATGATACACGGTGTCGAAAAAAAATAAAACAATTTTAACCCTTAAGTTTTTTACCCTAATTTTTTGGAAAAATATTTTTTTTAAGCCGCTATATTTTTAAAATAGATGGGCAGGTACAAGACACACATGCCAAATTTCAAAGTGATCGGACGAAAAGTGTAGCCGTGAGAGCAGGCGACAGGACGGACGGACAGACACACGCAGGGAAATATAAGGGTCCTTGGTTCTGCCTATAAAAACAACTTTTCTTTTAATTTTGCCTTAACTCCGCTAAGTAAAAATAGTTTGTTACTTTTAATTTTTTCTCTTTACTAACTCCGCCATGTAGCATTTAGTTAGCATTATATACTTAGCAGTGTGATTTTATCCTACCGGGTGTCCCGTGATACCGCACGTATTTTATTTTATTTACGATTGATACGAAATATAAATATTGTATCTCTGTTTAGATGCGTAGACAGTGATTCTTTACGTACTTGAAATCATTGCGCATGCTCGTCTCATAGTTCTGAAGAATTCCTCTTCTTTACCACCCTAGGGCGGTAAAGAAGAGGAATTCTTCAGCTTTACGCACGATTAGCGAATTTGTTTACATTTAACAAAACAAATATGCTGTTCTTTTATTAAAGTAACTGTTTATATCGAGTTTTTAGTGAAAAACAATGAGTGAATCAAGTGACTACTCTAATAATACTCCTCCAGAAATAATTAATTCGACAAAAAATACAACTCAAGAATTAATGCCATCTTTATCAAGAGAGAGCCATCTTTTTCAGTATTTATTATTTAAATCCAACAATCGTAGATAAAGTAAGGTACGCAAATCGTGCGAAAACATACCCTCGCTGTCGCTCGGGTGCAAAGTCCACACTCGCATGCAAAATGCTACTTTCCGCACTCGACGCGTAATGTACTATTTTTTTATATAATATAGACGATTAAATTTTGATAATTTAATTTTATGATTATTCATGTAAGGATTTAAAGAGTATAAAATAATATGAAGAAAACTTTTGTTAAATAAAAAGTACGTAGCTAGGTACTTGATACTTTCGTAGGTAGGTATTTTATTCTTACTAATGCTTTTGGTTAATAATAGTGATAGTAGTTGATTAATGAAGTAGTAGCAAAATGCAGTTTTCGCATGAGTTACGTACCGTACTTTATCTAAGATTGTTGGATTTTAATAATAAATACAGAAAAAAATATTAATAAACTTCCTGTATGTAAGTTCGTATTTCTCTTTTGATAAAGATAATATTAATTCATTAGTTGTATTTTGTGCCGAATTAATTATTTCGGTATATTCTCTTCATTTTCGTCATAATCTCTTGAATCACACTTATTGTTTTTCACTAAAACCTAGATATAAACAAACGCGCTGCCGATACTACTTTATAATCAGCAGCACACAGTTCAGAAAGCAATAATCAAAATAATCTTAAAAAGCCTGAGTCGTTACCCTTTTGAAATGTGTTCTTAAGATATTACTGTGCTACCGATAAATCTTATATCGCAATTTTTTAAAAAGGTAAAAACACAATTAACCATAATTATTTAACTCGTTTAAAAACATTAAATACAGTTATATGAATAAGTTCCATGTTGCAATACAAAAAAATCGGGTAAGGGGTACCTCGGAACTTTCCCTCACTTTTGAGGCCTCTAAAGTGGCCTCTCCTGCTGATTTGCTGCTGGAGGAAGCAGCGTTGGGCGTTGTCAGTACTTGGATGGGTGACCGTGAACTAATTGATTATTTTATTATCATTTTTCAAAAAAAAATCGGGTCAAGGGTACCTCGGAACTTTTCCTCACTTCGGAGGCCACTACATTGGTCTCTTTAAATAATGTTTATACATTATTTTAATACGTTTTTATTAGCTTGCTTTCTTGTTTGTTTGTTTGTCCGGTACAAATCTGGCAATCGATTTCTATCTAACTTCCTGAATAGCTAGACTTTTGAAACTTTTAGCATAGCTCAGAACACGACGACAATGCATTATTTTAATACTTTTAGCCATCTTTCAGCAGAATTTGATTAGGACCCGAACCGTTTAAGCGAAAGTGCTGAAATTTGAAACACTGGTGTAACTTTTTGACCCGACCACAGGAAAAATACACAGAAGTTCAAAATTAAATATGCGCATGCGCAATTCGCAAAACTGTGGTAAACTCAAAATTTATATTTTTTTTAATTTTCGAGTAGGGTATCAAGTGAAAGCTGCTGATAGTAGGACGCAATTATATGTATGCTTTCTTAAACTTTGCATTTCTTGTTGGGTAAAAAAATCAAAATATACCCAAAAAAATCCCCCCCCCAAAACTATATAACGGCTGGTTCTAAAATTTCGAAATAATTCATGCTAATGCCTTATTGTGGGGCGATGAAAATTCCGGGAGTTCATCTCAAATTTTCAAAAATTGCCAATTTAGGGTGCAAAAATGTGAAGTGCGCCCAAAATTTTTTTTTTTTTAATTTTGAGTTAGGTATCAAACGAAAGCTGCTGAAGAGCAGGACACAAATATAATATTTGCTTTTTTAAATTTTTCATTCTTTATTGGTTTTATAAGTCAAAATATACTCCCAAAAAATCCCCCCCCCCCCAAACACTATATAACGGCTGGTCCTAAAATTTCAAAATAATTCATGGTTATACCTTATGGTAGAGCAATGAAAATGTTCTGAAGAAATGCAATTTATCTAGTCGTTATTACTGATGAAAAACATTGTGACCCCTCGGGGGATCGAACCCAGGACCCTTGAGATAGAAAAAAAAAAATCATTATTACATGACGGGTATGCATAATCATCTACAAAACCCTAAAAAGTCTTGTTTCAATTCATAAACTACTATAGCTAGGAACATGAAATTCGGCACACAGGTGCATCTCGGCATTTGAGATAACTGGTCACATTTTGGATTTTTCACACTTAATATTTTCAAGATGGCGGCCAATATGGCGGGCGACTAAAAAAAGTTCTTAGTAACTATGACATGTTATACATCAATTTAAAGGTCTTAAAATGAAGAAAAGAATATGCAACTATTAAAATTTTACACTTAAAAGTTTCAAGATGGCGGCCAATATGGCGGGTGAATAAAAACAAGTTTTTAGTCACCATGACATGTTATATATCAATTAAAAGGTCTTAAAGTGTAGAAAAAGAATATGCAATTATTAAAATTTTCAAGATGGCGGCCAATATGGCGGGTAACTAAACATTGTTTTAGTTACCATAATATGTTATACATCAATTTAAAGGTCTTGAAGAGTAGAAAAAGAATATTACTATTTGTTGAAAATCTTTGAAAAGTGCTTTAACAAAGCGGTTTCATGGGGACATGTCATAAAATAAAATAGCAAGAAAAAATGTAATAATAATATTTTTTTAAGTCGAGTTCTATTTTAGATTCAACCGAGAATAGTTTGTATTAGATTCCGAGTAGTGTTTTCAGTTCTTATAGATTCTCTGTAGACTTATTGTTAACTTCTGTGATTGTTTTATATTAAAAGTTTACAGAATTAGACGTTTTTTACTTCTTTGATTTATATTATTCTTTGAAAGGACGGAACGACGGTTAGTTGAACCGGCCTTAGATTTTCTTTTGTAAAATCGTGGTGACCCCGACGTGATCTTGAAGGCAGATAATTGGAGACAATTAATTAATTTAACCTTCTGGAACGAGAATAAATTAAAGAGGTAAAACATGGATCAACTGAAGCTGCTGAGGAAAGTGAAGAGATACCAGGCAACACGGAAATTTAATAAGATCTCGGCTGCTTTGGGTGAAGAAAACAGCGACAAATTCCAATATTTGATGATGGCAATGGAGCCTAGCACAGTGGCAAAAGATATAGTAGATAGTTATCCTCAGACCGGAGAAAAACCGGAGAAAATTACCCGAAAGTTATTGAGGCTCTAAAGGAAAGATTTGGAGATGAGGACTTATAGCTTCAAGTTTACGTTAGGGAATTATTAAAACTCGTGATCTCTAACGCATCTTCGAGTAACAAGATACCCATTCAACAAGTGTACATCCAGATTGAATCACATTTAAGATCCCTACAAACCCTAAATTTGGCAAAGGCTAGTCCTGACACTTGGATATACCCCTTAATAGAATCGAGTGTTCCCGGAGATATATTGCTAGCTTGGCAGAGAGGTGTATCGAGTTTGGGAACAGATCCCGACCGTCAAAGTTCAAAATTAAGTAATTTGATGAGTTTTTTTTAAAAAGGAAGTCCAAATTCAGCAACAAATTATTTTGGCTGAATCTGGTTTTAGCAATGATAAAAATGTGTTTGACAGTGAAAGCAATAGTGTAAATAACGAGATAAAAAGAAAAGAAAATAAACGGGAAGACTTACCAACGTTGACGAGCTTCCCCAACTCTACCTTGACAGAATATAGGAACTGTGTTTTTTGCAGCAACCTCCACGAATCGAAGGAGTGTGTAACAGCTCGGAAGATGAGTGTAGAGGAGAAAAGGAATAAACTGAGGGAAAAACATCGGTGTATGATATGCTTTAAACCTAATCATGTTGCAAGAAACTGCAGAACGTACGTTAAGTGTATTATTTGTCAAAAACGACATTATGCAATTATGTGTCAAGAGGGAGTAAAGAAAGAATCAATGGTAAGAAGCAATGGAGAAACCAAAGTTAACGTGGGGATGTCCAACCATGAATCCTATAGAAGTGTATTACTACAAACTCTTATGGTTGAGGTAGTCGGGAAGAAGAAAATGAAGGTTCGAGCGTTCTTGGATAGTGGCTCGCAACGATCGTATATTCTTGAGGAGTTGGCGGAAGAACTGGACTTAGAAGCAGTATCGCAAGAAACCGTTACTCATTCACTTTTTGGAGGCAGCACTACGAAGAATATTAACCATCAGATATATCAACTTAAGATATTAAGACCTGGAGGTGGATTTACTGGTGATTTTAAAGTTCGAAGCCAAGACAAAATTTCAAATAAAATCCCTAGGATCACTAAACTTGATGCAAAATTAAAACAAGAACTAAAAACCAACAAGATTTACATTTCTGACGTCGGTGAAGGCATTCCCGAGATCAAACTTTTGATCGGTGCTGATATCTATGGACTCCTGCTGACCGGGAAGAATTGTGAAGTTGCATAATGGCATGGTCGCCGTTGAAACTAGTTTTGGATGGACGCTGTCTGGAGTCATGACAGATTCGGATACAGTTTCACTGGCAATGCAAGAGATAAGCATGAATGTTTTGAACGACAACGTTAGACAGTTGTGGGATTTAGAAATTATTGGTATTAGAGATCCTATTGAAGTTCAGGCTGCTATAGATAGAGAGGCAGAAGTTAAGGAAGAATTTTTTAAGTCTCTTGCCAGGAAAGAAGATGGAAGATATGTAGCCAGACTCCTTAGGAAAAAAGGACACCCTGCTTTACCAACAAATCGAGAAGTAGCAGAGAAAAGACTGAGGGCAGCTTCGGAAAAACTTATAAAAAATAATTTTCAGTTGTATGGGAAAATATTTAAAAAGTGGTTGAAAGAAGGATTCATTGAAGAGGTGAAGGAGGAAGGGGAAAATCGAAAGGGGTAACACCCATTACCTGCCACATAGACCAGTATTCAAACCGGAGAGCCAAACGACTCCGGTGAGGCCAGTTTTCGATGCTGGCTGTAAAGTAAGGAAAGAGGTGTCTTTAAATGAATGTCTAGAGAAAGGGTGTAATTATATCCAACTGATACCAACCCTTTTATTAAAGTTTAGAAGAAAAAGGGTAGCATTCATTGCAGACATTCGTAAGGCTTTTCAAATGATAGATGTTAACGAAGAAGATCGAGACGTTCTTCGTTTCCTGTGGTGGGAAGACGAGACATTAGAAAAAATCAAGATATATCGACATGCAAGAGTTGTCTTCGGTGCAACATGTAGTCCATTCATTCTTGGCGCAGTGTTAGAGTACCATCTCACACACACAGGAGAAGAAGATAGATCTTTGGCTCTTACTTTGTTAAATGCCTTCTATGTAGACAACTGTGTATTGTCTTTAGATAGCTATCAGGAATATCAATCTTTTAAAGAGAAGGCTACTGCTCTATTAGAAGAAGCACAAATGGAATTACGGATGTGGATGTCTAATTTAGATCCAAATATGGAAAACCAAGTCGTGACGGTTCTTGGACTTAAGTGGGATAGAAAGAAAGACACTTTAGCCATAGATTTGTCACCATGTACTCTTCCTGAGATAATAACCAAACGAAATATACTTTCCACCGTTCAAAAAATCTTTGATCCTATTGGATTCACAGCACCAACTACTATCACCATGAAAATGATTTTACAAGATACGTGGGTAGTTAAATCGAAATGGGGTGAACCAGTGACACAGGATATTGAAAACAAATTCAGAACTTGGTTTTCAGAGCTAGACAATCTCTCCTGTTTGCAGATTCCAAGGTTGGCAACTTCTGGAGAAAGAAATACATGGAGTGTACACGTATTTGTAGATGCCAGCCAGAGAGCTTACGCTGCATCGATCCTACTAAAAACTGAGGAGAAAATGCATCTGCTAGCCGCAAAGGCGAGGGTGGCCCCTATAAAAAGAGCAACAATCCCTCGTTTGGAATTACTCGGATGTCTTATTGGAAGTTGCTTAGCAGACATGGTAAAGAAGGCTTTAGATTTATGCGATGTTCCTACCTTTTATTGGACAGATTCTACAGCTGCATTAGCCTGGATACGACGTGACGATTGTTGGGCAACCTTTGTAGGAAACCAAGTAGCAAAAATAAGAGAGTTGACTGACATCAAGGACTGGCGCCATGTTCCAGGAACCCAAAACCATGCGGATTTTTTAACTCGAGGGTGCACTCCGAAACAGCTATTACAGTCGAGATGGTGGGAAGGACCATCATGGCTACAACAAGATTCGAACAGTTGGCCAATTGAGAGTGAGACAGTAGATGAAAATATTGTGTTGCAGAAAAGAAAAAATCAGTCTCTCCTTCACAAGCCACTGTTTTGAGTCTGATCGAAGATGTTAGATATGATCATACATATAGACAGTATGTTCGAATTAGAGCTTGGGTATTAAGATTTGTGAGTAATAGTAGAAAAATGTTTGCTAAAGTCCAAGGTCCTCTAACAAAAGAAGATGAGGATTAGGCAGAGTTATCAATTCTTCGAGAAATTCAGAAGGAGTGTTTTACTGAAAAAATACATCTGCCAGTGCCGACTGTTTGCGACGAAAAAGGTCTTTTCGGATTTCGTCAACTTTAAATTTCCTTTTCTCTTGCCTAAAGCCCATCCGTTAGTATTGAAATTAATTGAGGAAGTACCCAGCAGGAATTGTCACGCGGGAGTCGGTACTGTAATGACCCTGATCAGAGGGAAATATTGGATTTTACAATGTCGACGAAACGTACAAAAGGTAGTTTACCGATGTGTACGTTGTAAACGATTCAGAGCTAAACCTATTGCAAGGGAGGTGGCCCCTTTACCGATAGGAAGAGTGCAAGACGCTGAAGTATTCCAAACAGTAGGAGTGGACTTTGCTGGACCACTCATTCTGAGGAACAGGAACAAAGTATATATTGTAATATTCACATGTGCGGTTTACCGTGCTGTACATCTAGAAACCGTATCATCCCTCAAAACAAAAACATTTATCCAAGCCATGCACAAATTTGTGCAGAAGTATCGTCGACCAGATGTGATTTACAGTGACAATGGGACCAATTTCGTGGGAGCAGATAATTACTTCAAGGGATTGGACTGGGAGGCAATTAAAGAAAACACATCACTGCAGCCTATTGAATGGAAGTTCAACGCCCCAACAGCAGCTTGGTGGGGAGGAATGTGGGAGCGATTGATTCGTACCATGAAGGAGCTTATGAGGCGTATGGTGGGAAAGGCATCCCTGAAAAAAGAAGAACTGGAACCGGTTGTGAAGGAAGTTGAAGATGTGATGAATCAACGGCCTCTAACATATCTCTCAGAAGATCCGGATGAACTGAAGCCTCTAACACCTATGATGTTCCTGCACCCTCATGGCAGCTGGAAGTTTCCTGAAGGAGAAATAGCCGAAGCAGATAGGTTGAGATTACGCTACAATTACCTTAACACGTTGAAACAAGAATTACGAATGAGATTTAGGAAAGAATATCTTGGTCTTCTAACAAGTAGACCAGACAAATCACAATATGAAACCTTAGAGGTAGGCGACGTCGTATTTCTAGAACTAGAAAATAAGAAACGGACGCATTAGACAGAATTAGACGTTTTTTACTTCTTTGATTTATATTATTCTTTGAAAGGACGGAACGACGGTTAGTTGAACCGGCCTTAGATTTTCTTTTGTAAAATATTAAAATTAGTGTTTTTATATTACACTTAATAATTTTAACTTAATCGTAAAGAAACCGGCGATTATCGCCCCACGTCCTTACGTGAAGCGCGCCTTACTTGTTTAGGTTTAAGATTAGCTCTCTAGACTCTAGATGGTTGTCATTTATGTGAAGTAAATAAATTCGGAACAATTTTTTTTTTTTCACCAACATTATATATTGTATAACAATAACAATTATATTATCAACATTACATAAGATTCAATAGAAAATTCAAAAACGTAGTATATAAAAAGTTCTTTTTGTCTTGAAATTATTATTTACATATTTTATTTCATGTATTCAATTATTTGATTTTTGGCGGCATTTTGCCATGTATGTAAACAAACTTTGACGTCCTCAAAATTATCGCACTAATAAATAATTATATTCGCTTATAACTTTTAAACTAATTAATGGAATTTCATCGGGTTTTTTTTATACTTGTTCCTTAATTTTTTCGGTTCCAACGATATGCTATATGTCAAAAACGTATTTATACTTTCGGTATTATTAACCATCAAAGTTTAAAAATTCAAAAATTGATAATTTCAAAATGGCGGCAAATATCAAAATGAAATTTGGTGTGCTTGTTTGTCATACAGAGAGGTACATTCGTGCCAAATTTCAACTCGATCAGGACCATTTATTAAAATTTTTGCTGACTCAGCAAACTGGGTTCAAGATGGCGGAAAAAGTTGATTTTCCGGGCGCATTACATGTAACGACTGATTTTTCTGCCAAGTTTCAACTCGCTAGGTTAAATATCTTGGGCGCTACGATGATAACTTACAGACTTCATGCTGAAAACTTTCAGGAGGTCTTAAAAACACCCAAAACAGATAATTCCGTTGAAATTTCGAAAAAAAATGTTTGGCTGAAACCAATACTTTTCCTACAATAGGTAGTGAGGAAAAGTAAAAATGTATACATTATTTTTATTTATTTTATTTCATTGATTTAATTATTTTAATTTTGGTGGTATATATTGTGACAAATGTAAACAAACTTTGAAGTTTAACAAAAGGATCGCACTAATTAATAGTCAGGGTGCCCATAGGCAAAAAAGTAACTTACACATACTCTTTCCAAACCTTTTTGTATGGCTTGTTTAGGCCAAATCTGACACCGTTTTCCTCTGTGATTTTTTTTTTAGTTTTGGGGCGTTTTTTTTTATTTGAACCCTAAAATTTTGACGCGTCAGACTAGAAAATCGGAAAAAGTTCTTCGTCAGACAATATTAAAATGTTGATTTATAGGGTTCAAATAATGTATCTTGAGAAAATCAGCCAGTTATTAATGAATGATATTAATTAATTTTAATTAATAATAATGGATAATAATTAATATGAACTAATATTAATTAATGATTAATAACCAGCTGATTTTCTCAAGATATATTATTTGAACCCTATAAATCAACATTTTAATATTGTCTGACGCAGAACTTTTTCCGATTTTCAAGTCTGACGCGTCAAAATTTTAGGGTTCAAATAAAAAAAAAAACGCCCCAAAACTAAAAAAAAGTCACAGAGGAAAACGGTGTCAGACTTTGCCTAAACAAGCCATACAAAAAGGTTTGGAAAGAGTATGTATAAGTTACTTTTTTGCCTATGGGCACCCTGGCTATAATAATTATGTTCGCTTATAACTTTTAAAATAATTAATGGAATTTCATCGAGTTTTTTTATGTGTTCCTTATTTTTTTACCGGTTCCATCGATATTATATAAGTTATAAGTAAAAAACGAATTTATGCTTTCGGTAATATTAACGGTCAAAAATCGATAACCAAAATGGTGGCTAATACCAACATTAAATTTGGTGGATTTGTTTGTTATACAGAGAGGTACATTCGTGCTAAATTTCAACTCGATTGGACAACTTTCGATTTTTAATTTTTTATATTTTTGGATTGGCGGAAAATGTTTATTTTCCAGGTGGCACAACTAGAAGTAAGGACTGATTTTTCGACTCTATAGGTTAAATACCCTGGGCTCTACAGTTGATAACACACATACTGGTGTCATGCTGAAAACCACTTAGGAAGTCTTACCTATACTTAACTCCCAAAACGGGTAATTCAGTTGAAATCTCGAAAACAAATGTTCGGGTGAAAACATAACTTTTCCTACCATAGGCGAGGAAAAGTAAGAAACAACAACGACACGCTACGTACCAAGTATCAGAACATTATGCAACCAACTTCCGTACTGTATGAAAAATATCATATCATTTCACACATTGAAACGCATACTAAAAACATACCTATCTACTTTGATTTAATAATAAAAAAAAACAAAAAAACAAGTAGGTATTGATTTATATAATTATAAAAACGCTATAACTGTATCAAAACTATGACTGACTTCCTGCACCTACACTGATATACTTATGTACATATTTATTAAAACCGTTAGCGCTCTAGAGTTTTCTTAAATAACCGATATATATAAAGAAAGAAATAACAAGAACAATCGAATAAAAGCTTGCAACAATATTAGTTACCTACCTAAGAGCCTTAGTTTCATTCTGAAACCCTTTAGCTTGAACTCCTAACCATCAAAGATATTATAGAATTTTATGTGTAAAGTTAGTTGAAATAATTCTAATTTATTTTGTTCTTTGGCAATATTCTAATAACACATCATTAAAAACATTGACAAAGAAAATAATGTTATGTGTTTAAAGAAATATTTATTTCCGCGATTATCAAGGAATTTGTTTTTTATTATTACATAACTTTTGTTTTCCTCTAAAATAATTTATAGATTTCAATTCATAGAAGCTAAAAGGCAAGGCAAAGGGTAAGAGAAAGCTATTGCGTTATTTTCCGGTCGATTAGTCATCGCGTAGGTCCAGTCTTAAATCCGAAACATTTGTCAAGGCCGGCCAGCATTTGTCAGCAGAGTAGAAGGCCAAAACATTTGTCCCAAGTCCGAGTATACCTCCTGAATAGCCAACATCTACACTCATCAATCCCAGCAAGGCTCTGACACTTTGATACAGAACTTTTGATACGTTTCGCTTTACTTACAATCTTGAAACGTTTCTGTTTAACGTATTTTACCATCGGACTTGAGACTCCATCAACGGAGAGAAATTACTCAAGTGTAATTTGTTTCCTTTTTTTTGCTTCATTGATTTGTCTCTCTATTGATTCTTTGGTCGTGATTACACACTAGGATAATCAATGATCCCCTTATAGGTTTATTCATTTCTATTAATGTGGTTACTATTTCTATAGTCAGTATCTATGTTAATCTTGCTTTTTAGGGTTTCAATGGTAAAACCAAAAAAGAAACCCATATAGTTACGTCCCTCTGTGTATCGGTCTGTCGATCTGTACGGTATGGTTCCAATTGATATAAAAACAAAAAGAGAAAACTTGAAACTTTGCAGTAGGTATCAAAGATCTTTTTGACGCGCACACAGGAAAAATACAACGAAATTAAAATTTTCAGCTGTTCAAATCCAAAAAGCGGATAATATATGCCACGTGATTTTTTTAAATTTTTATACCACCCAATGGTATAAATAATGGGGTCCCCATTATTTAGACACGTCAATTCCCTATTTAAAGAATTTACCAATTTCAGATTTTCACCCTCCTTATCAGTAATCACTTCTGGTCTAATCATTGAATAAATTATTTATACTAGCATTAATCAAAGTAGCTTGGATATCAAGACATTGCACTAACACTGTCGTCTTAGAATCTGATTTTTGTCTCTCACATGCCTCCTCGACGTTTTTTACTTTCTCATATAAAGAGAAAGTATTGTGATGACGCGAAAATTCGATTTTGAGATTTTGATGGATTTACACGTTTTGAGGTCCCCTGAGTCCAAAAAAGTGGTTTTTACTAAATGTCTGTCTGTCGTCTGTCGTCTGGACCTAGACGCCTGGAGCCTAAACCTCGGCCGAGTTTGACCAAATTTGGCATTCACCTTCAGAAAAATCATACCCCTAGGCGAAATCGAGAAATGAATTGTAACGCCAAATTTGGGGGCGCTACCCCCCAAATACTCTGAAAAAACGTGAAACAAAAAATTTCTCGGAAACGGTTCCGATGATTTTGATTAACAAATTCTAAAATGTAGTCCATTGAAATACAAATCTAACGGTATAAGCCGTTTTCCCGGGAAAAATATAGTTTCTGAGAAAATAGCTTTAAACGTGGACGGAGAGAGGCCGGGTTCGATTTCCCGCCGAGGAGAAGTTATTTTTATGATAAATATCGATGAAATGTTGAATATTAATTAAATTTACTTGCGAAAACTAATAAATGGAAAAGAATGGGCTAAGTAATTATGATCTCGAATATGAGAAAGTTTGTCTGAGTTGTCTCGGACCGATTTTTTTCCTTTACCTTTACCGGTAAAGGTACACTTTACCGGTAAAGGGGCCGAAAAATGAATTTGAAAATTAAAATGAATTGCTTGGAGAGGCTTCCGTTTTTTACTATTTTATTCGCATCAACTCCACTTGCGCACTTATTCTTCAATGTCCTTGTTCTTAATTTTTTATACAATAATTTTAATGCCTTAAAACTTATATGGTCTGCTCAAGATTTCTCTAATTGGCTAAATTTAAGGAAGAAACTTTTACAATGTGAAATCTATTTGTATGATATAATTTTATTCTAATTAAAGTCAATTGGATTCTAAACTCGTTTTATTAGAGATATACCACCGACAAGTTTTCCTGTTATCAGCCTGTGAATTAGCTTTAATTATTAATTCCGCTATTACAATAATTTTTCATTTAGACAACCCCGTTCGGAATATTTGATTTTTCGTTATAAAAGGGTCATGTGGAGAAAAGGTTGTAGTCCAGAGTTAAATGGAATATCATTGGCCTAATATCGGTGTAAAGGCAGGGTCACGAGGGGTCTGAGAGGTGGACAGAAAAAACAAGCATTTGGCTGATATCCCACTCGATTGATTTTTAACCACTTAACCTATTACGTGCGAACCCTCGCTTCGACCCCGTTCCTCTCTTTTTCCATTTTTTGAGTGCTTTTTTTAGTCACATTTTCCTCTCAGTCCTTGTATTTTTTTAATAAAGCGTCCAGTGTAGAAAAAGAAGGGGGTAATGTTGAACGACTGTTTAATTGATAGGATGTCCCTCGTGCCTCGTGTGTAATGATACCTACAGCATCCAAGTTATTTGGCATATTATACATCCCCTTCCCCTTCCATACCGTCACATGTAAATTCGTCCCTCCCTCTCTCCCCGACTTCACTATTAATTCAAGCCCTTCTAACCGTTGTAAAACTGACAAATAATAAACGGTACGCTCGCTTGTTTTTATCCCCCTCTACTCTACTCTTCCGATCTCTCGTTGAAAACAAGTCCGTTTGAATTTAAACTTTAAATAACGAGATAAAGTTCCCCTCCTAATTTGGATTGTTTAACTGCTTCCACGAATAGAATTTTATATTTTATTTGCCATTTTGCACCTTCCCAGTCGGTAGAACCGCATGAATATCCGGAAATTCCATTACACGACGTGACATTGAGATTTATAGGCAGAATTAATTCATTCTGCGGTACTTCCTCGCGTCCATTACATTTAAATGTCCTATAATGAAGGCAGTAACATACTTTTTATTATCCATGAATAAGTTATTTATAAATTGTATCCCTTCTTTTTATAATATGATATATTTAATTAATGACTAAGGTAAAAAAAATCACTTTCTTTTACTTCTATAAAATAAATAAATCGGAGAGTAGTCAGATATACACATCTATTCAATGTAGATTACTATGGTGGTAGACCTTTATCCTTAAACACAAAATTATTGTTATTTTTAATGGTTGCTTCCGAGCTTCCCAGAGGTAAGGGAACGTCGTAGTCATACTAAAGAACGAAATTTCTTTTATATGGCTTCGAATTCAAGAATTTTCTGACAAATTCTTTTCAGACATCAAGGACCAAATCAGACCAAAACTCTGATCTTGTATCTGTCTGTCGGTCCGTCTTTTAACATTTTTGCGACCCCCTTATATAGAAACGAATCGTCTAATTTTAATATTGAGTAATTATGAATGAGACCTCTCTGAGAATCGAAACTGGTCCAAAGAATTAAACTTTCAAACACATTATTTTACAGTTGTGTCAAATTAAAGGACCCCAAGAAGCTATACTCTCTGCACTGTTTTGAGTATATCTTTTAACCCTCTCGTCTCGTATTCTTTTATGCATTTTGGAAACTGAAATATTTTATTATATTGGAGAAAAGGAATCTTCACCCTCTTGCGTGAGTTTCCCTGTTTTATATTAAGGAAAGTATTGTTGATGGTCTTGACGGGGGAGGCTAAGGAAGCGTGATAAAGGTGCAGGGTGATGTGTGGACAGGTCAGAGGAAGCCAGGCTTCTATTGTCCGGTTTTGCAGAAGGCATCCCTCCCAAACCCTCCTGTGTATCTGAACCCCTATTTTGATACGGTCATTAGAATAACATTCGGTCTCATCGATCAAGCAGACGAGAATCCCTCACCCTTATACATAAACCATTCTCAAGGCTTCCGCAGTGTCAATCTTACAGCGCCATGACTTAGAGACCGTTGTACCATAAATGTGCACATTCTTTTCTTTAGATTTTAGTCTCCACTTTCCACTTTCTAGTTTACCTCTTTTTTCGGCGCAGTCAATCTTAGCGTAAAAATAATAGTTTCCCTAAAAATAATCTACATTATACCATATCCTGTTCAATCCTCATTGAGTAATGTCATCTTATGCTTATTGTAAATGTATTTTTTTTTATAAATGTTACAATAATAATTTATAATGGATTCCACGATTTATTTTTTTATCTCTTCTTGGAGTCCATGGTTATTCTTGTTTAAAAGAATTTAGAAATTAATTGATTATTTCATTAGCATGAAACAGTCTAAGTTTTATTGTTTTGGATAATTAGGTTGTTGATTCTTTGAAATGTGGTTTTGTGTTGCACCGAGTTTTTATAACTCTTGAAATAATCAATGGACTTGCTTATGGACAAGCATTGCCGCGTAATTTTCACTACATGATTAAGTATGTAGTGCACTATGGAAAGAGTCTGTAGTCTTGTGAAAGAGCTTTGACTTCGTTGGTCGATAAGACCCTATTGTATATCTGTGGAGGCCTCTCTAAGATAAGAGGACCTCTAGAGGACAATGGTCAGCTGGGAGCTCCAACCTCTGACAATGGTCAGGAGGCGGCTCGAGGAAGCGTCATTAGACCCTTCCTGTCTCCGTACGCCCTTTGTCTTGCGGCCCTCCCCTCCACTCTCAATTATTACTCTATTTTATTGTCCTCAGAGCGAATCCACCTTACGGTTGGCTCGTATTAAAATCCCGTGTGCCTGGAAGGACGACCTGCCATGAATGGATGTCCGCTTTGCCCCCGGCTGGACAATACCGTGCTTTCCTATAGAATACGGAGCGAGACTTCTCTTTACCAGACCTTCCTAATTACTTTTCCATTGAAACTTATACACCCTAAAGGGAGAATCAGATTCACCTAGCAGAAAGATTACATCAAACACAGGCTCCTCCAGCATTAGAATTTTCTTTGCCTGGTTATGTCTTTTAAATTTCGCGATTTCATTTCACCAAATATATATCTCTATTTTTATTTTCTATATAAATTTTGATCTATTTATTTTTATCTCTTTGTTTATCTGCAACCTTTTCATAAAAAAACCCGTTCTTTATACAACTATAACCTTATAAGTTTAGAGAAAAATTATTTACCCATTTTGAAATAATCTTTTGAAAACAACGTGAATAAACTGGGTATCACCAAAAATATAATAAATCAATTGTATCTAAGGTATTACAATATTATGTTATTTTAAAGTTTTTTCCTTTATTGTCTTCAGAGATATTTTTATAATGAAATAAATACCAGTTGGCACTTCTTTAGATTGTTACTCGCCTAATAAAAAAACTAGAGGGGAGTAACAATCTAAAGAAGGGGTACGGATGTTCTTCTTTAGACTGTTATTCCCCTTATAAAAAAAGAAGCGTGATATTCCTTTGTCCCAAAGTACATTGGGCTAAACATACCTTTGTCTTAATAGCTATTACTTATTTAGTCAAAGTCATTTATATTCTAAATAACTTAGGGGAGTAACAATCTAAATAAGTACCTTATGCTAATACATGTGCTTTTATATTTTATTTATTTAGGTAATATTTCGTCTCTAAAATTGAAACCTTCTCAAACCATTCTCCAAATTAGAAACTACAGATATTAAAGATATCATTTGGATTTGGTGTAAGAATATTTAAATATTAACTACACAATTTCAGTAATTATAATAAATGTATGTATGATAATTACCGATTAACATGGTTTATGAGTTAACCTGAGTGAATGTAATTTGGTTGTTTACATATTTTTTGGAGAAACTAGATGTATTATATTTGCTGCTTCAAATAAGTTTCTTTTGGAGTTATTATTTTATTTTTCTATTTTCTACCATTATTATAATGTGGAAGATCATTTAGTCATCTAATCGCACTATTCTATTAATTCAATCAACTATTTGTTTAATTATGTTATATTATATTTTAAATTAGTATTAATCCGATTAAATAATTGTAGTTATATAGGAATAAAAATCAAATTTTAAATAAGTTCCTAAGTATAACTGCACAGCTAAAAAATAACATTTTAATGAATCTGGGTTTCCTTTTTATAAGGAGGAAAAATAGAATATTTAGTGTCATGAATCAGAGAGCAGAATAAATGGATTATGACTCAAGTTAAAATTGATAGTTTGTGATAAAATTTTATAAATATTAATAAAAAAAAAAAAAAAACATAAAAATGCAGGTAAATTACGCATTTTTATTTTCTTATTTAGTATGCCAAATTTAATTAATTATAATTATGAGAAATATATTATTAAATGGATAAATATAATAGTAAATAAATTAGCTTTTATGATATTACAAAAATACCCCTGAAGAGAGCGAAGGAAAAAATAGACTGCCAATTAGTGTGGCACATAGCTTCCTCGCATCCTACATGTACTTGATTGTTATATTAACATTAACATTACTGTTATATAACTTTATTGTTGTATTGTTTATTGTGTAAAAACTATTAATAGTTTTAGCGATCTTTATCACTTCATAGCGGTGTCGCTGTTGGTTTTACTAAAATATTGTATTTGAAATAATTCTTTGTCTCATTGAATGGATGAAGTTTGATTTTTTTCCCGACCTAAAATTCCAATTTTCACACGGACACACAGATCGACAGACAGACAGATACGAGACCAAAAATGTTCCCTGATGTCTGAAACGGATTTCTGTCTTGGAATTTTTAAAATCGGAGACAAAATATTTTCGTTCTAAAAAGTGAACACAATGCTTCCGTTACCTTCGGTAAGCTTGGAAGCAATAATAAATATATTAGAGATGACACCCACTAAAAATTATTTTATACTTTTTCTTAAACAAAATCTAAGCCCTTTAGAGCTTAAAATCTTGCAATGACATTGAATGACCAACTTCGCTTAGTATTAGAAGAATTTAGAGTTCAATTTTTATTATTTGCTTTAAATGTTTCGGGTTGAATAAGTCTATTCATTATTTGTCTTTATCAAGTGTCTTTGATACATACTGTTTTCTTTTGATGCAGTTGCCAGAAGCTAGTGAAGTACCTAGGATTATGACACAAGTTCCGGGCTCTTTCCTTGGAGAAAATAATACGATTTAACGGAGATTTTCTCCAGAGGATACGTGCTAGATGACACAATGAGGGTTGGTATTGGCGTCGGGGAGAGGGTGAGGAATCAGTTTAGCGGATCTAATCTAGGTAAGGGCGAGGGGTTAGCAAGAGAGGGGTTGTTTCGTTCTCACGGGCCAGGCACGCGTCCAGAGGTGCCCTAATCCCCCGCGTCACATCCATTCACCTCCCGCAGCCTCTGTAATTGCAGTTTATTTAGCGCGCTCCGCCAAAGGTGGGTCCGATTCAATGAAAGCCACCATTAAGAATAAATTGGCTGACGGAGGGTCTCTCTTTTGTCCTTACCGGGTCACATCTGCCGCCAACACACCCCCATATGTGATATACCTTTAAATCCACCCCACCTATTCGCATTTAAATACACCGTCCTAACGGTCCTTAACAATTACATGAGGGGAGAATAAAAAAATAACAATGTGACAGTAATCCTTATTCTTTTCCATTCAGATGTACCCTTATCTTCAATTCTTGCTTTTCAGTCTTCCTGTGAGTGACATGTTTAAGAAGATAGGAAACATGATATTAAGTAATAATCAAACAAAAAAATATTTCTTTTCCTGTTCAAAACATTTAAAAATTTTTTTCTTAATCGTGGAATAAAAATATTTATAAATGTTGATAGTCTTTCTAATTGTATTAATTTAATTACCATTAAACAATTTGAATATTTTAGAGGATTTAATCTTTTGCACTACATTATACATACATGCAGCCTTAAAACATAGCCTTTAGTTTGAACAATTATTGGCATAGGAGAGGGGTTTATAATAGTTTTTTATTGCTGTTAAAAACGAAAGTGAATATTAAGTGCGACATTGACGAACCACGGCGACAGAATGGATTTAAAAATTATATTTAGTATAGTTGCTAATCTTTATCAACTAACCAATAACTAGCTTTATCATCAATACAAATACTTTTCAATTTTCTTTTTTTTGAGAAAACTTACTTAATTTGGGGTGAACTGTTCATTAGGTTGAAATAAAATTATCATAATACGTATTTGGAAAGTAAAAACCTTTACGAGTGAATCAATACATTATTGTCTGAGAAGCTATGATATATGAATGATAATGGAGTAAAGTGTTCTTTGGAAACGATTTTCTCATATGGAAGGAAACCTTGGTGAAGGGTATGGAAAGACAGGAGGATCCAAGGATGAGACCCAACCCCGCAGCCTAGTTATAATGATAAAAGAACTAGTGGCTTATGAAATGGGAGGGATGAAGAAGGTGGGTGAGTCAGTCACTCAGGCGTGTGGCTACGACTGACTGATAAGGGACTTACAGGACCTCCCTCTGCATTTACATGAGAAAGCCAAAGGGAAAGACACTTGTGCTAAGAGGGACATTCAAGAGTATATGTGAGAGCTTTTCTATATTTTCCTGTCCTCATATATCGTCTTGGTCATGGCCTTACCCTTTCGCAACCTGCAGAGTGTATACCTATAAGAGTTAAAGGAGTATTCATTATTTTTGTACTTCGTCAAATGAAAGAATAAATGAATGAATAAAAATCTATAGTTTAATTTTTATTATTATTATTTTTGCCCTTTTTTCTTATTTATTTTAAAAAAAACAAAAAAACATTACATTACGCGTCTAGTTCGGAAAGTAGCATTTTGTGAAAAAGCGTTAATGCAGTTTTTGCACTAGACGCGTAATGTAATAATAATAATAATAAAAATTAAACCTACATAAAAATTAAATCTACATTTTTAGCACTGGATTTTGCTTTTTCGCAAAATGCTACTTTCCGCACGAGTTGCATACCGTACTTTATGTACTATTGTTGGATTTTAATAATAAATACAGAAAATATAATATTTCAAAATCATTAAATATACATTGTTTATCACTAAAAACTACTAATACTTTCACTAAAAACAGTTACTTTAATTAAACAAACAGCAAATTAGTTTTGTTAATAAATGTAAACAATCACACTAATCGTGCGATAAGGTGAAGAATTCTTCTTCATTTCCGCACTAGTGCAGAAATCAAGAAGAATTATGAAATGCACATGCACAATGAATACAACTACGAAAAGAATCACTTTCTACGCATCTAAACAGTGATAAAATTTTTATATTTTGAACAATAATAGATAAAGGTATTAAACTAATTTTGCTGTGGATATTTTATTTTATGTAAGTACATTATTACGGGGGGGGGGGGTTGGTTCAATCCTATCAATATTTTATAACTTTACTTTTTTTCTAAAATTTCAAGATCATAGAAATAAATAATGCTAACACAGATAACACAAATCCCCTTATCCCTGTTAGTTTCATTTTCTAAGATTGTATCCCTTTTCCAAGAAATAGCCTATATATTTGAAAAGGACTGCTTGCTTTTTAAATTGTTTTGGACAAAACAACAGGCGATTCTGTCGTTGCTCGCTTCTAAATATATATATCGAGTGGGTGTTTTCATGTAAATAGAAAACAAAAGTAACCTAAGACATGCGGCGATTTGAGAGGAATGCTTGGATCAGCGTTACTCGTTGACATGTAATCATGTGTTATTTTCCGTTCTTAGAAATACAGGGAGTGATTAAGTGAAAAATTATTAGATCTCTGCTCCCTGCCTTGTTCTTTAGACTGGTGGAGGAAGAGCTGAGGAAAACATTTTGACTTAAATGTCTCACAATGTACGCATTTATTTATCTTTGTATTTTTTTATGTCGCGAAAAAGTTCTTTCTTTATTGCGTTTCACGGAAATTTTTCCTTGACTTCTAAACATCTTTAAAATAACCCAATTGTGACGTGTTTTAAAGATCATGTCCTAATACCGGGAATAAAAAACTACGAAATATTTCCTAATGCCGAATAACATTCATGTATTGCTTGACTGATTTATATCGTATGGCTGTAAAAATTCTTTATACTTATTTTGTAGTATAGAGTCTCTAGTCGATAAACTCAGTGCAGACCTGATGTAACATCTTAACATTTGGAAAAAAGGCTATAAAATAAATCAATGTAAACGACGCTACGTTTGTCGTCCACCATAAAGGATTATAATGAAATTGTCGGAGCAGATCTTCTCTCGAAAAAAAACCCTAGGGGGTTGAAGTAGGAATTATGGGTTTGCTGATCCGTGAGGATAAGCACACGGTTCTAACTCACGTGTTCGTTTTCATCCCCTGCGCTTGGAATCGAATGATAGAACGCGTGAAAAAACAGCGTCGTCTGAAGGGGTTGCGGACTGTATGACGGCTGTTAGCGGCCGTGCCGCAAAATCGATATCAACCGATATGAATCCCTATCGTAGATCTAAAGGGTCGTACCTTAAAGGGTGCATCCAACACCGCTTGGGCTTGGGTAACACTAAATCATTTTAGAAATAGGCTCTTCTCTCCACCCTAAACCCTAGGGAGAACTAAGGGGACAATGGTGAAAGACCCATTGATACAATTACACACCGTTATGGGTGACGTCATCTCATCCCTTACCTCCCACCTGCCTATACTCCCGCTTCATCACTTCCCCTTTCATAATCACCATTAGCTCTTAAGCCATTAAGTAAGTCAACTATGCTATGTGACCGTAGAACTTACGATTTGTATTAACTTTTGCTGCCAGAACATCAGTCTATATGTGCTGTGTCGGTGGAATATTTCATTTTAATGAATATTATTTTGTATGAAATATATTCCCTAAAAAATACAACTACTTAACTTATATGTACTACTTACTTATATGTAATACTTTGTACTTTGTATTTAGTATGTACTTATATGTACTACTTACTTATATTTACTACTTAACAAATATTTGATGGGTACAATAATTGAGTATTTTGTAGTTAATGAAATATTAAATATAATTTTGCTTCCGAGCTTACCGAAGGTAACGGAAGCTATGTGATCGTTCTGAAGAACGAAAATATTTTATATCTCCGATTTCAAAAATTTCAAGACAGAAATTAGTTTCAGACATTTAGGAACATTTTTGGTCCCGTGTCTGTCTGTCGGTCAGTCGGTCGGTCTGTCGGTCTGTCGGTCGGTCTGTCGCTCAATTTTTGCGAACCACCATATCTTAAAAACTACTTGTCCCATTTTAATGAAATTTAGTTAGTAGGTAATACTTAGCCCATTGTTGGTTCCATATAAATTTCAACCTTCTGCGCTTATTTGTTTATCTTCCACATGCTCACAAACATACATTTATTTACAACTATATCTTTAAAAGTAATCATCTGATTTTTATGAAATTTGGTTGGCTTGTCGAAAATAGCCCGCAGATAGCATCTGCCTATTTTGAACCATCTGCGCACTTTTAATCGTGCTAAATTAATATGTCAATATGCTATAATGCCGCATGGCTGACTGACTCTGTTTGTTTATCCACTTCCAGAAGAGCTAGAGACTTGCGGTTTGCGTCATTCCATATTGTGAACCAAAATAATTATAAAAAGTACCCTTTTCCCTCTCCTTACCCCTTAAAAAAATAAAAAAAGGCCGACATGATTTTTAAGCTGTTTTGGGGGCTTATTGCGGTTAAACGGTAAGTCGAATTGGAAAACGGATAGCACCAGCGGGAACTGATTTTAAATGATCTACAACTTTGGTCTTATGACTTTTTGTCGTATCATCATCGGTTGTGCCTTAGATGGTGATAATTTTGGTATTTTTTGGGTTTCATTTTTTCCATTTTTGTCTTTGAATGGCCATAGTTTCTATAATAGTAGACCGATTTTATTTCTGATTGAGGCGCTTGAATCTAACGCACTAAAGCTCTTTAAATTGATTATATTAGTTATTATTAGTTTAAAACTTTAAATTGATTATATTAGTTTATTTCATTAGTTTATCCTATTTGCTGAGAACATGAGAGTAAACTTTTTCCTGTGTGCCGTGTAACGTGACCACTTTTTTTGGGTTTTAATATTGTGTCGTATATCATAATAAAGGCCTTAATATGTACATTACAGCTATTTTATTGGTTTATTTTTAAAACATTTTGTACACGTACTTTTGTACCCATTTTTAATTTTGTTGTAGGTTCAAGGGTTTAATAACTTTTGGTTATCAGGTTTTTTATTTATATTTATTTATTTGTTTAATTAATGCCCTTTTGTATTGTTTGTTTTTTAAAAATATAATTTTGGAACCTTAAAGTACAGGGGTACAAATGTCAAAGTTAATCTTTTATAATATGATGTATATCGTTGAAACGCTCTTGAATAGTAGATGAATTTTTGTTACGTTCTATTTTGTGTTGTTTCTAGTTTTGAATGGATGAAATTAAAAAAAATGGTAATTTTTTTTTTTTTAGAGAATAAAGGTTTGTTAAAGGCATAAAATCAATGAAGTACGTGAATAGGATGCGAGGAAGCTATGTGCCACACCAATTGGCAGTCTATTTTTATAATCTAAACTAAATTCACTCAAATATCAACCTTGTTTTCTCATCGACTTAACAGGCGTTCGTTTCAATTAAATCGTTGTAATTGCGTATAGTTGCTAATTAATCGTTGTAATTGCGTATAGTTCCTTAATGCCTAGTGAACAATGGGTTGTTATATTTTTCTATTAATTTTTTGGATAAAGTGAGCTATTTTAATAATAAGAAATATACTAAACGTTTGTTGATGTTGATGATTATTTGTAGCTAGTGAAGTGGTTACTACTAGATGGCAGTTGGTAGTTCGCGGTTGGTTTGTTCCGTGTACTAAGAGCTTTTCTTCTTACGCTGTTACCTCTACCCCTCTACTCACCCCTGTATGTTTGACTCCCCCATCTGATCATCAGATTCCCTATCTGCGGGACCGGGCCCTAGTTTCCAACTATCTGGAAGATTGATCTATCCTCTGGGCACTTAAGCTTCATAGGTCCTCGTGTCCTTTGTAAGGGCCGACATGTGGTCCCGCACGAGGCCACATGGCCAGCTTTTATACCTGTCAAATAAAGGTACCCACATATGAGTCACTTTAGACATCTTGATTGCTTCTTTGCTCATTACTATCTATTTAACTTTTACCTTTTATCGCAAAGGAACTTATTATAAGCTCGTCAAAATGATTAACTACAACGTAACATTAAATTGCATAATCTTTTTCTACTAGAAGCTAAAAACCACGAAAAAAATTTGCGCCGGAAGGTTATAGTCATGTTATAGTTGAACTCAACAACAGGTTATAATTATAGTTTTTATTTCCCGTATCAGTTTTAAGTTGTTTCTTCTTCTTTAGCAAATTTTCATTGGAGTAATTTACTAATGTGCCTATTATAGTGCCATATTTCATATTTTCTTTCATTAATAAAAATAATGGTAAATATCGGCAATAGCGCACCCCTTCTCACTCCAACGTATTTTTTGACAAAGGGATATCAACTCTCCTATGAACAAACCATACATATATATTTATTATATACATATATTATTATATACGAATGGAAGGGATGAATTGATATATCGAAGCCAACTGTACGACTTCGAAAGACATCGATTACACGGAAGGGGTACACTATTGCCGAGTTTAGCCAAAATGGTAGTGAGAATGAGAGCTCGTAGGTACTTCACCAATTTTTAAGTTCTGCAAAAACACTAAAAACGTTAGTGTGAACACAGACTCCTCGAAAAAAAAAAAAAAACTTTCTTTAGCCAGAATTCAGTAATAAATCGTGAATATATATTTCTAAAGAATATCATTACTGTAAAAGAGTACTGTAATTTATGTTAAAAAGTCAAAACAATTTTGACTGATGTAAGAAACGGTGGAAAATTAAATAAATTTACAACCATACGAAATTGGCAGTCTATTTCTCCTTTATTTATTTTTATTTTTTATAACAATAAAGGGAATAATGCAGCTTTTATGAAATTTAAGTGAGCTGTTTTGTTGATTTCAAAGATTAATGTGATTATATCAACATTAATTTTATACTCCGGGTACGGGGTATAACGAGGTGTATTTTTCTTAAAGAAATGTAATAAATTATAAGTCCTATTCCTATTGAATATTGAAGCTTATTCAATTCAGCTAAATTAAACTATCACAATACTTTTTTCAAACAAAGACCAGCCTCTTTAGTATTCTTTATTATAGCTTTTAGTCTTAGCAGAGTTCAAAATAATTGTTCTATGAAAAATGTAATATTTTCCATCCAGACTGATTCCTGTTATTTTTAGGTAGGTACCTGTAAATATTTTTGTTATCACAAGTTTAGATTGTACAAATTAAAAGAATTAATATTGACTCCACTCTTCATTTCCAATCCAAGTCTTGGAAAATGAAAAAGTAGTTCCCTTTTCTTGCTTCCTACAAATACTTTAGAAAAAATGATTTATACATTTTACAATTTATTTATTAATTACTATTATACAGATGAATACTAAATATAAGGGTCCTTGGTTTTGCCTACGGACCCTAAAAAAGTAACGCATAACATACTATTCAGTAAACCCATACAACGTTTACGGGTTATAAGTTATAACCTTCTCTTGCTGTTGAGGTTCAATTGTAACCTATTATCTAAGATTGTAACCTCCCGGCGCAAAACTTTTTCTTGGTATTTAGCTTCTAGTCTTTTTCTCTGCATATCATATCACCTATGATAAGCATACATCCTGGGGGCCTGGGTAGCCCGGAGTAGAGAGCGCTTGCCTTTCGATCAGGCAAGTAGAGCAGCATCGGGCGTGGTCAATTGTAGAACGGGTGCCACTTGACCTTGAGCTTTGGGTTCGATTCCCGGACCGGGCCACCCGCTCAATGCTTTCCCAGCATTGTTTAAATAAATGGGTAGCTGCTCAAAAGAGTAGCCCCAACAGGTTTCGGCCTGAAAACCATGGTTTATACTCTCGGTTCGAGTTATATCGAAGGAGAGTCAAAGTTAACGACCAAACACTTTATTCTAATGTGTAGAAGTTTGGTTCCTAATCCGGGTTTGTTCAATGGGCCCACCTAAGTGGCCTACGTCTTCGGGTGTAAAAGCCCACCGGAAAAAAAGAAACATACATCCTTAATGTATATCTTACATTTATATTTTGACAAAATAGGCTTAATGTTGTAATAACTATGATATTCGATTTTAAAATATTAGAGGGTCATGAAAATACTTTTCGTATTATATTATGTGCTCTCATTCCAAAGTATGGATGCATTAATTCTTCATTCAAAGTGTATTGCTAGTTGAATATTAGTACATTGTTTTTTTGTCTGTCACAATGTTATCTTTTCATTAAATGAAATATATATGTCTATAAGAAGAATTGTTAACATCCTGATAAATGTTATTAACCTGTTAAAAATTGTCGCTTATCTTAGAAAGTTTATCTCAAAATAACGTATAACTATATATTGGGTAGCACCTTATACCATGGTATTATAGAGCTACTGTACAGACGGTATACATTTCTATAAAGCCGAGTGTATATATAAGGTAAGGCTCTTATATTACTCTCTTGTATTGTGCTTGAGATCACAGCTAAGGGTCACGTGGTTCTGACTTATTGTTATGGTTCTGTGGTTGTGTAAGGTTTATTTTTGCTTCTAGACTTTATTGCCTTCACCTTACAATAGTAAAACCCCTCTTTATTTTCTTATTCTTTCTTACGAGGAATGTTGTAAGTGTATGAACGTTTCCACTTTTTTTTCTTATCTTTGTATCAATATTCTACTGAGTATATTCATAGTTGCATTCAATCTTAATTTTGATTTAGAGACAAAACTCTTGTCTTGTGTGTTCTGTAAAACTTTCTGAATGAACATTATATGAAAACTAAGCATGTTATTTTGACTAAAATGTTGTGGATCATACAAAACTCAATAAGTAAAATTGATACTTTATTCTAGGTTTGTGTACGAAGTACGAAAATAAACCTTATATAACGGCTCTGTCTGTCTGTCCGTTGGCATGTTTCAATTCATAAACTGCTATAGTTTGGAACATGAAATTCGGCACACAGGTGCATCTCGGCATTTATGACAACTGTACACTTTTTGGAGTTTTCACACAGAATATTTCCAAGATGCGGCCAATATGGTGGGCGACAAAAAAAGTTTTTAGTCACCATTATATGTTATACATAAATTTAAAGGTCTTGAAGTGTATAAAAAGAATATGCAACTATTAAAATTTTAAATTTAATATTTTCAAGATGGCGGCCAATATGGCGGACGACTAAAATAGTTTTTAGTTTTAGTCACCATGATACATCAACCACCACCACTAAACCACCACCACCACTAAACCACCACCACCACTTAAACTTAATATTTTCAGATGGCGGGTTACTAAAAAAAGTTTTTCGTCACCATGACATAATATATTTCAATTTAAAGGTCTTGAAGGGTAGAAAAAGAATATGCAACTATTAAAATTTTACACTTAATAATTTTTACTTAATCGTACAGAAACCGGCGATTATCTCCTCACGTACTTACGTGAAGCGCCTTACTTGTTTTTAAAAAAAAAAAAACTTGTAAAAAGTTATTCTTCAGTTGGAATATTTTTATTATAATAACAAGGCAGTATAAATGTAAACGAATCAACCCAGCAAACATGTAAATATTATTTTTATTTCACGGCTTTACCGTAAAATAATCTTATTATTTTTCTTTTTGGCCATCTAGTAATAGTACAAATGACAAATTTAAAAAAGTAAAATTAAAAGCTTGAGCTTTCTACGTTTAAAATGAAAATGCTCTTTTGCCTCTCTGCCTCTGCGCCTCTTTGTGGGTGATGATCTGATGTCCTTCTATAAGTTAAGTAAAGTTTCATAGATTTCGATGTAATCAACTTACGTTCTAACGTATTGATTTTAATAAAACATCATATGCAACATTGATCGTCTAAAGTACAATTGAAACAGGCATATAAAATGAGTATTTAAGAATAATGTTATAATTAAGTAAGTATTTATCTTGAACTTTAACATTCATCATAATTAACTATTTTCTTATAATATTTAATTCTATTTTCTTCTCGCTCGCTTCAATGATCGAGACACGCGATGCCTAGTAATATAATTTTATATCCTAGGTGGTGAGGATGTACATTATGTAGTCATTCTGACTGTAAAAGCAGATTACCCTGAGCCTATATTTTGATATTTGCTTTATTGCAAAATTATTCAATTTTTTGGGATTTGTGTGATCAAGTTGTTACCGTACACGGAACTCACCCGAATCAACATATTTAGGGTTCGAAACCCAGAGAGGCGAAAAAAGTTTCACACTGATATAATCACATCGAGTGTGTGGCCGCCCTATTCTGTAACTGTGTTGATCGGGACGTAAGATAATGTTGTTTCTATTTTCTACAAAACCTGCCAGCTACTACTTTCTTTCAGAAAAGTACTTATAAGAACAAAAATGAATGTACCTAATTATTATTAATACATTTTCTTCAAAGTCTATTTTAACATTGAATCTTTATGCATAAAGTTTTTTTTAGTATTTTCTACACATTATTACAGTGACTCTAATTAACTTAGTTGTTAATAAAGCCACAACCTTGATATTGTTTTTTTTTCTTGTTACTGCTTCTTTTATTTTACTCACGAACGACTTATTTTTATAAGTATTTATATTTTCTGTTGTTCTTAGATAAAAGTCCTTGTCCAAAATCTACTTTTTCCCTTAAGAGAAACCAGTTTAATTTAGTTAAAAGGTTCTTCCGAAAAAGGTTGCGTCTTCTTTGTCCACCGCTCTCCTCCCTCCAAAACACCCTTCATAAGATTACACCGTCAAAAAAGATTTGTTGTGGCCGTGACAGGGTGTAGTAGAGTGTGAAAATATCGGTAGACTCGAGAGGTTTTCCTTGGTAGATCAGAACCCCTCCCCCCTCCACCCCCTCCACGCCTCGACAATATCTGTAAGATATCCCTCCTTCCATAGTCTGCTTTATCTGCTGGTCGAATGCGACAGCACGTCACAGGCATTCATGCCATATTCATCTCACCTATCCACCATGATAGCCTTACTTTGTCAAAAAAAGAAATATCTTTAAGAGAAATATACCTCAATTTGTGTTTATACACTTTCTCTTATCCTATTCTCTAGAGTTGAGCAAAGTTGCGACAAATTGCACACTTAACATTGTCTAAAGAAGTTTTCATAAATCTTAAAATATTATTAAAAGAAGAATATAAAATCCTAGCTCAATCAGCGCTTAACACACAATAATTTCATTTTTTGCTGTAATAATTATTAATAATATGTTTTCATTGAATAAAATTATTGTATTAATATGTTAATTTAGAAAAATTGCAAAATAGTTGCATCACAAGTTAAGCCTTATTAAAAGACTTTTAAGTTTGGTGAGGCGTCTTGAATTTCTTTTTGTCCTCTATTCCCTCATTTCGCCGCGTCCTCTACTCACATCATTTTTTGAAATCTCCGAAATACGTAGCTGTGCACCTCTCTCATATGCCTGTTGTAGTGCTAAGATTGTCGAAAGAATTTCCTGTAGCGCAACCGAATTTTTAGAACTCCTACTTATTTCTGCCTTTTTGTCTAGCTTAATCCTATTGCTAACTAATCTCGAAGGCTCTCATTAACTCCTCATCCAAAAAAAGTGACGCAGCGCAGCACTTTCAAGTCTCAAATTTGTCTAAGCTTTCACCTCCCTTTCTAAATTGCTGCGCAAACTTAAATCAGCAAAAATAAATGACGGTTTTACATTCAAGTTGGATAATACCTCCTTAACATCGTAAAAATCTGCCTTCTCTGTCTCAATCCGAGATATGATCCATTACTATTTTATACCACTCTGCGCCCAGTTTGCACATAAAAAGTTTTCTTTTCAAGACATCGTATTCCAATCCATAACCTTCGCAAAATCTTCACATCGCGATAAAAAAAAAAATAGGAGACGGAATACAGAAAATCTGGTGACATCGAAAAAATCTAGAGCTGTTATAGCACGATGAGGAAAAATAATCAGGAAAATCCACCAAGCCGTTCTCCCGGAACACTGTCGATAAAAAAAGTTTAGCATTACAAAATACATATAGATAATTTATACATATACATATATGTTTTATTTCAACTCACCTTTGTTTTTATATTATTCCCACTTGATATAACAGCTTCTTGGTTTTTCATTTACATAATGGAGTGAAAAAATATGAAAAATTAGTAGCTTTGTCCGATAATACCTTTGGTCTTTGTTTAAGATAATGCCTCTTGAGACACGTTGTTTAAGGGCTTGAGTGCTTTGAGCTCTTGGTTTATTTATATTAAGTTATGCTCTTAGGCTGTGGGAAGCTTTCTAAGCCGATTAGAATGCTGGACATTGTGTTGTTAGGTAAAGACATCCAGACATAATTCATTGAATTAATTCCGGTTTAGTATTGCCATGGTATCGACAGTAAGGGTTCTGTTTGCTTCCTGCAAAGACCCTCTCTTACCTCCCTTGTTCTCTGTGTAAGTAATCCTTTCCACAGCTCACAAACACTTGCTTGGAACAACCTTTCTACACTACATTAACTCTATATCTCCTCCGTACACAAATGCTACAACTGGTAGTTTTATTTTTTTAAAAAAAAAAAAAAAAAAAAAAAAAAATATTAGCAGGTTTTATTACGTGACAAAGAAAGACTTTTTAATCTTAATAACAATAATTGGTCCCTTTGCCGGTTTTCACATAACGAAATATTTCAATTTTAAGTAAATGATATATTTATTTATTTTATACAGTCAAAATCAGTTATCCTCTTGTTAGATGTAAAAGAAATGATATATTCCCATTAATGGTGACACAAATTTTTATTTTAACATCAAACTAACTTGATTCGAAAACAATAAAGTTCTTGAACTAATTTTCCTAATTTATAAGTAAAATAATTGAAATGATTAAATTCGTTAGTACTTCGGCGTGTAATATATCTACTATACATATATGTTACTAATTTGTATGTACTAAATCACACATTGTTATAATTGTTAATTATATATGTTTCAGTTGACGAAGAAGCGGATGAATTGGCTGTGGTGACAGATGTGGGGGTGGGGGCTGCTTCCCCTCCTCCAGGAGCCGAGCACCTTCACCTTAGCATGACCCTCCTTCCGCATTCTCCAACAGGTATTAATATAAATTTACTATGGCTCTTCAACTCTTCACTCATATTGATTGCTAAGGAGTTTTTTATAATCGTGTTTAATGAGTTTTTTGGGATTGATTATTTCTTCTCAACTGATTATAAAAAAATTATACGAATAAATGCTAATTGAATATTAATTTGGATGTTTGGCCATACTTTGAAATAAAAAAGACACTGATAGCATTCTTACTGTTAGCACCAATTTCCAGTACCAAGCTGTTTCTGTCATGAATCTGTCAGTGGGTTGATAGGCCACAATGGTTGCGGTGGAATTGAATGCATTGCCATTGACTCTGGTCAACTCTGAAACACAGGCAAGCCTGTCACCAATAATTCAATCACTCAGGACACACCCATCAGTCACTAGATTTACGAGCTCATTGTATTGCAGACTTCACTCACACTTAAAGCTACGAATGGCTGTTTATTCAGATACATATCATAAAATGCCATTCTTACCTTATTGCGACGAAGTAGGGGAATAGTGCTTTCCAAGACATTTCGAAACTTCTTATCTCATCCTTAGATACAATTATGTATCTGGAAACAACTGTAGCATATATCTCACTTTAAATAACTCAGACATGATATAATATAACATTTGCGCATTATATGTATTTTTTTCTCTCTCTTTATGGTATTATAACGTCGGAAAGAGGGGGAATTTATGTGGGTCGAATGGGCTGGCAAGAAATAAAATCTCAACGGGTGAGTATAGTAGGTAAATCTAGTTTTCTTTTTGAATAATAGGACGATATATTACGCGATGTATCGGCCGTATAGCGAAGTATATGGGCGCCTCTTCTAATACACCCCACCACAGTACCTGATGAGTTATATCTTGGAAGCCATTTACTGCCAGGCCAAGGGGAGTCCGAGACAATTATAAGGCCTCGTTCCTCTATACCAAGGATATCTTGTAAAAGGGCTTCAGGCCAACTTAGTCCTACGCTCCCGCCAACTCTTCCTTCTGCCTCGTGCTCTCTGATTCTTTGTCTTTTCATTCTCCCCTCCAGCCTCTTTTTTCTTTTTCTTTTTTTTTCATCACGTAACCTTTTTTTGGATTGGGGATTAACACAGCAGGAATCGTTTTCATTCATTACATCACACTGTTTACCCCTGTGTTCTTGAAAATTCGCCCTTTGGTTCCTGATTTATTTTTTCAGCAGGCGATCTCTGGAATTCGGCAATTTGAGACGCGGAATCCCTCCCTCCGACTCCGGTGAGATTTATATTTACGATACTTGGCTGATATTGTGTCGTCCCTACTCGGACTCCCAGCTTAGATAGAGGATTTATTTGTTCTCTCGGTGCCAGGAAACTGAGTGGAGGTCAATGATTTGTTGCTTGTTGCTCTTTACTTGGCTATTTTCTCAATAGAATATCCTTAATGAATAGAATTGGTTTTAAAATATAAATACTATTTTATCTTGAAAGTTATTAAGCTACTCTAGACAGGCATAATATCTTTATAATACTGTTAGTTTGTTATTAATTTGTTAGTTTCGCTAATATATTTATATATAAGTAAACCAAATTGTTAAAATTTTCTTTAGGTTTATCGTAAGTGAATTACGATAACGATCTGGTCAAATTTGATCAGGACTTTTCTTCTGTCTAAGAAATTTTAAATCCTTTAAACAAAGAAATTGTTCTGAAGAATTCTGAAAAGAAAAAATATCTCCGATTAAACGCGAACTGAACTTTCTCATAAATATAATTCCTTCGTCTAGTAGGTACTTTCCGTTAAATTCAGTTGTTTTTGGGTCTTCGCAGTGAAATTGATTTATTATTCAACAATTCACCTAAACATTTATCATAAAAATGATTTATCTTCTTTTGAAAAACTATTTTTTTATTACAATTTGTGTTTTTGGACAAATTATTATGCCATAAAAATGATGCCTCTCTATAAATACCACGTATATCAAAAAGTAAAAATAAATCAGAAAACCTTTAAAAAATGTTTAATTTATATATTTAAACAAAGGATGATGTGAGACCTTGATCTTGGTCGCTAGTATGATAGGACAATTACACTGTTCTAAAAAAAAATAATAGCTTCAGAATGAAAATGCCCTTTTCTGAATTATTTTTGTGCGCTGAATCCAAATCTGAAGTTAAAATTTCTCCTTTCAGAATGAAAATGTCCTTTTCTGAAGAATTTTTGTGCGTTGAATCCGAATCTGAAGTCATAATTTCTCCTATAAGTACAGTTTTTCCAGAAAATGCGCCTAAAGTTCGTAAAACGGTGTTTTTGGGGGGTTTTCAACCCACTTTTTTTCGCTCAAAAAATGTTTGTAAAAAAAAAAAAAAATGTGCGTTTAAATACTATTTAATTAAAGTTATCATATTTAATTGAAAAAAGTACATACAAGTTGTGATTTTGCCCAATTTTTTAGTGTCCCCCCCCCCCCCCACCCCTGATGTGTCGTGTACCCCCCTCGGTCACATATATTGTAATTCTCTAGAATAATGTCAGAAAGAAGTCACATAACATTTGTTATATAACTGAAAAAGTAATAGAAACAATGACTCAATATGAGGAAAAATCAATTTATTTTCCTTTATCTTATTTTTCAAATTTCTTAAAAACGTAAGGTAAGTTGATTACTTTTGACTTTAGATTCGTGTTCTTCATGGCTTAAAGATATTCAAACGTCCAATATATTTTTTTTACAAAATTTTTTTGGGGGCGAAAAATTGGGTTGAAACCTTCCAAAAACACAATTTGCTTCCTAACTTTAGGCGCATTTTCTGGGAAAACTGTACGTATAGGAGAAATTTTGACTTCAGATTCAGCAACCTCGAATAGATAAAATTTTGTTGGAGCACGAAAGTTCGTTCAATTTTGCAGAACAGTGTTATCGGTCAGTCAATAAAAAGAGAAAAGTGACCAAATATTTCATTTACTTGTATTATTGCAATGTAGCTAACAATTTTTTTTTTGGTGTTCTAGTACTGATGTGTTAGCGATAATTTTCTTTGTAAAAGGGGATACATCGATATCACATTTCACCCTATTCCAAGGAAGGGTCGGTTTGATTCTACGAATTGTGTGTCTGATTACATGCTATTGCTCGTTGTAGTCCCTCCTCCAACTACCCTCGCATGCAATTGCTCGCCTAGGTATTGAAATGCTAAATACTGGTCCATAAATCAAAGGATTGCTCTTTTTCGTCCGCCCCTAGTTGCATGTGGAACTGATCTCCTGCCTCCTTAGACGACCCATTTCCTCCAGATTGAGTTCACCGCGTCTGTCTTCCTTCCCTTCGAGAAACAGAAATTGAACCCACCCTTGAAAAGCCTTTTCAATTAATTTTGAAACTGTTCTGGATTTATGGAACAAGGGGTATCCAATTTAGTAGTTGATTCGGTTTATGGTGCTTAGTAGAATTTGAGTATTTATTCTTGGGTTTCTAAGCAAGAAAATTCAAAACTTTTTAAAATCAAAGTGATGACTCTTCGATACGGTTTAGAAATTTTCCATTAATTTTCCATTCTTGCTAGTGTTGTTTTATATTTTTAAGATATCTAAAAATTCAACCTCAAATTTTCAGTTCTGGGGTCTTCTAATATAAGTAATTTTACCACATAAAAGGTTGAGAGAGAGAGAGGTTGAAATATGAGTATTTTTCGAATATTCCTCTTCGCATGCATCGCACCCCTTCTATCAGGATTTTAAAATCCTGACCTCTGATTGGCTCCCCACTCTATTTATTTACTTTCCCGCGCTGTCAACGCACTAAGAACGCACTGTGTCGAGGATAAGATTTACACTTTTATTATTTTGTTTGAGATGTGAAAAAATGGAGCGGGAATAGAGAATGTTTACATTTTGTGCCCAAACGGGTTTAGGATTTTGTTTTAGTAATAAAAATAAATTATAGACATTTATTAAACCCCGAATCTTACCCATATGTTACTTTATACTAATTATTTACAACAGAACGTGAGCAATAAGGGAAGGAAATGTTTTTTGGAACGAAGTTCCTTATGACACGTTCTGGAGCCCGGGAGTGAATCCGAAAAAAATGACCAAAATCACCGTCACGAAATCTACCGATGGCGATAACTGGAGTAAAAGTTGACCGACTTAGTTGAAATCTGGTACACATGTTCATTTTACCAATGTCCGGGACAAGTTCGTTGGACAACGTTATCCGCCCAAGCGTTCACGAGCAACGCTCGCGTAAATGTAAGCTTCGAATTTAAAATTGGAATTTTTGGACGGGAAAAAATTCTAACTTCATCTATTTAAGGGTGCGCGGACGTGTTTGATTTTACAAAATTTCTGTTTTTGTCCATAATATTAGAGATAAAAATACAATATTTCGTATCTGGGTTCATCAATATATTCTTCAATGCAGCCGTGAGCCCGATTTTTGATTTTCCCCTTTTTTCCCACTTAAGTGATTCTTAAATCCGATTCTATTTATTTTTTTAAAAAAGTAGCTCGCGGCTGCAAAAGGCAATTATCTAAATACTCTAAATCCCAAATTTCGTGCAAAAATATTAATTTTTAGAGCCAGGAGGAGTAATTTGGTAAACGGGAAAAAGTGGGATCGAGAGCTAGTGCAGTCTGTCGGATTTTTAGTGAACTAGGCTTTACTAACCCCCTCATTACCTTCCTATCGGAGGTAACTAAGAGATGGTTAGAGATGGTCAGTCTCTAAGGGAAACATTCAAGCATAAACACGCTATGTTTACACACACTAAGATTCGGCCAAAATTATAAATATTTATTATTCCATAGCTTCATTCTATTTATTTCTGATAATTTTTGTTTGTTTACAACAGGATTTTGACTTTATATAATTTGAAATTCGTAATTAAAAAAAAGAAATATACAAAAACATTGATTTTTTTTTACATTGAAAAACATTTTTTTTTACTATTTTAAAATGATGTTTTGTGAGATTTCAACTGAATTGTCCGTTTTAATTAAACTTACTGAGAGGTTTTTACCATGAGGTTCGATCATTGTATTACCCACATTGACAAATTTGGTTTATAAATACTTTCAAAATGTTAATTTCTGTTGAAAGGTTTGTAATTTAGGAACTCACCCGATATTTAAAATTTAATTTGTAAAGAGAGGGGATGAATGTCAAGATTTGGTGGTAGGGATGCCAGGGTTCTCTTTACCTTACTTTACTTTTCCTACCTAAAAAAGCAAAAAACATTTGATTCTATTTTTTGCTGACTCAAAAACTAAAGCTTACATTTAAGCTAGAGCGTCAAAACTAGAGAGAAAAATCAGTCTTTTAGGCCTTTTTCACACAAGGCAACTCGTCCGCCCAAGCAACTATGAGGCCAGACACATGTGGCACTCGCGTTCTTATCCCCACTAGTTGATTCAACTAAAGACTGTAAGGCATTACGCCCTTCACCAGTCAACTTAATTGAGTCGGCTGGGACATTTTTTCACTATGCAATGGCAAAGTTATTTTATTTTCTCTTTTAATTCCAATGTAGACTTATTGATTGAATATGTTCGTATTCGTCCCATGATATGGGACATGAGGTGCAGTGAATACAGTAAATCCTGTGCTGGATCAGGGCGTGAATCTCTTCGAAGGATGGTCTTTACATGCGGAAATAATTGAAGAGTTTATCCTCGTGGCTTAGAAGTTTTGGATATAATTGTAAGAAAGCGCCTATTTCCCATGTTCTCTAACAAGGGAGGAACACACAATCTCCGACTAGATAAATTTCCTCCTTTATTGCTTTTCAGAAGAGCAAGCTCAAGAAGTACTCCTGCTTCCTCGGGTTCTAACATCGTACTGACCTCCCATTGGCAAGAAAAGTTGAATCATTTAAGATGCCTCGTGTGAAAGAGGACTAAATTGATTTGTTGAGTCAGCAAAAAATTGAATGAAAAGTTTTTTGTTTTTTGGGGGTAGAAAAAGTAAAGTAAGGTAAAACCCTGGCATGTAAATAAAAAATTCCTACTATCAAATCTTAATATGCCCCCCCCCCCCGTCTTTACAAATTGAATTTTAAATATCGGGTGAGTATCTAAATTACGAACTCACCCTTGTAGACTACTTTGCAGGGACCTGAATTGATTGACTGATTTATCTATTAGAAATATACTAAAAAGTTTTAAAGACCTCATTTACCTAATATCTAAAAATGTTAGGTATCTTTTTAGTGAAACAATCAGAAGAAACTAAAGCTACGAGTATTTGAGGCGTTGCATTGTTTTTATAAGGTGTGAATAGTTTACAGTTACTTTGTCCCATGGCCAAATAACAAAAATTAAATATTTTGTTGTATACTTGGAATCAGTTTCAGAGCTCAAGAATAAGTAAAAATATGTTTTTAGTCACCAAGACATGTTATACATCAATTTAAAGGTCTTGAAGTGTAGAAAAAGAATATGCAACTATTAAAATTTCACACTTAATATTTTCAAGATGGCGGCCAATATGGCTGGCTACTAAACAATATATATTGGCCACAATCTTGAAAATATTAGATGTGACATTTTAATAGTTGCATATTCTTTTCCTACATTTCAAGACCTTTAATTTGATGTATAAAATGTCATGATTACTAAAAACATTTTTTTTAATCATCTGCCATATTTGCCGCCATCTTGAAAATATTAAGTGTGAAAAATCAAAAATGTGTCCAGTTGTCATAAATGCCGAGGTGCACCTGTGTGCTGAATTTCATGTTCCTAGCTATAGTAGTTTATGAATTGAAACTAGCAACGGACAGACAGAGCTGTTATATAAGGTTTCTTTTTGTACTTCGTACAGGAACCTAAAAATTCATATTTCAAGCCATAGAATCTATATCCACTCTTAAAAATATGGCTTTCAATTTGTTTTATTTTTATTTGTAGTTTCTTTTCACTAGAAGTGCTCATCAACATTTTTTTAAAGAATTTAAAAATCCTCAGCCAACAGTTTACGCCCGTCTTTTTATCTCCATCCGTTCTCGAGAAAAGTGCGAATCGTTGTATATCAAGCTAAGCTCAGACTCATTACATATTTCTCTGCATACGATACTATTGTAGCATTACATAGTAGTACATAGTACATATATGATGTATATAATATATTAGTAAAATGATATATATTTATTTTGAAGGAGTTGTGGTGTGATGACCGCTAGTACCGAGAATGGTCTAAAACGAGTAAGCTGTTTATACAAAGATTGGCATAGCACAGTAAAGCATAATTTCGTTGCGTTTGCGTTTGAGGCAAATTTAACCATTTTTACTTACTCATATAAAGAGAAAGTATTGTAAGGGCGCGAAAATTCAATTTTGAGATTTAAACTGATTTACACGTTTTGAGGTCCCCTGTGTCCAAAAAACTGGTTTTTAAAAAATGTCCGTCTGTCTGTGCAGACGCCTAGAGCCAAAACTACAGGACCGATTTAGACGAAATTTGGCATACATGTTCAGAAAAATCATACCCCGAGGCAAAATCGAAAAATGAATTTTAGCTTCAAATTTGGGGGGAAAAAATTAAAATGTAGTCCATTTAAATACGAATCTAACGATACAAGCCGTTTTTCTGAGAAAAATCTAGTTTCTGAGAAAATAGCTTAAATCGCGGACGGAGAGAGCCCGGGTTCAATTCCCCGCCGAGGAGAAGTTATTTTTATGATACATTTTGATGAAATATTCAATAATAATTAAATGTAGCTATGAAAACTAATAAATGGATCGTATATGAGAAAGTTTGTCAGAGTTGTGTCGGACCAATTTTTCATATTCGAGAGCTAACTAAATAACTAAGAACTAGCTAAGAACCATAATATTTAAAGATTATTATAAAGATTTTAGTATCCACCATGATTTAGCAACAACATAGACATGATATTATAATATTCCAGACTAGACAAATTAAATTATTTCTAACATTTTCAATCTTCAAAAGTTCAAATAATCATAGTAATATTATAATTTTCTAAAAAAAAAAAAAAAAATCAATATTATTTTTCTTACAAAAAACAAATAAAAGTACGACATTAATAACGCAAATAAAATCCATATAATTATGTCAGTTAAGAATGTAAATATTGTGACGTTTTAGAAAACAGAAATAAATTTAAAAAAAAAATACTCCGACCTACATGGTAATCTAACCTTCCGTGGAATGTGATTGTCAGAGACATCTAGCGGCAAAAGTATGCAACAAGCTTTAGGGTATACGCAGCCTTAATGAGACAAACAACTTTTTTAAATAATTTTTTTTAGTAAAACGAACACCGACACTACTATGAAGTGATAAAGATCGCTAAATTTATTAAAGCGGACCAAACCGATTAAAATAAAGAAAACAACGTTTTTACCGATATCTTACGCTCTAACGTAAAGATTTAAATGAAACTTTGGATACATTACCTACAGTATACAATTGAAACAAGCATGTAACATTTCAACCTGATACAAGCAGAAGTTTTTGTGAGTTAATGATTTAAATTTTTTATTTTAATAGTTAATTGGAGTAATATGCCGACGGGGCCTGGGAAGACAGTTCTTTTTCGTTTTACAACCATCGGCTTTAACTATAAATTTATCATTAACTTTTTTCTCAATATACAATACATTATTTATTGAAAGACGCTCGCTTCAAAGATAATAAAAAGATTTTCATTTAATTTTGCCTTAACTCCGCTAGTACAAATAGTTAGTTACTTTTAATTTTGTCTCATTTCTAACTCCATCTCATTCACACGTATTTTTTTATCTTAAGAAAGCTCACATTAGGGGTGCACACACCGGGTAGGGCAGCACAGTTTTTTTTTTCTTACCGCAGAAATATATGTAACCCCGCGATTTTGCGACAGGGCAGGGCAATAGTAGGCCACACGTGGCCTACCCAAATCTGCTTCTCGATTCGCGTGGTCTTATATAATTCAGAGGTTTAAAATAAAGTATGCTTCCTTCTCTGCGTTGCTTGTATATTTAAAGACGAATTCAACCATATAAGTAGTTTTCCCGGAAAAATTCAGTATCTGAGATATTTGGGAGGCTAATATGCATCACCTAAGATATTCCCTGTATGGAAAGAGCAGGTTAGTTTGAAGTTTGTTTAGGGAAGACCATTAGAACGATGGGGGTCGGTACCCTGCCTAATTGGGCCGAACAGTAAATCCTACAGTCCAATTACTCCAATCAGGAGAAGCTCTTACAGTCGCGGAGGGTCTTTTGGATCAAGGTACCCTAAGAAGGTCTTATGTCATAGGATACCTTCTTCTTTCCGTCCCTAAGGACCTACCTCGTCCTCCTCCTGTTGTACAACCGCCATTAAACACTTCATTACTTCCAATTCATTCCCCTCTACTTCATCTTAAACGAATATTTCTGTACAACGTTTTCCAAATGGAATTCACTAAAAACATATGCGTGTTACTGATTTAAAATTAAGCATTGATTATATTCCTCCATAGTTTATGTTCTATTGAACACCCACTTGTGAAACTCGGTTGATTCATTATGTACATTGGTATTGCGTTCTACAAAATATCAGCTTTTTCTTATAAAGTAATTAAAGTGGTTAATGCTTAAATGAAGAGCCAATGTAAGGCGAAATTTCACGATAACTAAAGAATTGAACACACCCACCCACACACACACACACACACACACACATATATATTTAATATTGTTATACAGTAGTAGTAATGGGGCGGCGGGTAGGCTAAGCCAATCAAGTAGTTCTGTCTATAATGTATAATAATTTATATCAAGAAGTAGAAGTAAAATATATAAACATTTATAGTAAAAATTATTTTTTGACGTCAATGGATTTTTTTAAAATGTGAAGTGTATTAACTTAGTGTTCTTATGAAGCTATGCAGATCATAGATGTATAAAACCCCTTCACGCTCATTTAGCTTATTCTTTAATGTACGCTGTTACTGATTCGCCAATTTCCTCCCTATACATTTTTCATCTGCATTGCTTTTAGCCGTGATAAACCAGTCCTATTTAAAACATTTATTTACATTAAAAGTCTTATTTTTATATAATAAAGTTAACCTTATATGTGGTCAACTAGCTCAAGATACTTAAAGTTGTAAGAGATGTTTAAATCACCTACTTTAAGATTATGCTCTTGGCCGATAAACCACTTTTTCTTCCTTTTAACCCTCTTAGGTAAGCATTAAGATTATTAATGATCTTGCTAATGGTATTTTCACATAAGACACTCTGTAAGAGTAATTCAAGATAATACATTTTATAGCTAGCTTCCTTCTAATCTTCTTGAAAATAAGAATAGGTGTAATAATTTTAGGAGCAACTAAATATTTTCCCATCTCCATTTAGTATAATATCAAAGTTGGCATTACTACAAGCTCGACTAATTGAACTGTTCGTTACTTACGAAGCCCACAATAATTTTTGAAGCCTCGTGGAGAAAAGTGTTTCACTTCTATTAAATTTTCGAGTGTTTTCCGACCTCCTTTTCTCGGACTTTAGGTTATATGGTCGACTCTATGTTGCCGAATCGGTAGCCGGTATAATTTTTCGTCGTTGTTTTGCTCTCAGTGCTTTCCTTATGGGGGGAACACTCTGAGTTAGGAGCCAAAAGCCTTTTAATTCTTTTCTGGTTCTCCGCGTCCTAACGTATTAACTTAGGTTGCGCAGCGGGCTGTATTTTTACCCTTTTCTGGTAGGACTCGGTTTTAATGTTCGCGTCCCCTCTATCCTGTAGTAGCTCGCGCCTCTTTCTCCGTCTCTCTCTCATATTTATATCGTGTACTCCACCCACCGCTAAGAAATTTCACACTGTATTCCGATAAGCATCACCCACACGCCGGTTTGTTACTCGTATATATTTATTTTTCCCCTTATCTTATGCCCTGCAATTCAACTAATATATCGCCCTCTCGACCTCTTCTTCCTTTTCAAATTGTTTTCCAACGCGTATCTGGATTTTACTCCATGCCAGCTCAAAAGGGTGGATAACACACTTGTACTTCTACTTTGTATTTTTTTTATAGGAAAATTCGAGATTCTCGTTTCGAAGGGAAACAAATTCATTTCACCACACACAACCTCCATATTCTTCAGTTTTATTTTTATTTGCGTATAGACAACAGTTTTGTTTATCAAAACCCCATAGCTAATCGTAAGAAAAACGTTTTATCCTTGAAATGATTTGTTCTTTATAGAATAAATGTAAATCAGGCTAAAAGATACCCTCTCTTACTATCTCTTTCTGCTTTCTAATATTACTTTGTAAATACAATTTTGTAGCTAAATTTATTATTTTCTCATAAAAGAATATACGTTCCAAATCTAAATATCTGTAGATGTTTGTATCATTTTCGCCAATTCTCTGCAGTTATATTTCTTTTGGTCATATTTAATAGTATTTATTTAATTTACTTATGAATTGATGTACTTTTTCGCTTCCAGGGTTATTATATATTTTTATTAATCTATAAGTAAACTTTATTTTATTTTAGTTTAATTTATACATTCATGAGGGGTGTACAAAATAAATATGTATGTGTAAAAATCAATATACATAATTCCTTAATTATTAAATGTTTCTAATTAATTTATATTTTACGATGCATTTTTACTAGTTAATATATATGCATGTTCCTATATCGGTCAGATATGACTATATTGTTTCGTGTAAATAAGAAATTATTTTTAGTACAAAAGAGGCCTGTCATAAAAACTGCTTCAAGGCTAATTGTTTCAATGCAGTCGAATCCGCTTTACAGATGTTTCTTAATTATACTTGTTTGTTGGTTTGACATTCGTAAAATTTATTCTCAAAGAGAGGGAGTGAGGTCGGTTAGTTTCTCCCAACTCAGGTTGATTTATGCACTTCGGTATTTTTATGCCTTTCACTACGGGCAGCAAGTTTGTCGCTGTTTATGTCGTAGTGGTGAGCCCTTACTTTGTTATTTCTACTTCGGACCCCCTGCCGAGAAATAAATTAGGCTTATTGGACTGCAGTCTCAATTACTGCGAGCTTAAGATGCGGGGTGCAGCCAAGAACTGTGTATAAATAGGTGTTGTTTTGGGCCAGTAAAAGAGATTGCCTCCGGCACTAGAAAAAAAAAGTCGCATACGTGACTAAACGGGGTTAGACTTAGCTGGAATTGGGGACGCCACGTGCACTATTCTTTTGTTATTTTTATGTCTGAAACAATTTTAAAAAAAAATTGTTAACTATGTATTTAAGATCAAAATAATATAGCTTTCAGGGCTAAGGCAAAATGTAGAGAATATACAGCCATCCAATGAATTTTGTGGCTGAAGAAATTTTTCTGGATTTTTTTTTTTTTTTTTTTTTTTTTTTTTTTTTTTGTGATCACTTATTGAATAAGGTGTTTCTCGGTAATGATATTGTAAGAAGTGTATCTTCAGGGTGTCATCTCGAAAAACAAATAAGATTATTCACTTGCATTAAATTTCTAAAATAATGATCATCCTTACTATTTATAATACCTTCTTCTAAGAAAGTTTCATTTGGATTATATCCAAATGTATATATTATACCTAAGGCTGTTATCATAACAACATTCACCGTTATTTTAACCCTTTTCCGTTTTACTAATACCATAATAGTGTATTTGTGCAATGAGTATTCGGTTGGTTAGTTTCTGTCTTGCCGACACGGTCTAAGTGTGTTTGTAACTCTGTTTACTGGTTAATGTCCAAAGTAGAATTGGATTTTCTTGTTGAGATATGACGTTTGTGCAAGGGTTGGGATAGCGTGGATGGCCAAGGTGAAGGAAGGACATGGTTTCCTCTAGGGATGTCTAAGGACCTCAAGGGAGTGGTATCTTAATGACCTTTAGGGCATCTACTACTGCTTCTGCTACTGGTGGATATCTTAACCCCCTCCGGACGAGATAGTCCAAGTGATAGGTGTCAGTCCACTAATGATCACTTCGGGCTCCAATCCCTAACTTGGGACTTATCTCCTATACTGCGATAACCCTACTCCTTCCTTCCATAGCTCGCAACGCTTTCCAATAGTTGGGTTATAGCCTTTCCCCCCATTCTCCTTCTCCCTTTTCCTTAATTAGTTTCGCCTGATTGATGAGTAAAAGGACGAGTAAAAAAAAGATCCCATGCCGATGTTTTATCTTTTATTTATATATATATTTTTTTCTGTCCGTAATATATTATTTTATGGGGTAGTCCTGCTCTTATCTTTACTGCTTTTGGTGAGGTAGGTTAACAAGGTTAGAAGTTGTTTGGCTAGAAATTTAAATAAAATATTCCACCAACTTTTTTTAAAAATAAATAATAAAACATTAAGTTTATTAATACCTGAACACTTCCCAAAATTATCTTGAACCTTAATTTAACTGGTTTAAGTTATGAGCCATGGGTACCTACTAAAAAAAAAAAAAAAAAAAAAAAAAAAAAAAAAAAAAAGTAGTTTTTTTAGTAGTATGCATGGCTATATAATGTAAAAAAATAGTTTTTATTATATTATTTACTGTATTTCCGAGAAAAAAAAAAAAAATAATAATACAATGGGTTATTAATTAAACTATAAATATAGAGAGAGTTTAATAGTTAGTTCCTTCTACTTCTTGATTTTTTTCTAAATTCTTCGAATGCAAGAAAATTACATTTTTATGAGTTTAATTTTGACTTATTATAACATAAGGAACTTGCCAAAGAAGGAAAAGGAAAATAAAAAAAGAAACTGATGAAAAACAATTATTCTACATGAGCAAAACTTTTTTATTGGAAGAAAAATAAAAGTAAAATGATTATTAAATTAACGTTAATTGCAGTCCACTCTTCGTTGTAATATCAAAAAGGGATTTTCTCAAAGGCGGAAGGCGGTTTTAATTTTAAACGTCAGAAGTCTGAAGACGGAGGAAGTAAGGTGGTTCAAGTGGTAGGAGGCGGGATATGGGGTGGGGGGGGGGGGGGGGGAGAGTTGGAAGTTATGCGGGTCTAGTAGCAATTAGGGTTTGGGTTGCCGGGGTCCAATGCAATAAGACGGAGGATAACTTTAGGATTAATTATACCGAGTCTAAAGGAGGAACAATGGCGAGGTCAAGGAGCCCCCTTTCAATTAGCGGACTAACTTCTTTGACCGCGGCACAGACCCTTTGGACCGAACTCCTCCATCCTTAATTGCATTCATTTCCAACTATATTGACTGCTAGATTATCGGTGGAGGACTGAGCCAGCCCAGTGACCAGTCAAGCTTCTAATGCCGGGGGGACGTTCCACGTCGTCAAAGTCACTTACTGGACCCTCAATTACCAATTCCCGGAGACATTCAGATGTAAATCAGAAGGAATAAGTGCCAGGCTGGAACCAAGTTAAAGGAGTTTTAAAATAATTTCAATTAAATTCGACATTATCCTTTGCTAACAGGTAAAAAGTGATAATCTTGCTTTAATGACCAAGTTATAAATTAGTTTTTACTTTTTTAACAATGGTGGTTATTGCTTTTGTACATCAAAACAAAAATATTTTTTAAAAACACTTAAAATACCATTTTTATCACTTGCGTTGTTTACGTTCGCGTAGTTAACTCCTTGATTACCCTTTCCAAAAATAGAACTTGGGCCAACTCTAAAATTGAGACAAACTATTAATTTGATCATATTGGCTATAAACAAGAACTTCTATTTATTATAGTCCTTTGATACTCAAATATCATGGCACTGAACTCAATCCCTAGCATTTTTTCGAACTAAAGTTCGAGATGTATCTATTGCCTTGAAGATATTTATAGAATGTAACACTATTTCATATATGTCACCTCAGTGCCATGTACATTGACTTAAGCCTTATCATTGAATAAATAAATCTAACAGTTTGTTACATTCTTATTAAAAGTAAATAATAATTTAGAACCTGAAAAATAAAGTAGAATTAATTAGTAATAAAATGAATTTTAGTTGGAGAGATTTTACCCAGATGAAAAATAATGGGAATATAGTTTATCAAGGTTTGAAAATTAGTAACGTGTATATATATATAGGAGGCGGGATATGGGGTATAAGTACAAATTCATTAGCAAAAACTTTTGTTTAAAACCTTTAAATAAAATTGAAAAACAAATTCACTGTAACCTAAAACCTAAAACAAATCATACGTAATTTATAAAACAAATTTTAAGGACTGCGACTAAGTATACATCGCAGAGACAATGCAAAAACTAAAGAGTAGACCAATGCAACAAAGTTATGTCATAAGAGCCAAAAATGATAAAACCGCACTTGCTACCCATACAAAAATAACAATCACAAAATGGACCAAGACAACATATCAATACTAGATACGGAAAAATATGAATCAAAACGAAAATACCTAGAAGCTGCATAAATAGCTATGACAAGCATCACCATTAATTATAAATCAGACGCAAAAGACATAAACAAATATTACTCGGCAATTCTGAACATAAAAAAATGAATAATACCTAACCAAATCATAACTTCCGTCTGTGCCTCGGAGAAAGGCGAAATATGCCCAATTTTATACAATGACGAAAGTATAAACATATTTTTTCGACCCACAGTCATACTGTGATTAAAAAATTGTTATTTATTGTGCCTGATAATAAAATCGAGGCATTTTTGCCTGTAATAAACAGTCTCCAAACTGTGAATCCGACAATTTAGAGGTCAACAATGCCAAAGATTCCATATAATCCCAAATCAGACCTACTGCCTACAGAAACGCCTTCATCATCATTTGAGACCTAATCAAGTCAAGTAGTTTGGCTAAAAAGTATAAATTCATTAGCAAAATCTTTATTACACATTGCTTCATTGAGCTTTCAACAATGTCTTTTTCCAGAAATCTTAAAATTGTCTTAATTTACCCGATCCACAAAAGTGGACCCTCGAATGAACCTTCTAATTATCAATGTTGTGCTGAATCCGAATCTGAAGTCAAAATTTCTACAATGTATTCAGTATTCCCGGAAAATAAGCCTAATGTTCGGAAAAATTGAGTGTTAGGGGGTTTTCGACCCAATTTTTGCCCAAAAAACTTTTTATTACTTCTATTAAAAAATGGCTGCTACTTCTAAGGTCAAATTCACCTAATCTCTTGATAATCTCTGCATCTCGAAATCTGTTAATTCTAGTATCACGATTTTTATCTACTAACCTTGCTTTAATCATGTATACTCCCGCTGTGAAATGATCTGTTTAATCCACCATTTTTATTCATGGTGGTGGTAATTTTCTATTAATCTTTATAGTTGCTATATCTCCCAAACTATTTGGTCTACAACGTGATGTTTGGAAGGAAATAAGTTACTTCTTATGATATAAACGGGTTCTATGAAGGGTATTTGCAATTAAACTTTCTAATCTAATATGGTGGCCATATACGTGTTTAAAAGCCATGTTCCTTAACTCACCTATTCATCACTATAACTAAGAAATAGCAAACGCACTTAAATAGCCAAACTTGATATTGTTCTTCCCTTATCAATTTAGATGTTCACTAAACTAGTTTTTTTGTGATAGGCCACATTAATTTAAAATGGCGCACTTTCTTAATTAATTTTTAAAATTTTACTATCTTGAGAACCACTTGATCAAGGACCTTGAAATAAGTTATTTCTTATGACGTAAATATTTCCTGGATTTTTTAACCTGCTGTTTGAATTTAAGATGTATATTTTTTTAAGCCACCTAGCCACCTATGCATGGCGCTAGAATCAATAAACGAGCGTTTCAAATTTTAAACAAGCTGTTAAATGAATTCAAGGATTTATTATAAGATAAGTTAGTCAGCATTATTGGAGTTAAAACAGTAATTAATCTAAAATATAATTACTACAAATTAAGGGGGAGGGGGGTCATTGAATATATTGATCCAATAAAACCCCTATCCTTTGGTTCTCACCTATTGAAATCCAGGTAAATCAACTGGTAAGTTAAGGCTATGCGCAAAGTTTAAACAGATTCAAAATCCATAAGCAATTCCAGACCAACAACCTTTACCAAACTTTGGGGATATAACAACCAAGTTATACGGGAACCTACTTTAGAACATAAGATTTAAAAGACGGATATCTCCAACTAGAAGTAGATGAAAGTTCAAGACAAAACTTACTGATACACTCTTAGGATTTTTCGGAGAGGATAAAGAGATATGCATGATACCTTGATGACGTGATAATAACCGCCAAAACAATAACAGAACTCAGTTAACTGAGACCAATATACTAGAAATACTAAAAATACGAGTGGTGTCGCGGGACACCCGGTATGAACGAAGTTCCTTACATTTTTCATTAAATATAAAATCACACTGCTAAGTAACGTATACGTTGCTAACTACTCGTTTCAATAAATATTTTTGACTAAATTAGAAAATTATTATTAGTAAATTTATTACATAAAACTTATAACAAAAATCCCTTGATTTTACTTTACTTACATATTTACAGTTTTACTGGTTAATAATTTAACACAGTCGACACTGTCAATTTCTGACGATTCTCTTGGTGCACTTTCCATTTTAAATAATATACGAATACTTTTCTGATTGATATAAACAATAATTGAAAAAAAGCGTTGTTTTTTGGGTAAATAGCGAGTTTGACCGGAAGAAGGAGTAAGAGAGAGATGGAACGATAAAAGAGTTGGGATTGCGCACGAAAGGATACCAAAAAACGAAGTATAGTAGAGGGGGAATCACTCTACATTCTTAATATTCCACCTACTAAACTACAAACCCCCACACTTCGGAAATCAATTTTTAAAAATTGTAAAATATATCACGTCACTGTAAAACAAACTGCTGCTTGTATCAGGTTGGAATTTTACATTCCTGTTTCAATTGTACTTTAGACGATTTGTATGGTTTTATTAAAATCGTTACGTTAGAACTCGGTAAAGACGTTGTTTTCTTTATTTAAAACGTTTAGGTCCGCTTTAATAAATTTAGCGATCTTTATCACTTCATAGCAGAGCCGGTGTTCGTTTTACTAAAAAAAAAAAAATTTATAAAAGTTGTTTGTCTCATTAAATAGATAAAGTTAGAATTTTTTCTCGTCCTAAAATTCCAATTCTAAATTTGAAGCTTACGTTTACGCGAGATCGCTTCGGCGGATAACGTTGTCCAACGAACCTGTCCTGGGCATTGGTAAAATGAACATGTGTACCAAATTTCAACTCAAACTCAAAGTCGGTCAACTTTTACAGAAGTTCTCGTCATCCGTAGATTTCGTGACGCTTTTAGCGTGACGGTGATTTTGGTCGTTTTTTTCGGATTCACTCCCGGGCTCCAGAACGTGCCATAAGGAACTTCGTTCCAAAAAGGCAGGATAAAATTAATTAAAGAGAAATATACATGGATAGATACTACTATCTAATAGATAGGACATTAAATAAACAAAGATGACATTTTTCCAACTTCAGAAATGATCATGGCTATAACAGATTATAGCTATAACAGATATACTACACCTAACTAACATCAAAGAATTATAATAATTTTTAGAATAAGTTAATTACCTAGCAAGGTTTATTCCTAACTTTCAATAGATGTGTGAACCATTGCACAGACTTAATAGAAAAAGGAGTGAAATGGGGATAAACAGACAGGGAAGACAAACTAGTTAAGGCCTTAAGAACAATTCTATAAGACTCATTAGTACATTATCAAATATACCGGCCTCTATATTTGACATTAGACACATAGTTTTATATCATTTTTGTCCATATACTATATCACTAAGTCAGCATATTATGCCATAGTGACATATATTATATTATATGGTGTAATGTCATAGTGATATATCATATAATAATCGTGTATTATAAAATTTTCCAAGGATTATTAAAATTTTAATTGCTTGTTATCTCTAAAAAAAAAAAGGCTTATAGCACAATTATTATTTTGTTATTTTATTTCTGTATTAAATTAAGTTAATTTTAAGACGGCAAAACAGTCATCACTCTCTAATGATATGATTTCTAAAAATTTACGTTCCCATCTTATATTTTATTAAGGTCAATTCTAATAAATCTCTTAATATCTATTTTATACTTAATTGAATTTTACACCTTGACTATTGGACTTTAGTTCAGCCGACCCCTACTTGAGAAATCTCTGTTCGATGGGCAACTCCCGTTGAGACAATTACTCGCTCTTGATTCGATGTTAATTAACTTTGATTATAGCCCCACATAATTTCATACTATGAAATTTCCACTGACCACCACGATTCCTCACCCTGGGTTGACAAACCACTCTCGGGGCGCAAACTATAAAATCTATAATTCATTTTCCACTTGGAAGGTTTAATAACCCAACAAGTTATTAAAAAACAACTATTTTTTGTTTTATTTCTGTACCTATCTATTATATTTTTCATCTTAATTAATATAGGCTAGAATATTTAGATATCAAATTTTAATTGGAGTGGTAGCTCTTAGGCTTTATTACTATTATTATTATTACTAGTGTGAATTTTTCTTTACATTTTGACATGATTAGTAATCGCAATGAAATTTAGACTAATATTATATTTATTTAAGTAAATGCGGGACTACGAAAGTTTACTCATTTCCTAAATTCAGGTTATGAAGATATATCTTATTATTTTTAAATATTATTTATGTAAGTTTACTTCTTTTTTACAAAATCAAGTAACCTACTTTTATTTCGATCTTGATGGGTTTTCCTTAACTGAGCCTTTATTGAGATACATCAAGGGAAGTCATATTATGTTCTAGCCTGTAATGTACTACATTTAATTACTTGTTAATAGCCTGTTTTAGTGGAACCATTCTTAAAGTTGGTATGCGTTAATTGCTGTTAATAGTCTCTCTTAAGTCTAGAGGGGGTTTAGATCCCTTAATCTTAATAAATCACATAGCTTTGCTCTCTAGAAGCTTTCGAGGAACAGTTTAGGCTTTACCTAGAGGTCGGCGCATTCCAAGCAAACTCTCCAAACAAGGAGGTCAACTCCTACACAATTTCGGATCTTACGGAAACAATTACTATTATACCGAAGGAGGGACTCTTAGAAGTAACAATTACAAGTAACGTAAATTGTAATCGTCCATTTCTGAAATTCCACAAGTGTACCTCTATCTAGGTTCCCCATTAGACTTTAAGCGAAACTTTCCCAAGTTAAACCAAATGATCATTGAACATTCTACACTGGACATTCAATGAATAGTGTGAACCTTTATTTTTGTTTGTGTGTCATCTTTGTTAGCTTTTTGTTACACCAATATTATCTGGCAGTTTTTTTCACGTGTTGAATACTTTTGAATTTTGTGTTTTAGTGTTTATATCTCGACGCATTAAATATTTGTCAATAACTAAGATTATCAATAACCAATTAAGCTTAAATTTAGTACCAGTACCCCTTATATTCGTTGCCTTTCTCGGACTATGTAATTTGCACAAAACAATTTAGTGCAATTAGTTTCCAAATATATATATATATTTTCGAATACACAAAAAATTCAAATAAGGGTTTTGAGAAGTATCTACAAAACCCTAAAAAAAAAAATGTTTAATACTGAAAACATTAATAGTAACAATGGAGAAATAACGTTTTTTAAATTACCAATATTTCATTGATTTTTGTTGCTTTTTTTTTTTAATAAATCCGGAGAAAGATATAACATATATTCACAGAACTCTCGTGACACATAAAATATTAAATGCTATTAATATAAAATTTCGAAGAATATTATTATTGGTTGAGAAAATTGCGTGAATCTTTTATTCCTAGATCATCTCGTTTTCCTTAATAGATATACATATATATATATATATATATATATATATATATATATATATATATATATATATATATATATATATATATGTATGTATATGTGTATATATATATATATATATATATATATATATATATATATATATATATATATATATATATATATATATATATATGGGTGTCCCACATAAGGTGTAACACAGAAAAACCTGATGTTCTACAGCACATTTCTGACAAAAAATGTTATATAACATAATGGTTGATTGACCTTCATTTTCGAGATATATCGATTTTTCAATTATCTCATTTTCTGGTGACTTTTTCCCATTAAAAACGTTATAGCGTAAAATCTAAAAAAGATATAAAGATGGGGTTTTCACCATTCAAAAGGTGAGGAAATTTTCTTTAAAAATGGCATGCTGAAAATGAGGTAATAAATGACAAGTTTATCAGTTTATATGACTTTAAATGACCATAAGACTTGGTGAAAAAATTGAAATAAATAAAAAAAAATATCACTCCTTGTATTAACAAAATTAAAAATTGAATAATATAGTATAAAAAAGTGTACATAATTGTTTACAAAAACTCAAAGTAGCCCCCCCCCCTCTCCCCGTTGCTGTTAATGGATATTCTGTTGCGGCGAACTACGGCTTGACTAGAATTATCTAAAGACGGTAGATCGGTCGGGGTGGGGTTGTGAATTTGCCACCTCGTTCACCTGATCTCACTCCCTTGGACTACTACCTGTGGGGAGAGGTGAAAATTAAAGTGTACAGCCAATTGCTAAACACAAAAGAGGACTTTGCTTAGCGAACACATTTAGCGTTTGGTTCTATCAAATTCAAAAATTGAAACCTGAAGGAGTGAGACGGGCAACTGGTAGTGTACTTCGCCGCTGAAGAAGATCCATTAACAGCAACGTGGTGAGGAGGGGGGGGGGGGGCTACTTTGAGTTTTTGTAAACAATTATGTACACTTTTCTATACTAAATTATTCAATTTTTAATTTTGTTAATACAAGGAGTGATATTTTTTTTATTTATTGTTACCCTTTCTATTTTTTCACCAAGTCTTAGGGTCATTTAAAGTCATATAAACTGATAATCTTGTCATTTATTACCTCATATCATCCAAATAAGTTTGTAAAGTTGAAGCAAACTAGGTAACAATTTATATCATTTTAAAGCTTATTAAATGCGCCAGTTTTACATGACGTCAAAAATATTCATTTACCATACAAATTAAATAGTTATGCTATCAAGAACGTTGCCCACAAATTTCTTATTAACCAAATCTTTGTATTTAGAAGTTTATAAAAATTATTTAATAAGGTTATTATGGGCAAGCAGCATGTCATTTTTAAAGAAAATTTCCTCACCTTTTGAATGGTGAAAACCTCATCTTTATATCTTTTTTAGATTTTACGCTTTAACGTTTTTAATGGGGAAAAGTCACCAGAAAATGAGATAATTGAAAAATCGATATATCTCGAAAACAAAGGTCGATCGACCATTATATTATATAAAATTTTTTGTCAGAAATGTGATGTAGAACATCAGGTTTTTCTGTGTTACACCTTATGTGGGACACCCTGTATATATATATATATATATATATATATATATATATATATATATATATATATATATATATATATATATATATATAACGTTTGTATTTTCCTGGTTTTATTAACAATTGTTAGTAAGAGTTGGAATTATTAAGATATTCAAAGGCTAAATAACAAACATGTTTAATTGTTTTTGATTTATTTAAGTTTGTTGCATTGTGCTCTGGATCCGTGCCATGCGCAGAGTCGTGTTAGCACACGCTACGCATACCGTACTATCACAACTACGAATCAATTGACCATAGAAAACATTATTATGCGCCTGTAATGACTTGGATTAATTAATTTATGCTTAGTGTATGCTATTGTTTTGTATTAACGTAATTATTCTTAGGTTGGACCATTAATTGTTCCCTTTAACTTGTTATTATTTGTAGTAATATATATGATAAACTGGTTAGGGTGGAAGGAAGAGTTTAGGGTGTTGTAAACGCTTCTACTATAAACCCTAAATAAAAGTAAATTAATAATTCATTTATGCTTTCGTATTTGATTCTAATACTAATGTATGTGAATCTCCCTTCCTTACTAACAGTTACAACTTGTTCATTTAGATGTTTTGTATTTGGCTATATGTAAGTATTTTCGGTCAACTCAAACCATTGTAAAAGAATTTTTTAATATTAGAAGATGAAGCTGATGCGGATTCAGTATTACCAATTTTCCTTAATTTTCTTATTGCCAATAATTTGTTTACTTTTATTTAACCAATATAAAAAAATGCGTTGTTCTATTACATTACATTTTCTTTTCTCACATTACAAATTTCGTCAATTTTATCAATCAATAAAATTACAATTCTACAAGTTCTTATAAAGTCAATATCTTTGAATTTACCTTCCTCCTATTATTTAAGCTTTAGCCCTTTATTATTCAGCTACTCTCTTCAGTTCCACTTCACTACATGATCTCCTCATTTCTTCACTGTTCTCCGGGTCTTCCTCTTTTTCTCACACAATCTCTGCATTGTCAACAAAAAACATTTAATACATCCATCAAATATATTTTTTCTTGACGATATGGCTTGCCCAATTGTGTTTTATATTTTATTTTATTTTTTCTAAATATTATTTATCCGATAGTTTCCAGTTTCCTCCGATTTTAATTAATGATTCGTTTTTCTGTACTTCCTTCTTTTATTACTATACATTTGCTGTTTTTTTGTATAAACTAATTACAACCTGATAGGATGATTTATAATATTATTCTAATTATTATAAATACCAAAATTTTGAACAAGTCCTTTCAATTCTCCCCTTTCAATGGTTAATTGTATTTGAAAACTTCGTGAAAGCATAATTTAATATCACAGGTATATAATAATTATAAAGGTCCGAGGATAGTTGAAGCAGAGTTTAGCTTAGGTAATTAGTCAAAGTGTTTATAGGAAGGGTTGCTGGGGATAATGCAGTTAAAATGGTTTGCACAAGAACTATGATATAGTATCCCCACCTAGAAACCAAGCAATGAATCATTTACTTAACTACCGCATACTTCATACTAATTCACTCCTCATTTAACCCCTTTCCAACTCCCACTCCAAACATTTAACTATTTTTTATTCAAGTTCTTGAAAATAATCTATTTGATTAAATAATAAATTTGTATTTACTCCTTATTGCTAAATTGTAACTAAAGCTAACACAAGTAACTAATTCTTAGTTTACTCAGTTTTTTGGAAATTCAGGCTTTATAAAAAAATTTTTCTCAACAATTATATGAGGAATTAAAGTGGTCTATAAATAAATTTGCAATGTAGTTCTTTTATTTATAATGATATATTGATCCACTCTGCTCTATGAATTTTATCTACCACACAATAGAATTATAAGGATTAATAAGTTACCCAACGAATCCCACGTATCGATGTGATCAATGTGTGGCACAATATTACAATCAACTTGTGTCGAATCGAACAAGGTAATTAATAATTGGTATTTGGGCTTAGTTCCCCAGGAGATTTACCTTATTGGACATTTTCATCACTGAGTTTATATATATATATATATATATATATATATATATATATATATATATATATATATATATATATATATATATATATACATATATATATATATATATATATATATATATATATATAGAGAGAGAGAGAGAGAGAGAGAGAGAAAAAAATATATATATATTGAGAAAAACCTGGAATTAGAAATTTAGATTTAAAATAACTCTCTGTTCACTTGTCCACTCTATGTTGTTGTTTTTGTTTTCATTAAATTAATAATTTAAGGTTTTAATGATTTTCTTTGGTTTTTGGTGTATTATTATCTGTGTTAAAGTAAGTAATTATAAATAATACCATTAAATAATAGTAGGTGTTGGCAACTACAAGAATTTCAGAAGTAAATATCTAAGATAGCTTAAGGGCACCTGAGCCCTTAGGACCGGGTTCTCTATGCGGTCAAGGCATCAAAAGGAGCCAAAAGCACTTGCGGCCGCAAAACCTCGAGGCTATTTGACGAGGGAGATAGGACTAGGAATGGGCTAAGGTAACTCACACAGTAACTCCACCGCAGGTCCTTTCCTCTACTGAAACCAAACTCAAACTAACTCTCCCCTTCTTCTGTTTTCAACTAGAACTTGTCCATTAGCTTATTATTAATGTCATGTGTACCTTGCTGAGGCTTATAACTCTGCTCACAACTTCGTCTTTATCCAAGCCTTTTTGCAAATAACCACTTGACTTGAAAATAAGGTTTTAGGTAGGTTGAAAATAACGTTATGAAGTTTACAACGAACTGCATTTGGTTAAAGGCTTTTCCTATTATTAAAAACCTTCGTTTTCGATTACGTACAAATACACAATCTACATCATTACACCCTCCTCGAGAAATGTACGCGGTACTCTCTCTTAACCACCTCTAACTGCAAGTAATCGTTAATAATATCTGACATCTGGATAGTGTAGATTATAGCATTAGCAACGAGAACAACGTACGTTCAATTAACTCAAGTTAAATATACATGACTCTATTTTTAATGGTCCAACTGGAGAAAGATAGAATAATTGTCTGTTAAAAAATCTCTTTAAATTGGATTGTGATTTCTGATTCCTATATTATGTATTTTGTTTCCGAGCTTATCGTGGTAGGTCATAATTAGCCTATTGTTTCCATATAAGTTTTAACCTTCTGCGTTCATTGGTTTCTCTTCCACGTGCTTGTTGATTTTTGAATGTTGCCAACAGATGGTCCCATTACCATTTTCGACCGTCTCCACTTATTTAATTGTGTTGATACTTTTATTCATGGAAAATGTCAAAACAATTTTACTGATTTAATATAAGGGGGAAATTGGGTTGTAAATGCGTAATTGACTAAAAATATGCGATAGGACACGTAAACTATTTTTGTCTATGGTCGCTCTGCCGGTCGTTCGTCATCTTTGCGAATCACCATTTGAAAACTACTTGTCTGATTTTTAAGAAATTTGAATGTCGACTTACAGATGTTCCTGTATTAATTTTAACCATATGCGTTTAATAATGTTTTCTAAATTAATAATACTAAATTGATTTAAAAGGAAGGGGGGGGGGGGGTTGAATAAATTAGACAATAATGGATTTAAAAGCATCATTAAAGTACGCGAGAAAGCTATGCGCCACACGAATTGAAAAACTATTTTTATTAATTGGAAGTTAATGAGATAGGTAAAATTATAAATATTTGAGTGCTTTCACATTTATTCCTTACAGCATTAATTTTTCCTCCTGTTTACATTGTTGTGAACGATTTAACATCGTTTCATCATATTTTCTAAGTTGTAAACTCCGTATACAAACTTTTTCACTTTAAAAGGATTAACATAACTTAACCATTAAGAAGCTGTTTGTAAAGCGATGAGAGGGGAGAGGTTACAAAATGACTGATGTCAGAGCTGTATAAGCTGCAGTACTCCCTCCATGGGCTTTCACAGCCCACTTGTACAGGTGATGCTTCACTGAACCCATTGTAAGTTTGGTTTTATAGCCAGCCTTCCCCTAGTCCCCATTTTTTGGTATAAAAAGCATCAGTACAAGCCTTTGTTTTTTTGGTTCAGAAACCACTTATCTTCACTTTTTTTTGTGTCTGCACCCCCTTGTCTGATCACCTTGTTCGCGGAACCATATTAATTTCAGGACACTGTTCTCTTCTTCTTCCCTACCTCGTCAGTATCTATAACAATACTTTGTGGTTTTTTTTTTTTTTTTGTCTTCAAACGACTCCTTTTACTTGAGTTCATTGTCTAAGAAGAATTAAGACAAGGCGCCTTGTTCTATTTTGTTTTGTCATAACTGTTTTTTTGTTTCTTCTCCTCACCCTTTTGTATACTTTATAAGAAATGAAAAAGGCGAGATCATTACAATTGAAACTGAAAAGATAGAAAACCACCCTGGTTTTTTTTAACAAGTACTCTTATAATAATTCATAAATAAAAACTCAATTATAAATGAAAAATTAACTTTATTTCAATCCTTATTCGATAACTTATGTGCATCGTTTAAATCAATCAAGAAGTAAAATTTGATATCGTTATTGTAAAGATGAAATCAATTGATCAATCTCAACACTTTAATACAATATATTTTATATTAAAGACACGAAATTTAAAAAAAAAACACGTGTGAATCATGTTCATGATCAAATGAATAAATGAAGTATTATTACGATGATGATATTAATCTGGACAGTCCTACGCTTTTATCAAAGTATTAATTATGACAGAATAAAATGTAAAAGCAGGGCTATTTTTAGTTTAATAATTATTCCTACTACTACTTTTATCGTATTTCATTGTATATAGGTTCACGAATTATTATAATTATATTAAAAGAGAAATGCCAGACCGTATAATAATTTTGGTTTCTTCCCCTTTTCAGGGTCGAAAAGGATTAGTTGTCAGAGGAAAGAGTGGCTGTTTCTAAGTTGCACTCTGTATTTATCTGAAGGGTGGCGTGCATCAGTGCGATTGTTTGTGGACAGGGCTTGGCATGTCGCATGTCAGTGTTACTGACAGCTATGCCCTCTCATGTCAACATTCGGCTTAACTGAGTATCGCTAAAGATTAGAACTTCTTACGACCCTAAGACTCTTCATATTCTTAACGTTTATAACCCTATTGGCATTTGAGATTTTATATAATATTGAGTTCTGAACGTCACCAAGGATTTTAAAAATGATTTAATGTTTTTCATAATATTGAATAATGAAATTAGTTATATGCTAAGAGAAGCTACATCGTGCACCGAGTGAGGCTATTCGCGTACTCGTTTTGAATTTTGTGGCATAGCGATTTCTTAACTTGGTCATGAATTTCTCACCTAGTTTTACAATTCGTGTAGGACTTTTAAAAATGACAGTGCACATTTAATTCTTAGAGTTTATGACATTTAAATTAACTTATATGCATTCAAATTAAATTTTCGCTTTTATTTATTTATTTTATTTTTTTCTGTTTGTGGTATTGTCAAAGATTTTCCGATATTTATATGAAATACCTAAATGAGTTATGGAAATCATGTCATTTATGTCACTCTTCATAAAATCTCCTGCTTGTTCTTAAATGAAGATTTATGGTATTACTTTTTGCTCAAAATGTACCCTGTACCCAGAAAGTATAATTTCCTAAAATCGTACAAGAGGAAACCGGTCCAAATTTCGACAATTCAAGAAAAAAGTATTCTTTATCATTTCTTTCAGATACTATTCCACATTTATTTTTCTCATACAAATGTCGATAATAAAATTTCAACCCCCCCCCCCCCCCCGCCATTTACAAAAACTAAAATTTGTCTGATTTGATAATAAATTACGATTTTCTCTATAAATGCTTTCATAGTGTTTTTATAAAAAAGAAACATTGCTCGTGTGGTTTTACTACCCTCGCTGTCGCTCGAGTGCAAACTACACACTCGCATGCAAAATGCTACTTTCCACACTCGACGCGTAATGTACTATTACGACCTATTCTCAGACCTACCGAATGTACACAACAAATTTCTGTTCTAGCCTGACCCGCCAAACGTTGTTTTGCCGTATTAATTATTTCTATTGAATATTTTGGAAGTTAATTAAAAATAACTAACTCATTGTAAGTGTGAGGGGATGTGGTCTACGACTGAAAGAGGAATGGAGCGCTATGGACGATGAGGCCTATCAAAATAGTGAGAAAGCTTATTGTGTGAGAATGATATGAGACCGGCTTCGTTCACATCCCTACTCCGAACTGTTTGCTGGGTGAAAAGTGAACCTGGAAGACGCCTGGCGGGGATAACTGATCGATTGATAATAATAATTACAATAACCGAGAAATTAATTAAATAACCGAGCAAACAGCAATAATTTTTACATTTTTGTCTAATTGTTATCTAATGTTACCTAATTGTTATCTCATTGTTATTATAAGTTTTGTTATTTAATTGTTAATTTAAATTTTGAATATTAATTTGAGTATTTATTAAATCTCTTTCATAGTTATTTATTGAATTTTAATCCTTTGCTGTTTCTTAGATGTATTAAGTAGCTTTTTTCTAGTCATTTATTAGTACTTTTATGGACATTTTTTCTTAATTCATCATTTATGTATTGCACATCATTTATTAAAGATTATTACAGTTATAATATCACTATTATATAATGGAGGTAGGGTGGAGGTAGAAGAGTGAAAATTAAGGGTTATATGTAAACTCCCCGTCAAAATTAACGCACCACTATTATATGCTTACACAAAAGTCGTTCAATTAGGATCTTTTTTCTATTGTTTTCATCTCGGGCAGACCTATTTCGCCTCTGTCGATCATATCCACACTCCTGGAACCACCGAAAAGCTCTGAGATTGTAGTGAGATGCACTCTTAGTCGACCACCAACCTTTTAAGAAAAGCCTTTCTTAACCCATCACTACGGGTTTAATCGCTTTCTCCATAGTTAAATTAGGAGGTCTATTCTTGTTGACACAACCAAACATCTGTATTATGAATAACTACGTGAGAGCCCTCATTTAATCAACTGCAAATAACAATGAATCATTTATGATGATGATTAAATATAATTAAGTTATGATATATAATTAATGATGATGATTAAATATGATTAACGATGATAATTACATATGAGATGATGATTATTATTGAATCATTAAACTTCAGTATAAATTAAAGACAGTCCAAACAGAGAAATATAAAGGTGGTGCGTTAATTTTGACGGGGAGTGTATTTTTAATCCACTGAGTGTTGAATATTATTACAGTACTAATATCGCTATTAAAAATGGAGGTTGGTGGTAAAAATTTAGTATAACGGTGGTAAAAGAAGGGTAAAAATTTAGGATTATAAGCATTTTTTAATCCCAAATCATAAAAAAAAAAATTACAACATTTTGTCCAAAAAATAAAAACTAAGTTGGGGGCCCCCATTTTATCACTGAGGGGTGGTAAAGATATAAAAATCTAGGGTTATTAGTATTTTTTTAATGCCATATCATAAAATAATAAAACTAAAAAACTTTGGCCAAAAAATTCAAAAAATAACATTTTGGGGCCCCCCCTCATCACTGAGTGGTGGAAAAATGGTAAAAATTTAGGGTTATAAGTATTTTTTAATGCCAAATCATAAAAAAAAAAAAAAATTAAAAATTATTGTTCAAAAAATCAAAAAATAAAATTTTGGGAGAAATTAAGGGATTTTGCCCTTATCACTTAGGGGCATAAAAAATAGATAACATCCTATTCTCAGACCTACTGATCAATACAAAAAAAAATCATCAAAATCGGCCTAGCCGTTTCGGAGGAGTTCGGGATCAAACACCGTGGCCGAGAATTTTATATATATATATATATATATATATATATATATATATATATATATATATATATATATATATATATATATATATATATATATATATATATATATATACATATATATACCCTCCCCCCCCCCCCTCTCTTAACTTTTGTACGGTTTGAGATAAATTAATGAAACTTGGGGGATCTGTACCATGTAAAGGGAAATTTGTTTTCATCTACTCGCGTACTAGGGGCAACCACAATTTTGCAGGCACTGAAATCTACCATTTTTATACTTTTGCCCCATATTGGGGGCAAAATATTGGAGCTTGGAAAAAATTTAGAAGTAAAATATTTTTATTTTTCACCGTAGAATCCAAATCTGCTATCATAAATATACACTCCAGTTTGAAATGTTGAAGTTAAGTGCCCTGGGTGCTTGCCCCTACAGAGCGATTGCATGGAAACAAACTTCCCTTTACATAGTACTGATCCCCCAAGTTTCATTAATTTATCTTTAACTGTTTAGAATTTACAACGTATTTTCGAAAGGGTTATTTTGTTACCTTTGCCACCCTAGAGAGGGTATATATATATATATTCTTATTCTTAGGGCTCTAGGGATGAAGTAAAGATAAAAATGTTCTTTTTATTAAGCTATATTTCGCCTATACCTGGGCATCTTCAGGCAAAAATAAAATAACATAAACAATATTATACAATTTTTAAATAAACAGAAATAAAACATAAATAGAATTGGTTGATTGATCTTAATATATATAAAAAAGAAGATCAATCAACCAATTCTATTTATGTTTTATGTCTGTTTAGTTAAAATTGTTATAATATTGTTTATGTTGTTTTATTTTAGCCTTAAGATGCTCAGGTATGGGCGAAATATAGCTTAATAAAAAGAACATTTTTATCTTTTCTTCATCCCTAGAGACCTAGTTATAAGAATATATGAAACAATATATATATATATATATATATATATATATATATATATATATATATATATATATATATATATATATATATAAATATATATATAATCTAATAAAAAAATGAACATTGCTGAAATTCACTTCTAGTCCAGTCATTTGGTAGTTTGGACAGGAAAAAATTGCTGAAGAATTTTTCTCGACGGATCTTTATGTTTTTTGGGGTGCTGAATCTGAAAATCTCGTTATCGACTAGATTCGGATATGGCTTCACCATAAAAATGGCGAAAAACTATGAAATTTTGGAAGTTGTTTTAGTTTTTCACTTATAACTCCGAAACGACGCATCCTAGAGAGAAATTACTTCTTATAAAAAAGAAAGCTGATAAAAAGTTATAAAAAATAAGACAAGAACCAACTAATTAACTTTTTTCGTTTGGCCGCTAGAGCGCGCTAAAGATTGACCATACTTTCAAAGCCTAGCATACCCCGGAGGATGCCCCAACAGTAGCGTAAAGGCCATTACGATATTTTTTGTATTCATTATTACTCTTTATCCTAGCAAAATAACCGCGTGAAATATCACTCATCCCTCCCCATACGGAACCCTTACCCCTGCTCGGATGAGGGGAGGGGGGGGGGGCCTCCAAAAATAAAAAAAATGGTCTGAGACAACTCAGACAAACTTTCTTACATAGAGTTCATAATTACTTAGCCCAGTGTTTTCCGTTTATTAGTTTTCGTATATGTCATTTAATTATTATTGAACATTTCATCAGAATGTATCATAAAAATAACTTCTTCTGGGCGGCGATCCCGGGCTCGCTCCGTCCGCGTTTCAAGCTATTTTCTCAGAAACTAGTTTTTTCTGGGAAAACGGCTTATATCGTTAGATTCGTATTTAAATGTACTACATTTTAGACTTTTTTAATAAAAATCATCGGAACCGTTTTCGAGAAATATTTTTTTTTACGTTTTTCAAAGTTTTGTGGGGGTAACACCTCTAAATTTGGAGCTTCAATTCATTTCTCGATTTCACTTCGGGGTATTATTTTTCTAAACATGTATGCCAAATTTCGTCAAAATAGGCCAAGTTGTTTAGGCTCTAGGCGTCTGCACAGTTGACAGACATTTTTTAAAAACCATTTTTTTTTGGACTCAGGGGACCTCAAAAAATAAATCTATCAAAATCTCATGATAGAATTTTCGCGCCATCACAATACTTTCACTTTAAATGAGAAAGTAAAAACAACCTTTCGCAACACATTTAGACAAGTTGCAAGGTCTCTTGAACATTTCAGAGAACCCACCCTACCTCCTTCTTGAACTATATATGACCACCGGCAGCATCGAGGTGATAGTTTTGTAAATCAAAGAAGTTAGGTTGAGTACAGAAAGAAGAGATGTTTTGCCTTTTAGTTCAGCAGTGGACTTACAAATAGACTTCGTTTAATTTTTTTATTTAAACGTTTTAAATTGAGATCAACAAATTGTATTTCTTTACTTTATAGGACTAAATAATGAAACTCTTATTCATGTTGCCGGTGGTCATATATAGTTCAAGAAGGAGGTAGGGTGGGTTCTCTGAAATGTTCAAGAGACCTTGCAACTTGTCTAAATGTGTTGCGAAAGGTTGTTTTTACTTTCTCATATAAAGAGAAAGTATTGTGATGGCGCGAAAATTCTATTATGAGATTTTGATAGATTTATTTTTTGAGGTCCCCTGAGTCCAAAAAGATGTCTGTCATCTGTGCAGACGCCTAGAGCCTAAACAACTTGGCCGATTTTGACGAAATTTTGCGTAAATGTTTAGAAAAATAATACCCTGAAGTGAAATCGAGAAATGAATTGTAGCTCCAAATTTAGAGGCGTTACCCCCACAAAACTCTGAAAAACGTAAAAAAAAAATATTTCTCGAAAACGGTTTTTTCAGACCATTTTTTTTATTTTTGGAGGCCCCCCCCCCCCTCCCCTCATACGAGCAGGGAGTTATGAACTCTATGTAAGAAAGTTTGTCTGAGTTGTCTCAGACCATTTTTTTTATTTTTGGAGGCCCCCCCCCCTCCCCTCATCCGAGCAGGGGTAAGGGTTCCGTATGGGGAGGGATGAGTGATATTTCACGCGGTTATTTTGCTAGGATAAAGAGTAATAATGAATACAAAAAATATCGTAATGGCCTTTACGCTACTGTTGGGGCATCCTCCGGAGTATGCTAGGCTTTGAAAGTATGGTCAATCTTTAGCGCGCTCTAGCGGCCAAACGAAAAAAGTTAATTAGTTGGTTCTTGTCTTATTTTTTATAACTTTTTATCAGCTTTCTTTTTTATAAGAAGTAATTTCTCTCTAGGATGCGTCGTTTCGGAGTTATAAGTGAAAAACTAAAACAACTTCCAAAATGTCATGGTTTTTCGCCATTTTTATGGTGAAGCCATATCCGAATCTAGTCGATAACGAGATTTTCAGATTCAGCACCCCAAAAATCATAAGGATCCGTCGAGAAAAATTCTTCAGCAATTTTTTCCTGAATTGACTACTTTCCGTCACCAAATGACTGGACTATTCCCCAGAGTCCTTATTTTTATTTATAAACTGATATTAAACTGAGAAAAATTATAGACAAAATAAAATAGTGTAAGAAATACAAAAGTATTTTATTTATTTATTATTCCTGTTAAAAATATATCTATATTATGCAGTCAGTCTTGCTATTACTCCCTTTTTTAAAAATAACTTAATCTACTAACTTTGAAATAACACTTTTAAAAGAAAAATTGTTTATAAAGCTCCGTAATGATTTTAATTCAATTTTACTTTTATATCTACAATTTATATTCATCCCAACGGGTTTTTCGAAGCTCAATTTGTTGGTTAAACTTTATTAGTTTTAAGACTTTACAAGGAATAAAAAAAGTATAACCAATTCAAAAAAAAAAAAAAAAAAAAAAAAACTTTTACATTTGTGAAAGGGTTTGGACATTTTTTTATTTCGTCATTATTTTATTTTTGTTAGAAGTTATCTCTTTTTATTAAAAAGAGGACACGCGGGCACGTATACACCGACTATAGGGAACCCTCTTGTATTAAACAAATGGAAAAACTTGATCCTACCGTAAGGGCCAACAGCTGAGGGGGGCGCTAAAAAAAAATTTGGTAGTCGTAATTTAAAAAAAAGGGCAAAAGAGAAATAAAATATTCTATTGGGAGGTATAGAGAGGAAACGAGAATAAGGGGGTTCGCTTTTTTGTCTTAAAAAAACTGCCAATAACTTAAGTTGATTATGAGGGGAGCTCTCTTACCCCCTCCATTGAATTTATTATAAGTGGAAATTAATTCGAAATCGAGGGCTGTGGTTTTTTTTTAGATTTTATTTTTTTATTTTAAACATGGCAAAACTGATTAGGTGGAAAGTTGAAACCTCCCTTGGTTGTTTTTTTATTGGAGAGCTTTAACAGGATTAATGTATATCCACCTTTACAAGTCTCTGGGTTTTAATCAATCAAGCCCTTTTCCCTAATCCATCAATTGCTGCAACCTTTTCCATCCCTCTTATAAACCTTGTCGTTATGTTAACAACCAGTTACTATAGCATTTAGCTTTTATACTGAATGTATTACACTCAGTTAGTAGCCGCTTACAAATTCTGTTTTATTCCTTTCACTTCTGTTGAAAGCTGAAGTAAAAAAAAAATGATCTGTTCCCATACCGGTCGGAAAATTGGATATGCTTTTTTAGACATTTCATTTTTATTTTATTTAACAGTAATTCCTTTATAATTTGGCATTATATTGGTGTATCTTTTGAGTATTTTAATATTTAGTAATAATTATTTCATTTTATCGTCTTTTGTAAAACTCATAATTAGCCGCTGATTCGATACATTTTTTCTGGAACAGCGTATTTTTTACTTCCCTTCAGGATTTCATGTGCTAAAGTTTAAGTAGATTGCATGTGTGTTAGTGGGAACAATCATCTCGAAGCGGAGTCAAGGCATAGCGATATTTTGCCATTAGAGAGCGCATTCTGAGGGGAGGGTTTTCATTGGGATGAAGACAGATGATGGCCCTACCTGTCCTCACATCCTAAGCCAAGGATTTATCTTTCCTGACCCTCTCCTATTTGTCCTCTCTCTCCTCCATTTTATATTACTTAAGAACTCCCCTTTATCTCAATCTGTTGGAGGGGCGGGTGACCTTCTAAATGGCTCTCGCTTTTCATTCCGCTATAAGCTTTAACCGCTTCTGACCAAAAAAAGTGACCACAAAAAAGTTAAAGTAATTAAGTATATAACAGTGCAAACTCATCTTCCTCGACGAATAATTAGATGGAATAAATACTTGTTTATTTGTAGAAATTTAGTTCAAATATTTTAATATACATACCTTTTTTTCACCCGGTAAAATATTTTTTTTACACACACACCTGGTGTTCTAATATGTTGTCAACGAGTTTTGATTCTGATTTATTTTATTTAAAAGAACGATGATCAACTGTTACCTGTTACTCCTATCAACATTTCCTATAATGACAGTGTTATATTTTATTGAACCTTAAGTTATCTCTTCATATATAATAAGTGTTCCCTGTTGACATTTATTTTTTATGAAATATTTATTCCTTTCATTATATTTTCGAACATGTATGAAATATGTATGAACTTTATTTAGTAGGACAGTATTGTTTAATGTTTAATTTAATTTTTTTTTTTTGGTGAATAAAGAAAAAAAATGTTTACATTAAATGAACGTCTTGAGTTAAAGTGATTCAGTAAAATTCTCTAGCGTTGAGAAAGTACTTTTCCTTTTTCCATTTAAGAAAAGACTTATACGAGTGGTTGAAGAAGGTGAAATGGTAAGTTATCTCGTGGAAGATGTTTTGTTTTGGCCATGTTGGCTAACTGTACGGGAGTGGGGAAGGGGCAGGAAAGAGTAGTCCAATTAGAGGAAGTACTGTTGAGGCGAAATCCCGTACACAGGGGAGCTCCTGCAAGGAAATAAAAAGGGAAGAAGACTTAGAGGTAAAAGAAAAAGAAGCTAATGTTTGGACTAAGGCTGCAGCAGGTCTTGGAAGACACATCTTTGGAGCGGGTCCAACACCCGGGCTCAGATTACCAGAACGAATTCCTCCTCAAAATCTTTCTACTTTAGTTTCCCTTCCCTATCTTCGTTCTTACCGAGCCAGAGAATTAGGCTATGATTCATGACCCTTATCTCTTTATCTTCACTTTGTTTACCTTACAGCAGAAACAAACCGACAACAACTACCCCACTAACTTACAACAAACAAATCTTTTTTCTCTCCAAAAGATTGAGAAGATACAAAAAAAGATTTAACTATTTACAGAAAATTGGCTGCCCTTTATCCAGTTTCGGAATAGACTGTTTAATAACTTTTTATGTTTCCTTTCTTTTATCTTTTAACTCAATTAAGGGGTTGCTTCGCCTTGTATTTACTTCCACTTACTTACAAATGTAAATGAACTTTCACTTACGGTACATGCGACTAAACAAAATAGATCCTCCCTATCTGCTAATTAAAGTAAAATGCCGATTATGCTACAAAATTAATGCTTTTCTCAATATAATTTTAGATTAAAATAATCATTTTTTATTATATGTTCTCTGTTATTTTAATTATATTATTAGAAATGTTTACTCTGCATCGATTCAAAATTAATAAAACAATAATTTACTTTGACAAATATTTATAGATATTTATAGTCTTCAACAATTAACCTTGAGGGAAATTAATTTTAATTTTCTGTACTCCGTTTGCCTTTAAAAATGCTTTTTTCCTTAAACCTATCTTTATTTTTTTTCTCTATCTCTATTGCTTTTTTTTCTCTAACTTTCTGAATTTAACTTCTCATTTGCATCCGTCAGTCCTGTCCAACACTTTTCCGAGGCTATAAATTTTAAAAACTAATCGTCCGAGTTTGATGAAATTTATCTGGTAGGTCATATTAGCTTACTGTTGATCCCATATTAATTTCAACCTTTTGTTTTTTGGCCGGAGTTAGTTTTTTTTATATAGATATATTTCAAAGTACTAATCCGATTTTTAAGAAAATAGGATAGATTGTCAAGAATAGTCCAAAGGGTGTCCTACATTCATTGTAAAGTCTACGCACATTTATTAATTAATGCTTAATTAATTTTCTCGTAATATATATATATATATATATATATATATATATATATATAATTAATAATAGTAATAAAATAATAATAATAATTTGCATGCAAAAAAGTGTCTGACTAGCATCAAGTTAGAAGTTTGTGTATAGGTAAATCTTTTGGTGCCTTTTAAGAATATGTAGTTGGTTAAGTTCGACTGCGGGACATAGCTTGGCAATAGGCATTTGAAAAAAACAAACCAAGGAGAGCGGCCATGTCTCACCCTTTTTGGTGGAAAATGTATGATCCTAGTACGAAATTAGTTAGTGGACCAAAAATCAAGTTGATTGTAGTTTCCCACATAATAGGTGACCTCTTTAATTTGGAGTAATATTTGACTAACTAACCTATTAAGTGGCAGAATCATGAAAATCACATTTTCCATCAAAAAGGGTGGGGCATGGCCGTTCTCCACCGGTTTTTTTTTTTTTTTTTTTTTTTTTTTTTTCAAATGCCTATTGCCTATGCCCTGCAGACGAACTTAGCCGACCACATATTCTTTCTTAAAAGGCACCAAAATATTCACTTATACACAAAATTCTAGCTTTATGTTAGTCAGACACTTTTTTGCACGCTATCTCCTGGACTATTTTGACAGATTTGTCAATAATGGAGGGGGGGGGGACAAACAAACATCATAAAACTAAACATCATTGAAGTATATCCGATAGGACGCGAGAAAGCTATTATCTATGTGCCACGCCAACTTTCAGATTATTTTTTATAGTTCATTAGGCAGTAGACTTAAAATTGATTTTTAATCTTTGGAAGATGGATGAAAATGTTAGTATTTTGCATTGAGGAAGTTCTAGAAGTTCAGCTTTGACAAGCAGATTTGTGGCTATATGTGTCTGAGTATGGTATGAGAGATTTGCATGATGTGCTATGTACTTCTTCTTTTTTTGCTTCTATCCCAATGTCTCCCTTTATATAATGCTCCCAGGACATTTTTGCTCCCCGAATGAAGAAGCCCTTACCCTTCACCGTGTGTCACGCTGGGTCTCAGGGAAATTTGTCATCGTCGGTAATCTGCCGGAACTACCTCTCTCCTCTAATGGAAGCCTTGAAGCTCTAAAAAACAACCTTACTCCCCCTACATGATTGAATAAATATCCTGAACCTCCCCTAGGCATAACCTCTTGACGTAAAAGACCTGCTCTCTAAAGCCACTTGCTTTTTACCCACTTCTCCATATTCCTACTTACTTTTACTCCTGCCTACATCAACTCGAAATCATTAATCTAGTGAGAATCGTTTAGGATCACATGGCATTTCTCCTTAATCTTTTTTCCAAAGATATCCGACTTCTTAAATCATTTATAACTCTGTTTTTACACATATTCAGTTGCAGTTACAGTTTCACATAGCTGAATGAAATCTACATTCAAGATAGTGTCATAAAAGACAAAATTAGATACTTTAAAATTTTATATAATTTATTGTGGATATCAACTAAGTTATAAACACAAACATTATACAAATACATGGGGGTTCCTAAATATCATGTACGGAAAGAGTAATTCTTTGGCTTATTTCATGACTAAAAATTTGTATAAACATAGGTCCGCAAACGCTTCGTTAACGATCTACAGGGTGTTGAAATTTCAAGATTTCTTTCGTTTTTTCTTTATGTTCAAAAGCGTACGGGGATCAATGAGAAGAAGAGCAGATGCATGTATAAGGGTTGGAGGAGGTCACTTTCAATAGTTGTTGTAACGTAGCTTCCTTGTTATCGTTAATATTTAGGTTTTTTTCATTTTAATTTATCATATTGCTACAAATATGTCTAAAATGTTTAATTTCATCCTGTGAATTACAGAAAATAGTTTTTTTTATGTTTTTTTTCGATAACGGTCGCAGGTACGAAAAAACGACAAGAACCAAAAGGTTCCTAAACTAAATAGATTATTCATTTTGTATTTTAGAATCAATCTACAAGCGGCGCACCGTAAAAAAGTTCAGGGAGGAAAAAATATCTCCCAGTAGATTCTCACAACCATTTAGTATGGGCAATGATGTCAGCCCTACAGCGTAACCTATATTCCAAATTAGAGCTTTGTATATATATATATATATATATATATATATATATATATATATATATATATATATATATATATATATATATATATATAAAGCTAAGTTTCACATAGCTAAAAGATTAAAGATTTAAAAGATTAAGACACACACATATATATATATATATATATATATATATATATATATATATATATATATATATATATATGTGTGTGTGTGTGTGACGAAATTATTGTTCACTCAGTTATATAATATAAATGTTTCGCTTTTTTTTGCTGTAACGTAAGTTTGAGTTATCAATGTGGGTTTCAATGAGAGAGTTTCCTAATATTTGAAGAAGATGGTGGAAATCTTTACAAAATGAGACAAAATTAAATAAATGTTTAGAAGTATGTTCCTGAAAAAAATGCCGGATGGTTTTGGTAAATTGGTACAAAGGAGGGGGCTATTTTTCAGTGAGCTTTAATTGTTCGAAGAATTCTTTCACGAGGAAAGGGTCGCGAAAAGGGCCAAGTTTAAGTAATATATTTGTATATTGTTGTGCTCAGAGTAAGAAAAAAGGTGATTTTTCACTTTCCTCTGCATTAGAATATTACAACTGGAAGAAAGGTTCAAGGGTTGTTCTGTAGCTTTAAGGGTTTGGGGTAGGTGGTCAAACTTGACGAATGGACCTTTCGGTTTCATCTCTGTTGCCCTCCCAAGGATTTCTACAGTCCCAACAGACTCCAAATACTATTCCCATCTTCTACTCTATTTCCCATTCTCTGTTGGGCCCCTTTGGGTCAACAATACTCTTAAGGGATTTTTTTCTTTTCGTCGCTCCTTTTTTTCCTCCCACCCAGAGAAGTTAGTTGAAAAAGAAGAAAAACTTTCCTTTACTTTGGTATTCATCCGTTTTGGGTTTGTTGTATATTGATGTTTCTCTTCCAACTCCCCTTCTTGTTTCTTTACATATGCAAGTTGTACCGATTTTTCTCACATTATTTTCGCCAATCCTGAAAACATAGACAGTTCTATTAGTTTACACAGTAAAACAAAAAAAAAAATACTTGAGACAAAAAATAAATAAAAAGAAGAAGAATGTGGTAAAGCACTTTAATATGAACAGCTATATTTGTGATTAATGTTCATCATCATCCAAAGTATACTAAAATTTTAGAATATTTACAATTTAAGTATATTTACATTTTTAAATTTGTTAATGAACTACGTATTGTACATAATTTTCTTACTGTTTCCAATTTCTCTACTTTTTACCAGTTACTTTTCCTATTTATAAGCTATAAAAAATATGTTTTATTATTGCCTCCTTCCAGATTCAGCTTCTAGCTGAGTTTTTGTAGGTTTTAAAAGATTAATTTTATATGCTGCTAAAGAAGGTTCTGTTGACCTCCTCTATTAAAAATGATTTAATACGAACTATCGATTAAAGAGTATAATATTTAAAACGTGATTGTTGGGCTGTTATTAATGCTATCGGTTCCAGATCCAGTAGGTACGGGATGTCGGTAGGGTGCGGGTTTGGCGAAGCAAGAACCAAATCTAATTTGTGTCTAGGGGGTGGCACATCTGGAGGCGGCTGACCCGGAACTTGGCCCAGACGTGACGCTTTCCCCTTCTCCGTCCGTTTTTCCCCTTGCGAACCTTCGGGGGTGGCTGATCTCTTAGTAATTAGTTAGGGTGGTGATCTGAGAAGGCCAGAACTTGCTATTTCCTGGCTGCCTAGGATCCTTGAGGTCGAAGGAACTACTACCTCCTGTGAGAGGATTCTCTCTGTAGTTATCAATTAACCTCTAGATGTCTTTGGTTTCCCTTACCCAAGAGTATCCTCAAAAGGATTTCACTGGTCCTTCTGGTCCCAAATTAGCACTGGACCTAATAGAGCTTGACTTTGATATCCCTCCTAAATAATATGATTACTCTGCGTTTTGCAACGTATGATCTTCTTTCCCCATTTGCTCTGAACGATTATTTTTATTAATCTATGCTTTTTGAGTTTCTAAGTTGTTTGAATGTAAGTCATATCAAAAGTTCGGTCGTATATTATTTTTCTTCTATTCATTAAAGGAATTAATTTCTCTCCGCCTAAAGCTAAAGTTTTTCATTCTCATGATGGTAAAGGCTTGGCATTCTGCGTTGAAAAGGTAAAAAACTGTCCAGGATGAAATTTTTGAAAAGCAAAAAGCATTGCGTCCGTTGTTTTGCCGAGACAGATGAAGGTGTCAGCTCCGAAGGATTTTACAAAGTAAAAGAGCCTTTAAACAAAGGGACCTGAATTTTCATTCAGCGAAGGGTTCAAACTGCGGAGCGGTGAGTTCTAATCTGAAATAATCAGTCTCCAGGGCCGGGCCGTGAAGTCCCCGAAGCTTCGGTGCAAAGTATTACCCCTCTCTAAAGACAGGACAACTTTACACAGGATTAAACTAAGATGAGAGTCCTTTTACTTCTTTTCCTACCCCAGTGAAACAGATTGAAGCTAACAACTTTTATAACTTCAACTCATTTCCTTGCCTCTCCTTTTTCCATCGCTGTTGATGTAGATTAAAGGGAAACAATATTCCTTTACTGCCACATCCTCTCTGTCGTTTCATAATACTTATAACACACAAAGAGAGATTATTTAAAAAGGATGTACATATATATAAACATTCTTTATTCACTTTAAACAGTTCTCGAGTTTATTTTTATTTGATTATATTTTATAATCTTAAGTTAATGATGTAAATATACAAGTGAGCTTTGTATTCAATATTATTACGGAATTTTGTAAAAAATCGATAAGAGCAAGGCAAGACATCAATTTATTAAGAGTATGTTTTAAATTAGACTACAATGGTTATTCCACTTTTATTTGTTATTTACCTCTCTAACTTTCATGTAAAAATTATTATCGCTAAATTATGTTAATTATTATTATGTTATTAACTATTACAAATATTTTAGCAAATTTATATTGCCTGCTTGAATACTTAAATAATGTTCCTTCTTAATGATATGCACTTTTTTTTACAGTTGAACCCCCTGCATTTTCCTATTGGATTATAATAAGAGCTAAGATGCGCGGATACCAGGAGTGTTGTTGTTTGTTTCCTCATCTATAAATATTTGTTATCGAGGAGATGGTGTTAATTTTTTTGTTCTAGGGTCCCAGTCTCACTTTAAGCCCTTAGTCTTAACTGTTGTTACCTCGGAGGGCTCTTAATGGACGGGGAAGCTCACTTCTCTGTCCATAATAAAAGTAATCAATCTCATCTTCTTCCCCCTTCACCCACCTCTCATCTTGTTATTAATTGAACTTTCCTTTCTCCCTCGTCTTTAAGGTCTACTACACCCCTGACTCTCCAAAAAAAAGAAACATTTTTAGCTTCGTCAAAAACTTACTTTTTATTAAACACATTAATCCATGCCGTAGGCCACCAGACTTCCATATTTTAAAACAACGTCCCACCGACGTTTAAACCCTTGCAACTTTTTAAAAAAAGTTATCGGAATTGCTGCTTTTGACCCTTTTAGGTACAAGCAGCGGTATAAGCAGTTTAAGCATTAATTATTATTAATCATTGCTATAGTTAGCATAGTTCATACATTTTTAGAGGCCGTAGGAAAAAGCGAGGACCCTTTTACAGTCTGTTTTTCTGTCTGTATCGCACCTGATCTCCAAAGTAGGTACCCAACACAAAAAAATTGAATCTTTTCAGTTATGGTATGTGGAATAACCCAAACACTGAAAAATTATAGGGAAGCCCAATAATCATCCCTTAAAAACTAGGGGTTGAAATGTTTTTGTTTTTTTCACGGAAATGCGTCGTGGTGGGGTGTTAAACGAAATAGACGCAGTCGTAAACACCTTAATCACCCGAGGGTTCTACATATCAGACAAAGAGTCATGTCACCACGTTAAAAACAGCGTTAATGAAGAATAGTTTCAAGGGTAACCAGGTTACCAAAGTCATAGACGAACTAGAAAAAAACACAAGTCGTGAACGCCAAGGTGACCCTGAAACCTTAACCTTAAATAGAAAAAGTCTTTCTCTTATGTGTTTATGGAATATCAAATAAAATCAGCATAGACCTAAAGAAACATCACATCAAAACCATCTTCACATCTGGCAAAAATTCTTAGAAATTACAATTTATATCGGTTAAACTGATGAACCAAAAGCATTCACAAACGGGGATGTCAAAAAATCACGCTAGTTGAATATTCTGAAGCCACTAAACATATTGATGATCATGGGCGCCCATATGAATTATTGGGGGGGGGGGGGGGGGGCACCGCTACCGGGAGGGGAGGGGAGGGAGGTGGCTAGGTTTTTTTTGCCGCACATGTTTTTTGAGTTTTAAATTTTGGAGATTTTAGGCTTTGAAAAACGTGTTTTAAGGCCCTAAAAATCGCACTTCCAGTTCAGTGTGGTAGGTCAAAATATTAAAATTCTTGAAGTTTGTTTTGAATTTTTAAAATTTAGTTAAGTGGAGTTTGATTCTTTACTACTGAGCAAGAACGGATACATTTATAGTTTGCATAAAGTTATTTTAATCAAATTATAATTATTATTAACACTGGGAGACAGACAGAGAAAAATAGGCTCCAGCTCCAGTACTTGAACCACGGGCCTCTACATTGGTAGAGCGCAACACTGGAAATGTAGAGGCCCGTGGTTAAAGTCCCGGTGCTGGTGTCTATTTTTCTCAGTCTGTCTCCCAGTGTTAATAATAATTATAATTTGATTTAAATTAGAAATTTAAACGTTCCGTAGTATGAATACTACCAAAAACTTAAAAATTGAATAAAGTTATTATGAAAATATGAAAATCAGAAAATACAAATGTTGAATGCAAGATGTTGAGAAAAAGATGTATTTAGTGCATCTATAGGACGAATTGAGAATTTTAAAAGAAGGTGTAAAAGACGTAAACTACATTTTTCTCTCTCTCTTTTTTTTCTGTACAACTCACCCCCTGTATTCGTTAACTCATTTGATATTCAAGGGAACGAGAGTTAAGAATTGTTACTATAATTGTTTCAAGTACTTAAATTTATTCTATGCAGTTTAAGTAAAAGCACCTAATACATAGATAATAATAAAAGAAATCAGTAAACACTACGATTACTTTAAAATAATAGAGAAAAATCCCGTCAAGTACTTACCAGCATGTTACTAAATGGGTTTCTTCGGTCATAAAAGTTCATTAATAGAACATTATTTTTTAAACTAAAATATGTATAAAAACTTTTGAGAAGCAAGGTTTGCATATATTATTATCCTTTAGTACCTACCTATCTTAGGTATGCACTTATTTGGTTCTTTTAGGGGTAAAGTAGCCGCCATTTTGGAAACGCGATATATATTTGTGTACCAAATTTCAATACCTTTAAAATGAAACCCAACTTCCAATTTAAAAATAAAAATGTTAGGTCTCCATAGTTGGCCACCTAAAATTTCTAAAATTTTACTTTTTTATATTAACTCCCGGAAATTTCATTGGACCGCAAAGAAGAATATTTGTGTACTTTTGCCTTATTTTTAGGACCTTTCCTAATGGGGTAGCGGGGACTTTTTTTGCGTATTGTTGGAACGAAGTTCCTTATGGCACGTTCTGGAGCCCGGGAGTGAATCCGAAAAAAACGACCAAAATCACCGTCACGCAAAATCCGTCACGAAATCTACAGATGACGATAACTTGAGTAAAAGATCACCGAGTTAGATGAAATTTTGTACACATGTTCATTTTACCAATGCCCAGGCTGAGTTCGTCGGAAAACGTTATCCGCCTAAGCGTTCACGCGCAACGCTCGCGTAAACGTAAGCTTCAAAAGACGGGAAAAAGTGTTATTGAGGAAGCCTGTTACTTGACTTGTTTTTATTATTTTTGTTATATATGTCAAAAATGTCACTTTGTTTTGTAAATAAATAAAATATAATCATGTGAAATTTAACCCTGATACAAGCAGAAGCTGTAGAGTAGGGAAGAGATATATTTTATAATATTTTGGAAATGTGATATATACCTATTTGTAATCCAAAATTTAATTCCTTTATAATGACACCCAACTAAAAATTAAAATATTGCGATCAATTTACAATTGATCGCTGATTGCTGAAATTGTGAGTGTTTAAGTTCGCAATATTTTTTTGTTTTTGGGCAAAAACGTTTTTATAACAAATTTCAAATCTCTAGCTACAGTAGGTCGGGAAATATACTCCAAACTGCGACGGACGGACGGACAAAATACCATAGCATAAGGGTTTCTAGGATGACCTCGAAACCCTAAAAAGAAAACAGCTTTAAATTCTAAATAAATTGGTTGTTCGTGAGGTCTCACGTAAAAAGGGTTTAGGCGGAGTTGGTATTGTGCAGATAAAATTAGTATAAGGGGGGGGGGACGCAAAACTTTAACTTTTTTTGACAAAATGTCATAAAAAATTAAACACTATCTACAAGTGTTGTATATTTTGGTAATATGTATTTTTAATACCTTTCATTTGATACCCCAAACAATATTTTAAAAAAAACACCCCCCCCCCCTGCCTATAGGTATGAGCGCCCATGTTGTTGATTTCTAACGGACAGAAGTTGTAGCATCAATTTCAAACTACAGCAAAAAGCTCGTGAGAGAGGCCATGAAATCGAAAGAACTGACATATGTTAAACAAAGATGATGGTTCGAGGCTTCCCAATGCTGAAAACCGATTTAAAAACATCCCACCCAACTGTCGACAACACAATATCACACCTGACGACCTGCTTCATAACCAGCAAATACTATCGCTACTGGACAGTTGAAGTCAGCAGGGTCGAATCTCACTCAGGGAGAGGGATATAATCTTAGACCTAGATATAAATAGGCATGCCAACCATACTCGTCTATCGCAAATAACTCTCATCATGAGCAATTCCCTTGAGCATAATCCCAGTAATGGATTCGAAATGTCAGGATTCACAATTTCTCTGACGGGGTCTCCTCTGGAAGTTCTAGATTGATTGCTTCAATAGTTAAATTTCGTGTTTTCCACAGTTCTTAGTATTTAAAACCCTTTTATATATATTTTTTTTAAATATATTTTTAGCAGTTCTTCCTCCTCCTGATCTTTTTCTTCGATTTGAAGCCATAATGGTGGCATATTGACTTCACTGTGTGGACCTGTGTCAAGGTTATGAAAGCCGCAGAGGCCATGAAGCTATCTGGCAGTATGTTGTGGAGAAGTGCCCTGCAGCAGCAATGATACAGGATTATACTGTACCACATTGGAACTTCAGCATTTGCTGGAGTTATTCATTTCCTTGGAGGAATGACTGGGAGGATGACTAGGTGCAAGGCCATAAAAATGTAAGGATGACTAGGTGCAAGGCCATGCAAATGCCCCCCTTCCCATGAAAGATGTATGGTTTACTGATGGTTCTCTCTTAGAAGGGCTATCAGGGGCTGAGTATTCTGCTCTGACCCCCTACAAGTGATTATTATAAGCTTAAGAAAGTTCTCTACAGCCTTCCAAGCTGAGATCTTTGCAATCCTGGATTGCAGTCAAGTGATTCTGAGTAAGAATGAGTCAGGAAATAGATTTATATCTGGTCGGGCAGTCAGGCGGCTATAGTCTTTGGCTATTCCGAGATGCACTTCTAAACTAGTGACAGATTGCAAGAGGTTTTTAATGTTCTGGCAAGAAAGAATGCTGTCCACCTAGTATGGGTTCTAGGACATACTGGGATAAAAGGAAATGAACTGTCAGATCAACTGACCAGGCTGGGTTCCAGTGTAGGCTTTTCTCGCTGCGTTGTGAGGCCCGCGTTAAAGAAGTCTTTGTTAAGAGATTTTCAAAGAACCTGGAAAGTTGCTCTCAGAATGAGACAGTCCAAGTTGTTTATTTCAGGACTCTCTCATAAAGTTACCAAGAAAGTATTGGCCCTTTATTATTATTCTGATTTACGACAGGTCATTTTCATCTCAACAGACATTTGCAGCTGCTAGGCTTGGTTGAAAGTCCTACCTGTTGGCTATACGGAGAGGAAGATGAAACTCCTACTCACCTATGTATAGCATTGGCTAGTCTTAGATGGGAAACCTTTGGAATGCCAATTGTTCCCTTAGCTCCTCCCTACAGACTACCTAGGGGCTGCCTCTGAACAGACTACTGACTTTTGTGAGTCTGTCAGCCTGCTCAGATTATTTAAAAATCAGGGAGAGAATTCTTCATCACCTAACCCGGGTTTGCTCAATGAATCCAATCTAAGGGGTCCATGTCTCTGGATTTTTAACACCCCGGTAATAATAATTATAAAAAAAATCATCTATATAAGTAATGTTGAAGTTGGGCCCATTCCCTAATTTTTGTATTTCTATTTTTTGAACTAAACCCGTTTTTAAGAAAAGTTTATTTTTATTTTTAATCGCATTGAAACATTGGATAGCTCAACATTTACACTGCTTTGAAGTCATTCAATCGAGCTTCTAGAAACTTCAGGAAAGCTAAGTGAAAGTATTTAAGAATGACCCAAGTCTGAGGTTCCAAAACTTTTCTACAACTTTCCATCTTCTCTTATCTAATTTTATATTTAGCAATTTCGTCGTACCTTCTTTTCTCCGTCATCACACTTTGCTAGCTTAATTTAAGTGACAAATATTTGTATTTCTGAGGAATGCTTTGACACAAAAAAATTCTTAGGAATGCTAGGCTTTGTTCTGAGCCCCAGAACAAATCGTCGTGAACTGTTCCTTTGATTATAAATTAATTTTATCAATGCATAATTTAGGTATTGGTTCTTATTGTCATACAATTTTTTGTTAGCACTCCTAAGAAAAAAAACTATTAGAGTTCCAAAAATCATCTTTTTATCCAACTTTTTTAAAAAATAGAATGCTGGATTAATGCTTTACTATTAAATTGACTCTACACGTATAAGTAAATTATGAAAACATTAACCCAGAGTTTATTTGTGTCAAACATGTTTGTTGTTCAGTGAAGTATTAAACTTCAAAGCTTTTACTATTTAGAGGTAATTGATAAATTATTATTCTTAGATACTCGACTTTTCCACTACATTGCATCCTTTAATACTGTAAATAATCAACCGCCCACCAAAAAATTAATATTGAAAAGACAAGAGAAGGAATCATTTTTTAATATCGGTCGAGTTCATCAGATCTCTCTTCCAACGAATATTAAAAGCCCTATTAAAATAAGGGAAAAAAGTCAGTAGAAGAAAGGAACCTTATTTCCTCCCTTTTCAGTGAAAAGTATGAATTATAAATTGGAGAAAAAATAAGGTTTAAAAGGAGGAAAACAAATGTTTATAATGCTGGAAAAAAAAAGAAGAAGATTTTGAGAGATGGGGATGGATAAATCAATGAAAATCTTGGTTGCGAGAAAAGGGAGTTTTATAATAACGTTGTGATATAGACTAGCCCTGAGGGTTTAATAATGAAATATCTGGAGATCCTTGTAAGGATACGGTTTACAGGGCTAAGGATTGTCTTAAGCGTGGAGCGAAGGCGGGCAAGAAGATTTCGGATGAGGCACGTAAGAAGCCTCCTGATTCTTGGGAATATTAGACGTCTGCTTCGAACCAATCACCTCCCGGAAAACCTTGCCCCTGGAATCTTCTTTACTCCATTCTTGGAATTATAATCTAATAAAGGGAGTTACTCCCCTGTCTGAAGAACCCTTGTGCATACTTGAAGGAGCAAACCCTTGAACGAGTTGAGAGAAAGATGTTCTATTAGCAAACCCCCCAATCTTTTCCCATAGATTTACCGAATGCAAAACCGTCGATTGTATTTATTGTGAGGGCATACAAAGGAATGTCTATTAGATTTTAAATTAAAACTCATCACTACCATGTTATAGTTACTTAAAAGAGCGAAGAAGTACATTTCTCCAAAAATACAATGTAATCCCCTTGTACTGTAATTTATATCAACTCCTTTATTGCCTTACCTTTTACAGTGTCTACAAAGCTGAAATAGAACCTTTTACATATGCCAATATAACATTAACTTGTCAATAGTTTTATTAATATAACGACCTTACATGACATTATAATGGTGTGAAGTTTAGTTTGTCTCTTATCTTTTTAAAAACCACTAATTATATCATAAGATGTGGAAAGTTATTGTTCTGTGATGCTAAATTATTATAATTTATTAATTAATTTATGGTTAAATTTTTCATTTAGATTTTTTATTCCGTTTATTTTCGGCATCAGAACTTGTTGTTTGAAACGAAATAAAAAGAGGTAACGAATTGTAAGTAGTTAAGAACCCTACTGATACGATTCCTAATAGATGTTGTCACGTGTCAGAGAAGATGAGAGTTTGGAAGACACGGCCGGGAAGATAGAGACGAATGAGAAAGTAATTACCGAAGGGGGTTTGCTTGGAGCCGTGCTTGGTTTGACTTGGCCTGGTTCTAGCGGAGGGTTGAGTTGTAGGAGTTGATGAGAGCAATTACCCTTGGCGAGGAGAGAGCTGAGGCCTTGCCTTAGCTTGATGTGTAGCAAGGTGTTATGGCCAAGCAAGCCTGTTGACGCACCTTACACCCTGATGGATTGCTTTTTCGATTAACTTTGACTCCCTCTCCTGGTGAAAACTTCTGCTCGGCTTCTTTCTTTACTTTGTGAACATCTTCTTCTTTAAGTTTTCCTTACTAACTTCTTAGACCATCAGTCTCATATTAAAAATCGAAATTATATTCTTCCTTTGGAACAACACACTTATTTGAACACAATTAGTTGGAAGTCCTCCATATAAACATTTAAATTGCTACTTCCTTGTCTTGGTCTTATATCTTCTAGGTTGTCTAGAAGAAGATACTAATACTCTTCAGATTAAAGTTTTGTGGTTTTTTAATTCTTCTGATTATGTGTATCATGTAATAAATATGATACTCATAGTACGCTGTCATAATTATTAAACATACTTATATTAATTTAGCTTAAAATAAACAAATCAAATGAAAACAACAATATTTTCTTTTTTTGCTTCCGAGCTTACCGAAGGTAACGTTGGTGCTATATAAGTTTTAACCTGCATTTGTTTCTCATGTGATTTGAACATGTGCACAAACATACATTTATTTACATCTTCAAACGTACTCATCTGATTTTTATTGAATTTGGATAGTTTGTCGAAAGTAGACCGAAGATACCAGAAATTACTATTTTAATGATACCACATTAATTTCAACCGTCTGTGCTCTTTAACTTTTGCTTAATTGATACTTTTATTCATGTAAAAAATCAAAACAATTTCGACATATTAAAAAAAATCACAGGGAAGTACTTGCGTCCAAGTACTTTTTAGGGTTTTGTAAAAGATTAAGCATGCACGTTATGTAATTATGATTTTATTCTTCGATCTCAAGGGTCCGGGTTCGATCCCCCGGGGGGTCACAATGTTTTTCATCGGTAATAACGACTAGAAAAATTCATTTTTTCAAACCATTTCCATCGCTTCACCATAATGTATAACCATGAATTATTTTGAAATTTTAGGACCACCCGTTATATAGTGGTTGGGGAGGGGGGAAATTTTTGGGGGTATATTTTGACTTATAAAATTAATAAAGAATGAAAAATTTAAAAAAGCAAATATATATTTGAATCCTACTCTTCCCCAGCTTTCATATGATACCCAACTCAAAATTTTAAAAAAATAAAATTTTTGGCGCACTTCAAATTTTCGCGCCCAAAATTGGCAATTTTTTAAAATTTGGGATGAACTCCCAGAATTTTCATCGCCCCACAAAAAGGCATTAGCATGAATTATTTCGAAATTTTAGGACCAGCCGAAGTATAGTGGTTGGGGGGGGGAAATTTTTTTGGGTATATTTTGATTTTTTTACCCAATAAGGAATGCAAAATTTAAAAATGTATATATATCTTTGCGTCCTACTCTTCAGCAGCTTTCATTTGATACCCCACTCGAAAATTAAAAAAAAATATAAATTTTTGAGTTTACAACATTTTTGCGAATTGCGCATGTGCATATTTTATTTTGAACTTCTGTATATTTTTCCTGTGGTTGGGTCAAAAAGTTACACCAGTATTTCAAATTTCAGCTCTTTAGCTTAAACGGTTCGGGCCCTATGAACCAAAGAGCGACGGACAGACGGACACATAACCCTCGGCATAAGGGTTTTGAGAAGAATCTACAAAACCCTAAAAACGGGGGAAAAAATAAATAAATTAGATAATAATGGCTTTAAACCCATAAAATCAATAATTACGTGATAGGAAGCTATGTGCCACTCTAATTGGGAGTCTATTTTTCTTTTTAAACATTTATATGAAGAGGGCTAAGGAGACTCATTTGTGAATATATATTTTTGTTTTTATGTCCTTGACTCTAACATTATTTAAGTCTGCGAAGTCTCCTTTCTCTTAAAATAGCAGCTGACACCTTTAGCAAAGACCAGGTGTTTTTTCAGCTGTAAACTTTAATATTTTAAGAAACAATATAAGTAGAATTTTTAAGATTCAAATTCCTTAGTATATTACTTGAAGGATGTACCAGGTTTTATTTGTTATATACTTGAGTAGTTAATTTAAATTACTGTTTTTCCTATCTACCGTCTCAAATTCTTATTGAGCAAAATAATTTAGTTAATATCAGATTTGTAACCCCTAACCCCAACCATTCTAATAATTATTTCTACTTTTATTTGTTTTATTTATAATTTCTTAGTTGTGGTTAATGGATAAACTCTGGTTTTAGTTTAGTTCAAAACTTAATATTGAGTTTGAAATGCTTAACCTAAAACCCCCAAGCTATTATCACGTCAGTAATGTTGTTTTACCCTCACTGATACAGTGTTGTGTTATTGTGAAGTTTCTGATTTTCCTCCGAGGTATGCACCAGGATTAACCCTTCAACAACTGTCTTTAACTTCGGACAATTTTCCTAATGAAGAGAATGGACCTCTGGTAGGAGGGCACCTCCGGGACTAATCCCCCTGACCCCGCCGCGCTAACTTAGTGAAAACAGCTTTATTCTGAATAGGCATCCTAATGACCAAGTTGTAGCCCAAGCACCAAGTAAAGTCCTTCACTTAATTCAACGTGTTTCGGCTGGAGGATTCGACATTGTGTATACTTTGAGTACTGACCTCTCGGGGATTTAGAAGGCAAAGCCTCTCCAGGCCTTCTAACACTTTATCACTTAACTTTGTCCTTATACTTATTCATCCCGCTGAGTTTTAGTTTAAACTTCAATCCGATATAACGTTAAGGTGGGAAATAAAAATACTTGAATCACTTCGTGTGTGAAATTGTTAAATCCTCTTTCCTTCCAATCAACGTAGTATTAGACTTAGTAACTATTGTTTTTTAAGTCTTCTTATTATGTCCATATTAACAGAAATTATTTGTGTTTTAGCACATTTAAATAGCAATAATAATCAGCGCCTAATGGAAATTCTGGTTTCTGTCTTCACCGCGGTTTTCGGTATGCTTTGAAAAATTACATTAAGGGAAATCAAACGCCGATTTATTGTTTGAGTTTAACTTTATTTTATTTTAAAATACCGGGCTTTGTTTCTAATAGTGTTTATTTTTTATCTAACTTCCATAAGGTTGAAGACTTTTTTCTTTATTTCTGTGAAAAGTGTTCTTTAAAGAAAACGCTTCCTAAAATGAAGATATTTATTTTAACAAAAAAATGAGAAAAGAAGCTGAAAATATCGGCTTTCATTTCGAGGGGGGAGAGACTCCATCCTGGCATTCTTCTCTCGTAATGATAAACAGTTTCAAGGTCCGTTAGGCTCATGTCAGGTGTGAAAACAAAATTTTTCATATTTCTTCTTTCTCGAGTTTTTTTATGTAAAAAAAAATAATTCCCTACTGGGTTTCTTTTTCCCCTTGGTAAGAAGCAATAAAGAGGTGAAATTTTTATTGTCTTCGCCGTAAAAAGACCGATGTGACTGAAGAGGGGTAGAAAAAACTGTGACTTCATGCTGGCGCATTTGCTTGGAAGGCTTAATCTGTATTGAAGAGGGAGGTCTTGAGTACGAATTCAGGAGGACAATTATGACCCTAGACTACCATTTCATATCGCACCATTAAACTCAGTGTATCAATTCTAATAGTTTACAGTTTGAAGGCAGGGGAAGGTTGACTCCAGATTTATGGACTGTTTCCTTCTCTGACAGGTGAAATGACTGTCGCTGCTACTATTGACGTCAACTGACTGATATTGGTACCGGAATACTATGATACATGATTAATATTACTACTCTACACGTTTTATATTTAAGAAATAAGATTCTATTGTATTTTATATTAAAATCTTGTCTATAAAGAAAGAAAGACATCTCTTTTGTAACAATATTTTATTTTGTTGAACATACTCTCTTTAATGATAAAAAGATACCAGTTTATAGTAAACAACAACCAGATAATGATTTTTTTACAAACCGGTCAATCAAATTAATTGATTAAGTCAACTATTTATCATACAATACTAATAAAAATGTGTGTGTGTTTATATATATATATATATATATATATATATATATATATATATATATATATATATATATATATATATATATATATATATATATATATATGTGTCGAATAAAAAATCTCAATGAGTTGATACTGGTTCGAGTACAAGGCACCTTTTTAGCCTTTTGCGCATTCTGATCCCTTTTGTTATACCTACATATTACATACATAGTTTATAGAAATCTTTGGAGAGTACCTATTAAATTATTGCGCACTTGTAGCCGCTTTATGACATGAATTGTATTTTTAATTTTCTATTGAATAAACAATTGTCCGTTTGAATAGGAGGACAAGTTGAGAGGATCACGTGCCGTTGTTTACTTACAAGGGTGTTTAGAGTGTCTTTCCTGTTGAGTGTTTCGAACAAGGGAAACGTACTTTCCAAGGCATTGAGCGTATCCCGGAGGAAGAGTTTATGGATTATAGCTTCTCTGGTTATACCATGAACTGTCCGGGAATCACTTTAAATAGGTAATCTAAGTTTATGAAATAGTGCAGATTAACCTACTTCTCTCAGCTTTCCGTTCTTAACAACCAACAGGCCATACTTTGGGAAAGGCCTAAACTTCTCCGGAAATGGGAAATTCCCATTTAAGTTTGACGTCCATAGTCTACTGTAAGCTCGGTTACACTGCTTTATTATTCAAGTCGAGCCTTTCAACTTTACTAAATCTCTTCCAAGCTCCGACCAAGTCACTCCCTCCTTTATGAGATGGGTATAAGAAACAACTTGTTTGAAATAGTGCCAAAATGCCGCTCGAATATTCCACCATCTCGGCACTCCGCTACTTTCGCCCTATAATATACTACTAAATATCCATATTATGTTGCCCCGAGAACTTGCTCTTTCTTTACTTTACTCCCAAAAGCTTAGACTTCTTTTTTACCCCTTTTTTACCCTAAGGTTTTTTTATCCCACTGAATCCCGCGTACTCCGAAAGAAATATAATCCAGGTTTTTTTATGTCTTTGTTCTGAAAAATATTTTTAATTTCATTTGTGATTTATGATGCATGTATTCCATACACGAATGTTACAAAGAAAAACTTTTACATAACATTACTTAAATCCTAATGTAACCCGCTACAAAAATAGAAGTTTTATAATTCAACATTCGTTACTAATATACATTGCCAAAATACTGCAATAACTGAATAAATAAATTGAGGTAAGATTTAGAATCTTCACTAAACATATATCTTATAATGAATTGTTGCGGTATAGGTGGCTCCAACCGCATCCATACTAACGCTATTAGGCGAATCTGACTATAATCAATATTCAAGCATCCGTATATTATTCAGAGAAAGTACAAATTTTTTGACTGTGAGAATTCTAAAACCTTATCAGCTCTTTGCTGCGCTTTCTTAAATCACTAAATCAAGTTTGACTATTAAATTTATCACGTAAAATGTTTATGCCTTATGAGATTATAATTATATTTCTTTCTTAATCTGGGTGACGTGTGTGAATTACACATCGTTATAAATATTAATTAATAATTTCATTTCATGGTGAATAAGCAAATTTTTACCACTTAAAGATTATATTCTAAATAAAGAGACAACATACCTCGCAAGATTAATTGACAAACGATGCATGCATAATATGTAAATCACTAATATTTATCATGTTTTATTCTTCATCTTGATCATTGATTGAAACTTCTTCAATCTTATTTTAAACATATTATCTTTTAAATAATTTTCGATTAGAGGTGGTTTAAACGAAGTAAATTCTTAGAAAGAAAGCATTGAAAGTAGATTTAGAATTGGGATGTAATGCCGGCAATGTGTTTTTCTTCAAATTACTTGGTCCACTAATAGGGTTTCCACGTGAGGGTAAGGTGAGTTTTATTTATCGTTTGTTACGTCTAGTCACCAGTGTGTCTGTGTGTAAGTTAGGCGCCGGGGCGCCAGTCGGGGCGCCCGCCCCCTTACGCACCCCCTGATCTTTAATTCAACTAGGGTGCCCCCGTCCATAGAATACCTTTCTAAGTCCATGTCCTCTTACTCCTGCTTCTTACCACTTCAAGATACTTACCCCCATTTTCTTAGCTCTCCTTTTTACTTCAGTTTTACTTTCTCACTTCTCAAAAGTTAGTCTTATCTTATAGCTATCGTAAAAGATATAAGTAAATATATCGTAAATATATATATATATATATATATATATATATATATATATATATATATATATATATATATATATATATATATATTGAAGAGAACTCCTGCAACTCAACTCGGGGGAACGGTCAGGGTAAGGTGTTAAGAAAAAGACTTCACAATTTCATTAGCCTACGTTTCGGCAACTTTATGATGATGCCATCGTCAGGGCAAACTACTGAAACATACATAAATAATACAGAGCTTAATACAAGGAGAATTTTAATTTTACAGAGGCTTAATTCGGCCGAGATGAGTCGCCTGGCGTATACACACACACACACATATATATATATGTGTGTGTGTGTGTGTGTGTGTGTGTCTAATCATATTTATCTATAAAATCATATATTTATCTACTCATTTCTCGGATTGGCCTATTATTTTGTATATTCCCGTTTAAGGATTGCTTACACAGCGCTACTGGATTGCTCAACATTAAAATTAAAAAAAAAAAAAATGCTGTCTGTCTGTTTGGCAGAGGATCAGTTATTTACGGCTGGATTGATTTGAATTAAATTTGGCACTAGGTAGACCATTATCCGGTGGCAATATATTGAGTTTATGGTTTATTTTTACTATTATTATTATAGTGCATCCATTTTTGAGATATTTAGCTATTCTATGCACATTTCCTATCAGTACAAACCCCACATTTTCAACATTTCCCGAGCCGTAATTAAATATTTAATATAATATATAAAAAAAATTAACTATAAAATTCCAACATATCCCGTAAGAGAGTGTGGGATATTTCATGTCATATTTTCACCTTGGGGTACGAATTTTCTGAACCTATATGCTGCCACAATACTTTCTCGTAATATGTACTTCGTATATGAAAAAAAGTCAATCGGTCAACTAGAAACAGGTGGTATGTTAATTGCTCATTTAATGTATAATAATAACCAAATAACGTTACCAAGTACATGCAGCAGACATTGCGATATTTTCAAAAACAGTAAAGTTTCTTTGAGTACCTAGTTAATTTTCATAATCTTCAAAATTATTTTATTATTAAATAGATGTAGTAAATTATTTGTATTATCTCATGACTATTATTTAGCATTTTTTTTACTTTATATTTTCTATTTTCTTAGGATTTTTAAGGCAGGGCTTTCATATTTTCCGGACATTTAGGATAGTTGTAAAATCTAAAGATTCAAACATTTCTTAAGTTTAATTTTATTTCCCTCAATCCTCTTTCTTTTTTTAAAAAAAAAAAGTTTTGTTGGTTTCTGGATGAACTTTGATTGCTTGATCTCATTATGCGGACACCCTACGAAACAACATCTAATCCCGGAATCTTCAATAATTGGTACGACAACGTTTTAAGGAAAAGATTCCAACTGCTCTCTACGGAGGGAGACAAGAAACAAGAGTAGGGTGTTAGGCGAAGAACTCGGATGTTTATTTTTTACAGTCTGACTCAGTTGTTTGGGTCTTAATTGAGACTGGAGAGGTCGGATTTTACTTTGAATTCGGTTTGAAACGAGGCCACCGTCCTCGTGTTTATCTGCTATCAAGCTGAACGTGATATCAGTTGTAAAGCAATTTGTATAATTAGACAAAGGAGGAGGTAGGTATAACCCGCTCTATGGTTTACCAGACCCCTCACCCTTTACTACTTATAACCACGAGTAGATAAAAATTGGGGATTCCACAACACAGCCTCTCTTACAAACAAGAAGTCGACGCTCTCGCCCTTTTCTTCATCACAATTTTCTTTCTCCCTAAAACTACTTTGTGCCAAACTGCTTCTCTCTCCCTTCTCTCCGCTGTAATGGTTCCTGACAACTCCTTACCAACTCCTTGTTATGTTTATATCTTTAAACGAAATACAATTCCCCTCGTCCTTCCCGGGGAAATTATTTTTTCAGGAGAATAGTAAACTTTTATTGCTGCTCTGCGATTTATCGAAATCCTTAATGGTCTGGATGTATTATATTTTTCACGGCCCCAACGGTAAAAAGGTTTTTATAACGTTTTGATGACTTTCCTTTTTATCACGTCTAATTTGATTTTAAATAATAAAGTCTTTACTTAAGTAAAATATCAGATTTATATAGACCTTTGCAAACATAATTTTAATTAAAATAAACATTTTTATTTAAATCACCGTTAAAATTTAATATTTTAAGTATAAATGTTAATAACCCAAGCTTTAATTTATAAATTATATTATTATATTAATAAAAGTGCAATTAATAAAATGCTATTATAAAAAGTTGGGTTCACTGGTAGAAAAATGATTTACCCTAGGTGGGGCAAACCTCTTAATTAATAGTGTGCAATGCTTATGACAACTATAACATTTGATTGTCGGATATAGTAAGTGGTATGAAAGGCGAAAACTGTTCCTCACAACATATCGGCTAGCTGACAAACAATTATTTTTGTTGCTCAACTAACAAACTGAACCAATAATTTATTAAGTATTAGGTAAAACTATTCTCGTTTGTAAAATTTTATCTGTGAAAATAAATAGGACAAAATATGATAGAATTTTAACTGCTTCTTTTTTTATTTTATTTTCGAGAGAGTAAATTTTATTACGTGCTATTATCAATTGTGAAAGACTTTCTCGTGACACTTTTAATAATAATTTTATAGCTGCTGAGTAAAAAGAGGGAAAGGAAGTTTTATTCGTAATGTCTTTATGATATTGGACGGGGGAACTGTGTTTATAGCGAGGAATGCACTGACTTGCCAGAGTTGCTCCCCCGTGGTTAATAAATTCATTTGTAAGTTGCTCACGACAGTTAAGAACTTCCCCTATCTTTGATAAGTGTCATACTATATATATCATATTATATCAACTTCTCGTCATTTTCATTTTTCTTTATTTGAATACGCTTTACTAATATAATAGTCGATGATTGTATACTTTTTTTTACGTTTTTTTTTTTTTATCTGTTACAGTCAAATCTGAATCTGCGGATTGCCCGAGTCCCATGACAGACATAGACAGTGAGTTATTTTCAAATTTAATTGTTATTCTATTTTTAATACAGCTGTATAAGTCAATTTCTTAAAATACTAATATTAGTACTACACTGCCTTATTTTCTTTTAGTCCTTATCGAAAATATTAAGTCAACCGGAGGAAATATCTTTTCATCGATTCGACCATCATTGTAATGATGTTTCACTATGTAGATGTCAAATCTAAAATATGACAGGTTTGACTTTAATTTTTTCGATATGCACGCTTTTTTGAGAAAATAAAAAAGCAACTCATCCGAAAGAAGACAAATAATGTTTTTACACAAAAAAAACTTAGTGCGCATGTGGAAAAGAAACCAATGGGCGTAATATGATGAAACTTATGTGGAACCAATAACGGGCTAATTATTACGTACCACTTAAATTTATTAAAACTGAACGTGTAGTATTAAGATCTGTTGGTACGCTAAAACAGACACGAGACCAACAATGTCCCCTGACGTCCAAAAGGATTTTTTGCCTTGGAATTTTTGAAATCAGAGACAAAAAAATGACGTTCTTCAGGACGATTACAAAACTTTCGTTACCTTCGGTAAGCTCGAAAGTAAAAATGTTTCTCTCCAATTCATATTGTGACATAATGATGACGACAATCTCTTATTTATATTATGAGACATAAACCTTGGATTTCAGACAGTTCTTCCTTTTATTTGTAATAAGATTTCAGATTTTCTGGAACTTTATATTGACTGGCCATCCTTAACTAATTAAAGCAGATACACTTTTTAAAGCGATGTGAAGCTATCACAGTCACTAAAAAATTGTATTATTTTGATTTAATACTTCGAGTATTTTATCAAATTTAGTGAGATCTCTGTAACTTGAGTGATGCAATTTGTTCCTTAAAAGTGTACAATTATTCTTTTAGGTTTACGTTTTTTAATTAATTTTATCCATTATTTTGGACATTTAGATCAAATTATAATAAAATTCTTAAATCTCAATATTCTGTACATATTATATAGCTAAAATATCTATCTGTTTTACCAATTATGTATGTACTTTAACTTGTTCACCCGAAAAAGAGCTTAATTTTGCCATACTGGGCATTATTTCAACTTTATTATTTTGGAGTTAATTCACATATTTGAGCTTTTACTACTTCGTCGAATATTTGTATCAAATTTTTTTAGATGAATTTTATGACGGGGATTTAAAGAATTAAAATTTTCCCGAGGTATAAAATACCCATCTAAAGCTTTGATTAAAGATTTTAGTATATCTTTATTAATAACAGAGAAAGTAAATGTATTAAATATACGCATTTCTTTTCTGTTGTGTGGATTGTATGAGAAACCACGACTATTTAAACGATCCAATTTTTCATTTTTAATACGGATAACAAAAGTAACTGAGGTTGTTCTTTAAATATCGACGTCAATATTATGTCACACGTATTATCATAGTGAAGAGATATTGATTTTGCTTGAAGAATAATCGCAGTTATTTTTGTTATCAATATTAAAAACTAATTACAAAATCTGAACTTAGGCATCAGTGGCTAGGTTTCCTATGATCATGCAGGCCTTAATGTTGTTAAGGTGAATTGTTATGTTGTTGTCTCCAAAGCACATAGAAAAGAATTAGGACTGTATTACACATCACTCATTTGATTATAAAGAATAAAATGCCATGCAAATCGTAGTTTGGAGGCTATTTATTTCATTTAAAAAATCCTCTCTTTCATTATTACGCACAATAAATAACCAATAAAACAACACACAAATATTTTTAATCTATGCCTTAAGTGTTTTCATATTAATGACTATTTTTAGCGAATTTCCATTCGAAAAAATTCGCTAATGGAGCCACTGGCATGGCGCGTGTTGGAGCCGGGACCGTGGCCAAAATACGTTTCATGGGTCCCTGATCACGAAAAAATAAGTTTTACAAAACTTTATATATATATATATATGTATATATATATATACATATATATATATATATATATATATATATATATATATATATATATATATATATATATATATATATATATATATATATATATATATATATATATATATATACATATAGGAACTGTTCCAACATTAGACTATACGTCACAAAGATGTTGGCTCGGCATTACGCCATGTCCTGCATCGTTTCGTCGCGTCCGACTCATCAGGGGCCCTACGATGCCCACCCAACTCTGGACCTATACCAACTCAAGAAGATCAGGTATAGGGCTTTATCAGAGACGAGCGTGCTCTCACACCGCCATTCTTGCTTGGCTGGCAAAACAAATCAGCAATGTAATACCGTGTTTACACAAATTGTGTACCTTATTGCAGTGTGCAAAAACACGGTATTACATTGCTGATATATCTATTATATATATATAGGTATATGTATTTCTAGCGGATTTCTTGTAAGCACGATAGCTCTCGAACTAATTGACGTATCAAAATAACACTTGCACCGAAAAATCAAGCTCGTTGAGGTGAGGATCCCCTTGAAAAATGGGATCTTTATGACGTCGTTAACCCCTCCCGATGAATCAGCAAAGATAAAAAAAAATACAACAAATCAAGTGAGGTATCGCTTCTTATGTTTTTTAGGATCCTGAATCCAAAAAATGAGTTACCATAGCGATTCGAATAATAATTTAATAATAATAATACTAGTAATAACAACAATTGTTGCTGAAAATTGGACCGAAAAATCAAGCTCGTTGAGATGAGGATCTATTAAAAATGGGATATTTATGACGTCAGAACGTATTTATGATGAGTCAGCAAAGATTAAAAATAATCCTACCGCGGGGTTTCGCAAGCCGAGCGAATTTCCATTGGAAATTTGTAGTTCAATGTTGTGCAGTTTAAGCTTCTTTTAAACTACTACGATTATGTTTAACTAAGCAATATTCTATAAACCCTAATCCAACTAAAATAATTCTTTTAAATTATCTTAACTTAAAATAACACACACAATGGTAGTAGTTATGAAGGAAGTTTAAACTGCACAACATTGAACTACAAATTTCCATTGGAAATTCGCTCGGCTTGCGGAACCCCGCGGTAGGATTTTTAATAAAAATCCATGAAAAATTAAACAGTATATCTGTTACGATAATAACTGTACAAAAGTAAACGAAGCAAAAGTGTTAAAAAATAATTTTTGTTTCGATGTGAAACTCAATAACCGACATTGTTATGAAAATTTAAAATAATTAGTTGTTTTGACTGAGATTTTGTGGTACCACTTCATATAAAAAAAAACGCGTTTGTGAGTTTATGTGTAATAAAACGCGTTTGTGAGTTTATGTGTAATAAAACGCGTTTGTGAGTTTATGTGTAATAAAACGCGTTTGTGAGTTTATGTGTAATAAAAATTGTGGTGACAATATTGTTGTGTAACTTTCTACCAACCTCTCTAGTCATAATTAAAAATTTAAAATAGTTTTTTTTTTTTTAGCTTTAGTTTTTAGTTAACTCTGGTTCTACTCAATACTTTTCTATGAAAACAGGCCCACAACACGCCTAACATGTTAGCGCGCGCTACTGGGTAAAAATTTTATCAATTTCAATATGGGATAAGAGACAGGCATGTTATCACTGCTTGTTTTTGGTTTTTTAATTCATAATCTGTGATATCGTTTTTAATTTTAGCTTAATTGTTACCTATTGTTATTTAATTTATTATCATGTTTCAATCGTTTTTGTTTTTTATTGTTATCCGGTTTTGCGACGAGTCAATGGAAATAGTGATATTTAGACGGCGGAACTGCCTTGTATAGTTCCTACTTAGTTTTTTAAAATTTTACTCTCATTATGTACCTGTGACTTCACTGACTCCAGTTAAACTGGAAGGCTTGAAAATGGCCGGCTAGGCCGAAACGTTGCCGCAAATGTAAAGATTTGGTCTTTTTCTTTCTACCCAAATGGATCCACTACTTTAAATTAAGATTATTAAGGGTACCCTAAAAGCAACTTACATATTTATCAATTTCGTTTATCCAGTTCTGCGCCTTTAAAGTCGGAATGGTGGTGACTGACAAACACACATTTTTACTTTTTTACATTTTTTACTCTTGCAGGTTTTATAAGGAACGTTGTTAATCAGCGTATGTGTGTCGATGGGTGATTCTAAAATTTGATAAAATGTTTTTTTTTATTGGAACAGAGTCTATGTGCCATGTTGAAGCTTGATTGGATAACTGCAAGTGGGTTAATTAGTCCTTCAAAGATTTTGACAACCGCCCCAAACAAACAAATTGAAACAAATATAAAGGATTTATAAATAATGTTTTTCTAAATATATACTGTCTCTAGGTTATGACGAGTTCCACTTTTCATGGCATAATCATAGTTTTAAACAATAATTTTTAATTATCATATTCATTTGAAGACGGTTTCGTTCTCTCTCGGTATCAAAAGTGGTAGATCAATTCTAGGATTTTATCCGAAATAATATATATATATATATATATATATATATATATATATATATATATATATATATATATATATATATATATTGAAAAAGTATGTACAGCTTCTTTAAGTAAAGACTAATCTCTTTTTAATCCGTTTTTACTGTCCGCACAACCGTTCGTTAACATGGATTTAATGATGAGGTTGTTAATTTAGACTTGCAAATCACTAAATTAAGAATCGAGAGATAAATCCAATTAATATTCTGTTTGGACCGGCTGTTAATCAAGGTGGGCCTCCGGTTTGTTTGCTCTGAGAAGGGAAGGATACGGATTTTAAGAAAATTAAAAAGATTATGGTTATGGTCCAGACCTGGGCCGCTTTACAAGAAGCACTTATCCGGAGTAAGGCTTTTCAAACTTTGTAACAGATTTAGAAAAGAATTAAAAGGATTGGGAGGTAAAAATGGCTAAGAATGATGAGTGGATGAAAATATAATTGGTTTTTAGGGTGTCTGATAGGGAGTAACCCTGACAGAGTAGAATGATAATGGCGAAGAAGGGTCAGGATCAGATTCAATCCTTTTAACAGAAGATTAGCAACTAATTCCTAAGCATTATTTTTTTCCTAGGGTTAAATCTACATCACTTACTTTATACGCATTTATATATGTATTTTATATATTATCAGTATTATTTTAACTAAATCTAAAGGAATAACTCGATAATATTATATAAGTAGTGGAAGTACTCTTGTACGCTCCATTTATTTATGTTATTCCTGTTTCGTTTACCACTAGCTTGAATTCTTTTTTTTGTGGTCTTCGAACCGAATACAATGGTTTTTACAGTCATTGTCTTCTTCCTCTATTTTCGTTTCATGTTGAAGATAAAATATTTAAATAGTTTTTATGGAAATTACGTATATGTAACCTCAAAGAGTTTGTTGTTGAATTGAGTTTATTGTTTATAAAAAAAGAAATATATTATAAAAAAGAGTAGGTAGTATATATTTCAATTAAGTATTAAAATACCTATTCTTTTATTGAATTAAGTTATTAAGTATTCTTTAAAAATCCACTTCTACTTTATAGGAGTAGGTAATGCTAGTTTTATTTTCTTTAATAAATATTGTTTCTGTATATTTTATTTGTAGTAAAATTATTATTTTTCTATTTTTGTGATTAGTAGCTACCTTTTTCATTTTTTTATGCATCCTCTTGGGGAAGAGAATCCAATAACCAAAGTTTGTAAAAGAATGAAATCTTTTCTTATTCAAATTTGAGTAAGGTAGAATGCTAATCTAAGTTTTTAACAAATGCTTGTCTGAAACCTTCAATATCTGCCTTCAAGTACTTTCTTCATCTTATTGTGAAACTTGGGGGAAATTGGTTCCCCATTACATGCCTGGTCGATGTTTGAACAAAGTATAAAGTCTATCAGAAGTAAAACTCGTGGAAAAAAAAAATTCTCCGTTATTCTTTTAAATGTAGGGAATGTTCTCGGAAAGAAAATGATCGGGAAGTTGGGACGAATGAGAAAAAAAGGAATAAAGGAAAGAAGATTCAATTACTGAAAACAATTCCTTGACTCGTTGGGTATTCAGTATTCAGCACCTGTACCAATTCTGGTGGGTATTCGATTATGTCCCGTTTATTCTACCTACTTTAGAGGTTTTGAAAAGAAGGGAGAGGGGGAAAAAAGCCTTGGGAGGGTAAAGAGACGAAGAGGCACTGTGGGAAGCAATCTAGATGGAAATGTCCGGTCCTCTCTCCCAAAAATAAAGTTGGACCCTATCGAGCGGTAAGTTTTTCAGGGAGCAGGTTCTAGAGAGGTTTGAAGAAGGTTTTTGAAGCCCCTCGAACTCTCAAACGGGGGACACTGCGCTAATTCACTTCCTATGTTGCTGCCGAGACCCGACTCCGCAATTACCTATTTACTTGGGAGGGGCACCTTGGCCGCATCGCCCTTGGGTGAGAAGGCAGGCGACTCTCTTCACCATGAGTTTTCCAGGAGAGGAGTGCAGACCTTGCGACACCCCGAGGCGCCGCAACTCTCAAGTCTTCCCACACTATCCCTTTATTACATTTAACTCAGGGCCCTCTTTCAAATTTTAATCCAGTGTTTCAGCCTCGGGTATTTTCAACTTAGTTCTTTCTTTCCTTTCTTAGACCCTTTAACCTTTTTAAAGATTTAAATAAATAAATAAACAGAAAATAAGGATAATGAAAAATAAAACCGCTGGAGGTAATCTCTACAATAATATATTTACTTTAGGCTCTAAAAATCTGGGACTACTATTTTCTAAAATAATAATATAAGAACCATTCTGTGAGTAAAGGAACATAGAATATGTTTATATTTATAATTACCCGCTGTTCTATTATCTTTCAGATCATTAAAAATAAGTGTGAATTTTCATACTTTGTAAAGTATCTGAGGTACAGCCAGTTTCGCCAGAGAAAAACATTAATGATTTGCTAATTTTCCGACTCTAATGCCAGTGGGATGAATGCTTTAAGTATCGCGGTGACATCAATTTCCATTTGGAATAATTATTTCTATTTTTGCTGTGATTAAATAATTAGTTTTTTGTTCCTCTTTGTAATTTTCAATGAAAAGCTTGTTGCTTGTATAGCTGTATATGCATGTTGTTCGTATTATTAAAGTCGTTCCCTTGCCGTTTTTCTCTTTTTAAGTGAATGAATTGTTTTTGTGTGTCTCCCTGACGCAATTTTTGTTATTGCAACCAAAATGTATTATATGGGGACGGGAGGACACAGCTATTCATTTATTCCGAGTCCGGTGAATGCACAAATCACAGTGGAATTGTTAATTCGATTCGTTTGTCGAGCCGGGGCGCGCGAGGTGCCTCTACACCGCCGCTACCGTCACACAGATAACGCGGTAAAACTGGCGCTCCGCAAATTGCCGCGAGTTTTCTCGGTTTTTTGGCGCCGACGTATATACAAATCAACCGGGGTTATTCAGAATCGGGCAATTAGGCTTTAGGACTCGACCCCCAACAAACGTCGGGCCCGTCGTTTTATAGGTAATTAAAACACCGAAATTATGAATTGCCCCCCTCATCTCACTCTTTCCAAGTTTAGCCCCGTGTGGAAAACACATTCCAGTAAATATCCCGCGAACCATCCTCCGGACGACGACAAAATTAACAATGGGTATTAAAAGCGGAGAGGAGCGTAGATCAGAACTCTGGACTAATTGTTATTTACATGTGTAATTGCTCTAGGGTTTGCTTTGCTATCAGGATGCAAACTGAGGATACGTGACGTCAAACTCCAACTTGCTTTTCTACGACGATATTGATATGGTGACCTCCAGCTCACGTAACTGGACCGATTTATTATATTATGTCGTCGAGGCCCCCTTGTTATGTGCTGCAGCTATATTATACAAGCAATATCTGTTCCCATCCCTAAATTGCAGGATTGTTACTTTCGTCTTTAAGAGGTAGGGAATTTGATCGATCTAAGCTATTGCTCTGAATTAACTTTATGTCCATATTTAATTGAAATATTCCAAATTCTCATCAAACTTGGGTCTTTCAAATCATTTTCATGCCAACAATTAATTCTAACAATAACATACAAAACAGTAACTTGTGCCTTTTTTTTGGATTTATATTAATAATAAAATCAACAATTTGAAAATAATTAATAATGATGAAAAATCCGATATTTTTTGGGAAACTTACATTGGTCTATTTGTGGCAGCATTTTAACTGTTATATGTTTAATGACAAAATGAAATCGTTATTTTAACAACCTGCTAGAATAGAATTTTCCTGTTATTTTAATTTAAATAACTGAAAAACAGTGATATATTAATGATAAATCGATCCATTTATTCAAACAAAAAAGCTGCTTAATTACGCGGAGTGGTGCGCGCAATATCTGTGGAAAGTCTTTGTGGGTGTAAATTAAACGGCTTTTCAGCTTTTCAACAGCGGCACTATAAATCTTACCGGTCAAGCGTTGAACGAGCGGGGAAGGGAAATTTTTAATTGGTGTCCGGATGAAGGGGGAGGGAGATGCAAACAAACAAACTCGGGAGCCGTGTTTACCTGTCAGGGTTTGGGACATTGTCCGGCCAGATTTGCTCTTCCACCAATTATAGCTAGAGGACAATGCTTTGGAACCGATAGGCGGTGGCACTAAATCAAACGACCGAACTGTACACCTACCTACATAGGGATTTAGGCCCTTCTGTTCTACACACTTCTCTCCTTCAATCACTAATCACATTTCGATCAACATGAGAATTTAAATCAATGTCAACCGTACAAATTTGAATAACTGTTGGTCAGTAAGGAAATTGAACAGTTGCCAAATTACCAATGTCTTTTACTGTAGTTCACCGCCATTAAGCGAACGGCTCTCTGAATCGAAACACGAGAACTCTCGGCATTAAACCCTCCTCTATATACTACTGAAAAATTCCATTTGTTGCCTTTTTTTAAGTGCGTTGTGAAACTATGTTTCAATTAATTAAATACCTCTTAAAAAAGTTTTGAGGTTGAAATTAAGTGTGATAATCGCAAAACAAATAATTAATTTTTTTAAGAGCTTAATAAATGCGTTTTGAATTAAAATTGTCTATTTAATGTTTACGCTGTTCTGACCGAAAACATTCGAAGGCATTAATTTAATAAATCATATTCCAAATGAATGGTGTAAATCTTAAAAACCTTTTATTCAATACTGTATAGCTCTTCTTATTGCCATAAATAGTAGGGAAAGATTGTATCAAATGTTGAAATGTAATATACTCTTAACTACTGGTTAACGTAAAACCTAAAATTCTTTTTTTTAAACACAATCTTTGTTTACTCTTCACGATTGAGAGCCCGTTAATATATTATAGGTCCCTAAAAAGTTACTTTGATTTACAAAAACGTTACGACTCTGTCGTTTGTTTCCTGTCATCTAAAAGCATTACCTTAACTCTTCCTGAAATCTCTTATGTAAACATCCTCTCTCTATGTTCCTTATTTACTTCCTTATTGACAATTTGTTATGCGTTCAGTATTTCAGTTGAATTAAAAGCTATGATTTTTTTATGTATACATTATATCTATTTAAAAAGAATAAAAACTATATGTTATTGTCCTTGGATTATTTCTTATTACCCTCGTTCGAGTTTATTTTAAAATTAATTTGGTGTCATTCTCCAATTTTTCGGCAGAAACTAACGATTTAGTTAATTGTTTAACAATTAATGACTCAATGCTTTATTACCATTTATACCTACAAACTAAGTTAATTTGTCTTAGTGCGTAGGCTTCGGCAGTTGATGTCATCATGAAATTCTAGGTCATCCGGTGATGACCACGTCATATTCGACGTGTTTCCGACGTTTCTCCTCCTGTGCTGGAGACATCTTCTGAGGTGTACATGTTTTTCAAATCGAGGGAAAACACATCGAAGATGACGTGGTCACCACCAAGTTTTTATTGATCACATTTCATTTACATATTATGTGATCCAGCATCGTGCAGTCAACTATTTTTACGTTCTCATATACGTGATATATATAAAGAAAAAAAATTGTTTTGAAGGATGGATTAACACGTTTTGAAGTGCCCTAAGCCCAAATAATACTTATTAAGTCTGTCTATCGTATTAGCAGACGCGTGGAGCCCTCAACGATTGGGCAGATTTCGATGAAATTTGGCATACATGTTTAGAAAAATCATATCCCAATAGGAAATTGAGAAGTCAATTGTAGATCTAATTTTTGGCGCCACCCCTCAATAGATATGGAAAGACTTGAAACAATATTATTTCTTGAAGACGGTTCCGATCATTTTGATTAAAAAAATTATAAAATGTAGTCCATTTAAATTTGCCTTTTTCCTTTTTTTATGTAAGTGAAAAGCCGGGATGGATTCTTAGCCCGAGAGGAGTTATTTGTATGGTAAATTTTTATAAAATGTTCAATAATATTTAAATGTAACTAAAAATAACTCGAAACAACTAGTACAAGGTAAACATTGGACCAAGTAGTTATGTACTGTAAATGAGAAAGTTTAGTACGAGTTGTATCGGACAGATTTTTGCTTCCGAGCTTATCGAAGGTAACGAAAGCTATGTGATCGTTCTGAAGAACGAAAAAATTTTGATGTCTCCGATTTCAAAAATTCCTTGACAGATATCTGTTTCATACCTCAGAGATTATTTTTAGTTCTGTGTCGATATGTCGGATTTGTGCGAACCAGCGTATCTTAAAAAATACTCGTCCGATTTTAATTAAATTTGGAAGGTAGCTCATAATTAGCCTCCATAATTAGGTCCCATATAAGCTACCACATTCTGTTCTATTTGATTCTCTTCCACATGCGCATAAACATACTTTTTTTTCCTATTTCTTCAAAAGACTTTATTTGATTTTTTATTAAATTTGGATGGTATGTCGAATACAGCTCGCAAATAGCCCCAGATTAATTTCAACTGTCTGCGTTCTTCAAATTTTGCTAAAAGCTAAATTGAAACTTTTATTCATGTAAAAAATCAAAACAATTTTAACAGGGTTACACTAAGTTGTGCCAGCTAGGTCAGTAAGGAAAAGAGGTGCAAAAAAAAAAATAAAATAAAAGTAATTAACCATAAAAAAATGAAAATTAAATTAAACAAAAAACTAATATAATTTGATTAATCTTTAAAAAAATCCATATAAAGGAGTCTCAGAAAGTAAGACGATTAAACAGATTAGGAGAATTCCACCCGTTACAATTTTATCTGCGTAATCTCCATCATCATAAGATAATATTACTACTACTACTAATAATAATAATAAAATAAAGTAAAACAACTAAGTAAATCTTAAACATACAATATGTATAAAAAGAAAAACAAACAACCTAACAACGTCTAAGTAAATATTCAATAAGAATTCAATATAATAGTGAGGCAAAAGAATATTAGTGAAATGATAATATTAATAAAATAATATACCCCTGATTTAAATCATAAATAAAATTATAAAGTTTAGGCCTTTATAAAAATAAAATAAAATCGCAAATAAAATATGCCCTCAAAAATATACTTAAACAAAAAACTTATACTAAGAAAATAAATTATAACTACTAAGGTTATAAATTACAATTATAAACTACTAAGAGAATTATAAGAAGGTGACTTTAGAGTAGAAATGATGTGTCGGTGAAAAGGTAAAAATTAAAAAGGTAAAAAAAAAAAAAAAAAAAAATTGACAATAATAGGTTGTAAAAGCATAAATCACTAAAGTATAAGAAATAGGACGCGTGGAAGCACCTTAGTGGCTGACTATTTTTTTCTTCTGCCATCTTCATAAAGTGGGTGTAATCATTTTAATATCTGAAGCCTAAAGAATAAAGACTGAAACCCGTTCTAAATAAAAGACAATCAATGCCATTACTAAAAGTCTTATTTATAAAGTTCAACCACTATTGTTTTGTACTATTATTAAAAAGCAAAAAAAAATATATATATATTTTGTGTAACGTGCTAATCAAGTTCGAAAGAAACTAATTACACTTCTTAATTAAATTTTCGTTATAAAACCAATTTTTCATAGATTCTGGTCTCTATTTTTTTCATTTACCAAGTTAAAGTTTTTTAATGCTTAAGGAAAAATTCAATTTTCTAACTGGGACGAGAACAATAATTCTACCTAGTTCTGTCTTAGTTTTTCGACGGAAAAACTCCCGTCCTGGTTACCAAATAAGAAAGTAAAAGATCTCGTTTTCTTTTCTCCTCTAAGTTTTCTGTTTACTGAGGAAGAAGTGGGTTGTCATAATTGTTTCTAAAGTCTCTGCTGATGACTCCTTTTCGTTGTGAAGTCGGGCTAAAACTTGTCTTGTTTGTTTGGACGTGCCCTTCTTCTCGTTTTCGTCGTAAAGTTTTCCTCGAGCACAACAAAAAGCCCGAAGTTTTGTTCGCCGAGCGAGTCGGTCGTTTTCTTGCTCGGAATCTCAGAGAGACGGGAGGAAAAGGGTCCAGATTGTGATGCAAATTATTTTGGTCCCCTCTATACACTGGAGTCGGTTTTGGATCCGTCCAGAACTAAGTGGATCCGTCAATCCTGCGGGGTCGTGCGGACTTGTTAGAAGGTTCGATAGCCTCCGATCAGGCTTCCTACTTGATCCTTGGAAGCTTAATCCTGTCACTGTCCCTGTCATTAACACCTAACACCGTCCTAACACCTAACCATTATCCTAATTATAATGTAAAGTTGTATCCCTTACAGACAAACTTAGGGTGATAAAGCCTCCTAATATCACTTTACTAAGGGACAGGCGAAGGGAGATCTGCCTCGAACTTAGTTATTAAATTATTGTTTAAGCCAAAATTATATTACCCTACTTTATTATAAGTATCCCCTTGCAAATATATATTTTTTTAATTTTTAAGCATTAATTCTTGATCCTTCAATCGTTTTAATCATAAAAGAAATGAATATATAACAGTAGTGAACACTTAGACTTTAATTTTTTAATCCTTCGTTTTATACATTAACATTTGATATACAGTATAAAAATTTATAAGAAACATCAATTGGTTAGTTTTTTATAATGGATTTTTTAAAAATTTTACACATTAGAGAAAGTTTATATCATGCGTAACAAAAGCAAAACATAAAGACGTATACGGTTATTCATTTTTTGTGTCTTCCTCACTTTTTAGGTTTTTTTTATCAATTGTTTTGCAATATAACTTTAAATCTGCAAAAATAACAAATTGAAATGATTATTCTTCTATCTGCATTGCCTACAAATAGCTTTTTTGACCTGACCAATCCAACGGCTCTGGTTATAAATAAGTCTGTTTAAGTTCCGATTGATTTTTCTGCTTACTGAAATGTCGAAAAAAAGCGAACTACTTCTTGTCCTTGTAAGGTTATAAATTCTTTGTGCGGGTGGATCGGTTGAGCTCGGTAGAAGTTGATGGCTTGGGCCCGGCGGGTTGGTTACGAATCCCCCAGATATTTGCCCCGTCCTTATGTCCCTGTGGTCCTTATGCCGGTCGGAACTTGCTCTGCAGGACATGGGACATACACAAGGGTTTGCCCCCTCATAAAACCCCTGACGAGGAGGTGGTTGGACTCCTTTATGCCCCCGGGGTCTCAACATCACCACAACACTTCATTTTATATACCTCCCAAGCTATCCTCCTTCTCATGATCCCTGGCGTCTTGATGGCGTTCCTCTTAAAACCGCCTGGATTCTTCCAACTGTTATTCAGTCCTTTCAACAATGCAACTCTCACTACTTGTTTATTCAACTTATATCCTCGTATCTAGTTCAGAATAAAACATTATAAGGATTGTAATTATAATTACTTGTTGTATATGTATATTGTATATTATGTACTTTTATGAAGAGGGACAGAAGCAACACAATAGTTGTCTGAATGATGCTGGATCCCATACGTAAATGAGAAGTTATTAGTAAAATTAATATTATTTTAAAGATGACTTGGTTTTTCCTTGGGTTTTAGGTAAATGTGCTAATAAAGCAATTATTTATGTTTGTATTTACTATTTATATTTTTATTGTTTTTTTTTATGTGTAATTTTATTGATATTACATTACTGTAAGCTCAAAAAAGTTTCATCTCTATAGCTTAAGTATTTCATGTGACTGGCATCAATTAAGAGGAAGCGTTTTTTTAGTTTTATTTGCCTACTCTTAATGGGTCATTAAGGGTTGGAGGGGAGATATTTGTAGGTGCTTTTTACCATTTTGAAATTAAGCCATAGCATGTTTACTTCTTTAGTAAAAAGGATCTTTTATACCTCCTTAATGTCAGGCCAGGGAAGAAGAGGAGAGAGGGTGGTGGGGTCCTAAATTGATAATTTACAATGTAAATTAATCCTCTCTCTCACTCTGGCTTTATATACACACCTAGGAACATAAATATGCAGATGAGTTCCAGAGAGGAATGGGATGGGAGGGGGGTTGAGTGTTAAGTAGCGTATAAAGGCAGTAAAAGAGATGTCAAGAATAGATAGGACGAGAATGAGAGAAGCTTGGAGAATAAATATCATGGTCGGAATAAGAAGGAGCAAGGTGTAATGGGAGATAACGGAGCCAGAGGGTAAAGCGGTCTTACCACGTCTCGTCTATTACCATAAGAGTCAAGAATTTCATAATCAAGAGACGTGGGGCCGAGATGCTCGAGAGTAGGGTGGCCTGGAACACACCTAAACAGGCTCGGTATTCTATAGTCAAGACCTTCTATTTTAACTGATGTATTATTAGCGCTTTATCCTTTTATAGAAGGAGTTAGCTCGGTAATGCGGACATTTGGATGGTCTCATTCATGATCATGACTCTTGAACGACTTCAAGTAGGAATAATCTAGTCTATTACTACGCAAAGCTTGTTTCTGGTTTCTTAAGAGGGGTGTTGGATATTATTGGATAAATACATTATATTTATGCTCAATGTCTTTGAAGGTATGTACTAGTAAAATTAAATTCTTTCTGGTGAAGCATTCATTAGAACAGTACTTTTATTTGTTTGATATATTAAATAAATCAGATTTCACAATAAAACAAATATTAATAGCTAAATAGTTATTATTTTATGAATCAATCACGAATTTTGTTGATGAGATTTATATCTTGGTATTCAAGAGTTGGTAAAATAATTGATCTAAGCTTCTTGTAAGCCATAAGAAGATGAAGTAGTTGCTTTGTTTTATGAAGGGAAGGATTAGGTTAATCTTGGTTAGAGAAGAAGGTTAGGTTATGTTTGAACGAAGGGAGAGATTCAAATGACCCGAAGTGGCCCCTTCCGGTGCACCATTTCAACAAGAGAATTATATTACTTTTAGCTCTGGCAGACAGGAGGGAGAGAAGATAGAAACATTGTCTCGAGTACCTGAGAGCTTGGGAAAATAAGATTTACATAACACAGAATGGGCGGAACTTGCTGACCCATCATTTATTTGCTTAGCTCTAACCTTTTTGATTTGGATATAAATCTGAGAAACAACTACAATACTCTTCTACTAATACTGTTGAATAGTATGTAAAGGGTTTATTGATGTATTTGTGTATGTTTAATGTTTCCTCAGGTGTCTTAGAGAATCCAAGGTTGAAACAAGTTCTATTCAGAGTGAAATTTATTTTGATTTTGATGCTATGGTTATGGTGGTTATTTCACCAGCAGTATCTACCATTACTGTTTCTAGATATCAATACAACAGAGCTTGCTCTATCTAAACTATTTATCATAATAGATTTTTTGTTATAATAGCGGTATGGGTTATTTATTGGCTTCAACGAAACTGTTCAGAGAATCATATTTAGCTGGTATTAAAACTGTTTCCGCTTTTCTCTCTAAAACAAAAATGTTTCCTCACTAGTAAATTAATAATATTCCGTTTATTGAAAAATTTAAATTATTATACTATAATGTTTATGATTTATAGAAATTAACAATATTACTTCTTTTATATTTTATAGTTACAAGTAATCAGACGATTGATCCTAACTTCGTGTTTGTCCTAGTGCTATCTTTCGTTAGAAAAAAAGATCCGTGACTTTTTCCTGTAGGATTCCGGTCGGTTGAAAAAGCTGAAGTCGTTAGCCGCGGTAGGAGGGCCACCCCGGAATATTTGCATCGGACTTATGCAAATGGACGGCCTCTCTAAGCCACTAATTACCTTCCTCTTTCGACGGAATGAATTAACACTAACGATCCCCGTGATTTTTTACTCCTGACTCCCGCCCTCCGCCCCTGCCCTTAATGCTCACCTATATTTTAAAGAAAATATCGTTCTCGAGCGCGTTGCTGCCCCGATTAGAACGGGGTAAATCGTTTGCCGTCCCGACCAATGAATCTTTCCACTTCCACCGCTTTTGTAGGAGACTGAAGACTCCTGGACGAATTAATGACTTTTAATTATTCCGCGGTGTTCCTTTCGTTTCCCAACTGATTTTATGTAAATACCTCGGAAGAAAAACTCTTCTTCTCCACCCCCTCTCCTTCGAAAGCTTTAATAATTGGATCCAAAGACTGAAAGACTAATCAAGAATGGCGGCAGAATGTTAATTGGCGGAATTGTGGCGCCATCCATTGTGCCTCCCTATCTCCTTCTTCTCATCTATTCTCTCATAATTATGGTTCGCACGGGCTGAAAAGGAGAGGGATCCGTAGAATAAAGAATAAATATTTACTCATAATTCCTTTTCTCAAGATTAAACCCTTAAAGAGAAAGAATCCTCACGCTTACGGTGCATATAATTAAAATTTGTTATCGCAGACTTCTTAAAAATAAATGACTATAACTTCGAACTGCCATATTGAGTCGACGTTTAACACCAGCCAACAGCAACACTATCTTTTAATGAGACCCGTCAACGTTAAGATCCCCTAAATCCTAACGAATAGTACGATTAATAATGGTTGATGTATTAAAGGTCTTATATAATGTCACTTGTATGTTAACAACTTTTTACTACTTCATCGTGTAGAGAGAAAATCAAGAATTACTTTCCTATGTAGAGTGTTGCTTGTGTTTCTATATTTATCGTGCTTTTGATCAAACATTTTTTGTGTCTTAAAAAATACTTACTTATCTCCTATGCTTTGCATTAATTATTTCTGTATTTTATTAATAATATTTTTTTGTTTAAGTATCAAAGTTGTTGTTTACGTAAAAAGGATTTTATAGTGTAGTAAAATTTCGATGTTTTTAAAAGTTAAAATTTCATTTAATATGGCTATATGTACTTTTAATAAACTATGCCAATTTTTTTGCTTATTGCGTATGTAATATGCAAAAATTGTTTATAAAAATGTACATTTTAAAACTTGATTTTGTTTATAAAGAATTAAGTATAAGAAAAACTACTTTTCTTAATTGTAAACGTTTTAATTCATTTTCCCTTGTTCAAGCATTTCCTGAAAACACTTCTCTGTTAAAAAGAAAATAATTTAAAATTAAATAATATAACGTGCAACTTCCCTTCTGCTTTTTTTTCGTGCACCATTAATTTCTTTTCCTTTAAATTAATTGAGGAAATTAATATAAACGTAATGGGCTTTTAAAATTGGGTTGTTGTGATGAAGACAGAAATGTTTTTTTTTTTTCTTTCTTTCTTTCTTTCTTAAACTCTGTCGGACTAATTAAAGAATTTTGTAATCTGTTAAGTGCAAAGTAAGAGTTCAATTTGGGAGTAACCCCTTTCCTTTGCTTCCCCTATTTAGAATAACTTTTGGTTCTTCCCTTCCTTATTCTTATTATTTCTTTACGCTGGGGGTACTTCTAGCAACCTGTCACTCTGTTTTTTGGTTTCACAGAGACCAGCCAGATCGAATATTTTATTACCAAATCTCTGTTAATAGAGAAGTCGATCAAATATTTTTTAAAAGTTAAGCATTAATGAAGATGTGTGCCTAGATTACGTTGTTTATAGATTTCAACATCAACAATCAAGTTAATTTAATAGAAAATAGTATTGTTATATTTATGGCATCATTCACTATTAAAATGAATGGTCGACTATTCCGTTCGATTTTCTTCAATAATTTTTATTTGATCAGGAGATAAAGAAAAACTCTTTTACCTGCTTTTTAACCTCTATAGGTCTCAGTAATTATATTACATGTAAATCTATGTATCCATTCCTTAGAATCAGTAAAAATTATTTCAATTGTTTTTATCATATGCCTCAAAAGATTATCTATATAATATGTTTTGAGTCGCGGCAGTGTGTTTAAGATTTTGATGGTAATTAAAAACCTATAATTGAATTTCTACTGACTGGCGTCCACAAATATGGATGTACAATGCCTATTATAAAACATTTGTTCATTCAATGTCAATCTTAAATTGAATAAACTTGTGTCAACTGTGAATAATATAGTATTTTAAATAGTGAATTAATATTTATTTGCTTAGAGATAAGAGTATACAACTGATTGATTTCGTTGCCTTTGATGTAGGGGAAGGTGGGGTACGTTGATACAGTTTGGGTTTACAATTTTTTAACTCAGCAAATATTAAAATATTAACTAATATAAAAATGGTTCCCTGAAGCTAATCTCTTTCAAAATACAGGGTAATTTTATCTAAAAGGTTCCATGCATATTTTTTAGTAAATTAAATCATTTCTAATCTTATAATTTTGTAACAACGTACCCCGTTGGTGGGGTAAGTTGTTACAAGTATGAGGCAAATTGTTACACCTAATAACTCTACTCAAAAAATAATTTTTGAAGTATTATATAATTTAAATTAATATTTTTTATTAAAAAAAATTATATGTATTTATTAATAAATTCTTGGACCCTAGTAAACAGTAAATATTAACCTTTACTGCAAGAAGGGATGTTTATTTATAGGTGGTATAGGGTTTAAGAAGTATAATTAGCGTAAAAAGAATGCAGCTTTCATGCTTTTTATGCTTAATAATTTTTATAGAACATAGTCAGTAAAACATATATATATATATATATATATATATATATATATATATATATATATATATATATATATATATATATATATTAAAACAAATAAAAGTAAATTGAGGAGATCAATAATTATAATACTTACGAAAACAATTCTTTTAATCAGACTTAAAATGTCTATGCAATAAATAAAAAAAACTAGCACTCTTCTTCTAATAAAAAGGTGAAATTATGTTAGTTATTAAAAAAATGGGCAAATTAATTATAAATTTATGTAGTAAGAGAATAGTAAATTTATGATTAAAATCAATAAAAAAAAAATTAAAGATAAAATAAAGATATCAATCATTTTAAAAGTAGCTTCAAAATAATATTAGTCGTTGTCAAGAAACTCTGTGACTCAAACATTCTCTGTGAAAGGTCTGCCTGTGACATATTATGACAAAAAATGGTCATGTGAAATGGACAGATATCTGTTGAAGTAAAACCAGAAATGATATTATTTGGATTAGTGGGGCAAGTTGTTACTAGTAACAACGTGCCCCACTAGTTTTGTAACAATGTGCCCCTCAGTCCGCCATTAAATAAAATATTTATTTATATAAACCCAAATATAGTTAGTAGCAAAAGAATGATTGAATAATAAAGCTAAAGGTTATATTTATTAAGAATAAAAATGCTCAGAACGTACCGTTTAAATTAGAAGAGTGAGGCGAGATGGAAAAAAACAAAATGAAATAACTTTTGACTCGTGAAAATACGTTTTAATAATATAATCAAACCGTTTAAGTCAAAACCTCGTGGTAAACTGATCTAGTAGCGTGGTTTGCAATGTTGTATCGCTGGTAATAGTTTCGGCTTCCTGACATCTAGCGTTATTGTTGAAAACAACATGTAACAACTTGCCCCTCGTAACAACGTACCCCACCTTCTCCTACCTGTACTACAAGTACATCTTTCTTACTGATGAAACTCAATAGAGTAAAATAAAATTTATGAAGAATTTCAAAGCGTGATGTCTATTGCAGGGTTATACAAATATTATTATTCTTTTGCAATAAACATTATAACTAAGTGTATGGCCACCTTTGCAATTGAAACACTTAGCGAGCGTTAAAAAAAAAAAAAAATAGAGTGAAGAAATTAATGGATAGAAGTATAACATTAGTTTGAGTTTCTACCAAACAGTGGTGGCGCATAAAAAAATGATAGAGTAATACAATGCGTAATCAAAAATGCAAATGATAAAATAAAGAAACGGCTTTTGTTTTTTTGTTTTCTGGTCCTGTAGACCTTATTATTTATATATTAGAAACATTATTATTTTATGTATAGAAACCTTTGGATAAAAATGTTTCCGTTGTCACACTGTTTTCTCCTTTAAAAAGTTGGATAAAACAAAAAGGCCAAGTCTTTTAAACTTTCTGAATGATCGATGGGTATTTAATTCCAGTTTGTGACTTCTGTGCTACTTTTTTCCCTTTAAGGTCATTTTATATCTTGAAAAGGGTTTAAAAATCAGCTCGAGAGAGGGAGAGGGTTCTCGCTCACTTTAATTGAACTTAATTAAAGAAGTCTCCGGGAGAAACTAATCTTGGGGACAAATTAATTGCGCTTGCATAAGTAATGGCGGGTAGGTTCTTTTTCCGGGCGAGACCTCAGACTCGCGGTATAGAAGTCTCGGGCTCGACGACTCAGTTTCCCGGCCATTAAGTTATTAGTAGAGTTAAGGCTTTCTTTAACGCTTCTTCTACTCCCGAGGTTTTTCCTCCCCTCCTTACTTCGTCTTCTGTATACTTTTCGGTGTCTTGCAGGAGGATCTTCTTCGATGTGTCCGACCGGTTTTAATTATTCCGCTCCTTGCGAGGGGAAAGAAGGCTTTTGATCTTTTTAGCTCTCCTCCTCGGGGTAGTATTTAATTGGATTATGGCTCTAATATATTAGCTATCCGTGGGTAGTCGGTGTAAAATTGAGGCTTAGCCCCTTCACCTCGCCAAGTACTAGAAGAAGACTCGGATTCCTTCAAATTCTCTTTACTACCCCCGAGCCAACCCGAGGAGAAGAGCTTCAGACGTTATTTATTAAAAGGAACCAACCTTCGACCTTAAGACCTTCTATTTAAACTAACCTCCTGGAGACCATTCAAAACTCTTGGTCTTTCTTCTTATTACTGTTCTTTTTCTAAAGCCACAAGAAACAGGAATTCTCTTATATTTAAAAACAAATTAACATAATAAGTATTCATTCTAAAATTAATTAATAAAGAAAGGTAAAATCATATTATAAGTAGGTACATTTTCTTTCTTTCTTGGTAAAATAATGCAGACTTTATCTTACGGCTAACTAAATACTTGTTTTAACTTAATAAAGAGTTTGAATGCTGAGAACCAACTGAACTATATTTTTATAACTGTGTCATGTAATTGACTTTGGTGACTTTGAAATATATAAAAAATAAATAAATATAAATTTAACAAGTTGCTTGTCATCGTCCCTGCAGATCTCCCCCCTTAGTGACCTAGCAGCAAGCCAAGTCACGGTAGTGGAGCAAATGTAACCCACTTTTTCGGAGGTTCATCTGTTGTATCAGAGGTTAGCTGGTGTGTCGGTTTCACTCTATCGACACTGATGACTGTTCGCTTACCATGCCGCAGAATTTCAACTGTCTTGGCATGAAGTTTTAATACTTGAAACGGGCCTTCGTATGGGGAATCTAATGGTTTGCGCACCGTATCAACCCGTACAAAAACATGTGTAGCTTGAGCTAAGTCAGGATGTACAAATATTTTGGGTTTGTTGTGTCTTGTCTCTGCCTTTGGTTTAATTGATTGTAACCTCTCGGCTAGCTGGTTTGCGAAACCGTCCTGTGGTGTTTGATATGGTTTGTTGTCAAAAAATTGTCCTGGAAGTCGTAACTGTCTGCCAAATGTAAGCTCTGCAGTGCTGGCCTTTAAGTCTGGCTTGTAAGTTGAGCGTAGACCTAATAAGACCATCGGCAACATGTTAGTCCATTTCTGTGTTGAATGGCACTTGAGGGCTGCCTTCAGAGTGCGATGTACATTTTCTATTATTCCATTTGCGGAAGGGTGGTAAGCTGTTGTCCTATTTCGTTGAATGCCGCAAGTCGCTAGCATGGTTTTGAAGACAGAGGACTCAAACTGTCGACCTTGGTCGGTTGTTACTGTTGTAGGAAAACCGTATCTTGAAATCTATTCAGACCAGAAAGCTTCTGTTACTGTTTCCGCTGTTATGTTGGGAAGAGGTATTGCTTCAATCCATCGAGTACACCTATCGATGCAAGTAAGGATGTATCGTTGATTGTTGGATGGTGGTAGAGGTCCTACTAGATCTATGTGGATGTGGTGAAATCTTGGTTGATCAGGAAAGTCTGAGAGGGGAGATGATATATGTCTGTGTACTTTGTTTTGTTGACAAGGTAAACATGTGCGTACCCATGTAGCAATGTCCTTTCTCATATTGGGCCATAAATAACGTTGACAGATCATTTTAGCTGTTGCTCTTCGTCCCGGGTGTGACAGGTTATGCACGCTGTCGAATGCTTGCCTCCTGATGCGTTGTGGTAGAAACGGGCGTGCATCGTGAGTGCAAAAGATCTTGACACCTGGTCCTGGAACTTCCTTAAGTTCTAAAGGAACTGTTGTGGTCTTATTGTCCAAAAATGTTTGTAAGTCTAAGTCATTTTTTTTGTAAGTCTGCCAAAAAGTTATAATCAATTGTTGTTGGTGTAATAATTTCGTCAAGGCGCGAGAGAGTGTCTGCGACAGTATTACAGTTACCGGAAACGTGTCGGATATCTGTTGTGAATTGACTGATGAAATTGAGTTGCCGTATTTGTCTGGGAGAACATTTGTCAAGTTTTTGAGAAAAGGCAAAAGTCAGAGGTTTCTGATCGGTGTATACCACAAAGTTGTGTCCTTCTAGCAAGTGTTGAAAATATTTTATAGCTTCGTACACTGCTAAAAGTTCCTTGTCGTATGCGCTATACCGCTGTTGTGATGGGTTTAGTTTACGGGAAAAGAAACCAATAGGTTTCATTTGACCTTGAATGTGTTGTTGCAAGGCGGCACCCATGGCTACATCCGAGGCATCTGTCATCAGGATCAATAGATCAGTAATTGATGGAAATGCAAGAGTGGTTGTGTCAACAAGAGCTTGTTTACATTTTTCAAAAGCCAATTCGGCTGTGGGGTTCCAATTAACTGGACGTTTGTCATTTTTCTTTGCATCTTTTGTTAGTGCTGTTAAAGGAGCCTGGATGTGTGCTAAGTTATGTATGAAGTGATGATAGAAATTTATCATGCCAACAAAACGTCTTAGTTCTTGGATGGTGTTTGGTTTGGGGAAATTTTTAATTGTTTCTACTTTTTTGGCAAGAGGTTTGACACCGTCAGCATTGATATCATGGCCTAGGAAGGTTACTTGTGACTGCCCATATGTGCACTTTGTGGCATTGATAGTTGCGCCATATTGTTTTAATCTTTCAAACAATTGTTGTAGGTGTTGGAGATGTTGGGTTTCATTTTCAGAAGCAATTAAAATATCATCGATATATGGGTGGGCAAAGTGGAGGCCAGCTAGCATTTGTTGTACATGCCTTTGGAAACTTTGAGCTGAGTTCCGTAATCCGAATGGCATACGTACAAACTCAAAGATTCCGAAAGGAGTTGTAATAGCTGTCTTTGGTATATTACTTGGTTCCATAGGGATTTGGTGGTATGCCTTCCGGAGATCAATGGCTGAAAAAATTGTAGCTCCATGTAGGTTAGTAGTAATATCGTGAATGTGTGGTAAGGGGTAACGATCAGGGATGGTAACAGAATTCAATTTACGGTAGTCGCCATTCGTTGTTTTTTTTTACGGACCATGTCACTCACTGTGTCAGTAGATGGTTCGGGTTTTGATGATGAAGGGTTAGTTATAGAGTTTATTGAATTTGAAGAATGGACTTCGTGTATACGATCTGCCATTACTTGCAAAGTTGTTAAATTTTCAGTGCTGATTGATAAAATTGATTGAGTTTGCGGAGGTAAATGTTTTAGCCAAAGTGATTTCAGTACGTCATCGTTGATTTTATTATTTGCTAGTTCTTTCATTTGACGGAGTAAGTGAGAAGGTTTTTTTGTCGCCCAATTCAATTTCTGTAAGTAGTCGTCTGATCTTTTTATCGGAACTGTCGGAGAAAGCCGTAATTAAATTTTGCTTAATAGTTTCATATTTATTCAAAACTGGTGGTTGGGAAATAACATCTGAAACGTGGTCCAATATTTCGCTGTCTAATGATTTAATGACGTTATAAAATTTAGTCGAATCCGAAGTTATATTACCAATTTGAAAATTTGCTTCAGCATGATGAAACCACAGCTCCGGTTTGTTATTCCAAAAAGGTGGTAATTTTACTGTCACTGTTGCTACTTCCGGGTTGTCTTCGTTGTCGATATCTAGTAGAGAGTTGTTCATCATGTTGAGGTTGAGATATTAACTGAATTTAATTTGATAACACTTTAGAATTTTTGAAGTTTTAAACACTTTTATTTAAATTATTTTATAACAAAATACCTTTTTTTAGATGATCGGTTTTTTTTAATATTTAATTTTTGAAGTATTTTTTAAAATGTCATTTACAAATTTTTTTATCTATAAAATTTTGATATTTTAAAAACGTTTTAATGTCGGGGTCACCACTTTACGGCTAACTAAATACTTGTTTTAACTTAATAAAGAGTTTGAATGCTGAGAACCAACTGAACTATATTTTTATAACTGTGTCATGTAATTGACTTTGGTGACTTTTAAATATATAAAAAATAAATAAATATAAATTTAACAAGTTGCTTGTCATCGTCCCTGCAATCTCATTCTTCTCCGTACTAGTCCCCAGGCCACCATAAGAAGTAAGTCGCTGATTGATAAAGTTTTCTAACCTTATGGAATCGCTTATTTATGCCGTGTCCACCGATGAATTGAGTATATGGCAACTGGGCGCTGGGCCATTTCTTTTTTGTTGACATGCCAAACTTGCCCTTCTGCGGGAACATTGAAAAGAAATAGATAAAGTTTTGATTTTCACAGGATCGTTTAATTAAATTATTTCAAAAACAGTGGTACACGTGGCCACCGATGAGAGTGGGCCGTTTGGGGTGGCCACCGCCCCAAACATATCGCTCTGCGGGGACGTTGTCAAGAAAACGGCCCACTCGTATCGGTGGCCACCTTTACCACTGTTTTTGAAATAATTTAATTAAACGATCCTGTGAAAATCAAAACTTTATCTATCTCTTTTCAATGTTCCCGCAGAAGGGCAAGTTTGGCATGTCAACAAAAAAGAAATGGCCCAGCCCCCAGTTGCCATATACTCAATTCATCGGTGGACACGGCATAAATAAGCGATTCCATAAGGTAAGAAAACTTTATCAATCAGCGACTCACTTCTTATGGTGGCCTGTGGACTATACCTTTCTTTTGTTTCTCTTTATTTGTTGATAATGAGCAATCAAAGCTTGCAATTGTTTAATGAATAGTAGAATAACACGCAGAAAAACTCTATCTCTTCTAAAATCTAAGTGAATTTGTGTAAAAATATCTCTCCAGGGTGAAGTCGGTTTGATTTTCACTTCCTGACCCAAATTACTTTTGGAGTCCCGGCTGGAGGGTCGCGCTACGGCACCACCTCAGCAAAACAATTGTCTGTGTGTTCTTTATTTAAACATGGACTTGAGTCGGGAAGGCAGATGGACAGCGTACCGCGAGCAAAACATTCGCGACCTAGCGAGTTATTTCAGGAGTCCCTGTAACCTACCGACCCCTCACAGGATGTTACGCTTTCTTCTTAAGTAACAAATATTGTCTGGAATATCACCCGGTTTGATACTATTTCAAGATTATGCAAATATTTTTTTATTCTAACCTTCAAAGTTTTTAGGTAACCATACTTTTTTAACCAAATAGTAAATAAATGATAATTTTAATCCTTAAAATTTAAAACAGAGTGTTCGATCTCTATATAACTTGGGAACCATAATTGGATTTGTTGGAACTGATTAGATTTCCACATGCCTGCCTAAAAATGTGTTACTATAAAAAAATATATAATATTATTTTATGGGGACACTATGTGCTGGATACATCAACTAATTCTTGATGTGTTTAATACAAAGTAAATTATAATAGTAATAATATTTTTTATTGGGCGATTGATCTGGAAATTTAACTAATTTTATCAAAAAATCAATATGTTGGTTCTTTGTCATGTTTCCAACAAACTTTATCAAATTTACTCCTCATTCTATCTCTTTTTTGCTTGGCATTATATGTTATCAATTAAATTGAATGTTAAACTAAATTTATTTACACCTAGACTGTTTTTATACGGATCGCAATTTACTTTAATACAAAAAATTACAGTTGACAAGAGATTTAAGAGATTGCGTTATTATTTTACTTCTTAATTAACTCGATAAAATAATTAGGTATTTATGTTAATCCGGAAGACGGCTATATTTCACAATCTCATTCATTATGCAAAAGATATTATTCATTCCCCCTGCAACTTTTCTTCAGGTTCTCTTTTTTTCATAATATTTTTCCGTCCTGCATGGTGTTAAAGTTAAGGCCAAGAGAATTGGAGCGGCCAATTAAAAAATGAGAAGGCCCAAGGATGCTAAAGAAACACTCAAGGAGTAAGGTGGAAGAATTATCGCGTCGGAGCAATGAGTGATTTACAAACAAATATCTCCTCAGGGGTTGCTCGGGATCCTCCGGTTACAAATTATCAAGACGAGCTACATCTCCTGACACTGAAACATTCCTGCAGCTTGTTGAAGAAGAAGGGAAAGAAATAACTAAATAATTTGTCCACGCTCTGGTGTATCAAGTCCCAAGAGTTACGGTACTAAACAGGTGATTTATATTTAAAATTAGATCCCTTCGGAATCACAGCTCAGATGTTTCGTCTCAACTTCGTACTTTTTTCACCGACCTTTTAAAGCAACAATATCCTTAAAACAATTATTCTCTTTAAAGAAATATGTTGGAGGAATAAGTTAACGACACAACGTCTTGAACCGAACGCAACTCATTCATTGTATGTCAAGGTACAAAGTCAACATATTATTATACAAGTATTTATAAAAAATATTTAAGCAAGTATTATAAATAAATACTACATACATAAAATTTCCCCAACAAAATTGCAGTGATTTCTTTATAAAATGCTGAAAACATGAACTAAAACTTAAAGCTCCTGGGTACGACAACATAACCTGCTATTAATCTGATATTTGTTTTAAAAAATAAAACTTATTTGTATTTCCCACTTCGTTCTTGTACTTTTATTTTCTCTCTATACGTCTTACAGACAGGGTTCTCCAATTTTTCAGAAGTTTTTATACATTCAATACTTCAAATAGTTTGTTAAGAAACACACTGTTACTAATAACTAGTAACATGTTTAATATCGTAGCTGAATTAGTCAACGAAAAGTAAAAAGGACTCACTTTTATTTAATTTTCTATTTAAACAGGAATTGCAAACGATAGTTTTATTTAAATAATACGTTTTCTAAGCTTTGTAGCATAATTCATAGACCTTGTTGGAACTATAACGGAATGCACAAATAAATTTCTTTTATATTATTTATACTTCTATTCACCTTGTTGCATTCTAAAACAAGTGCAAACGTTAAAATCTTTTTATTTTGAGTAAATCACTCTAATTACAAATAAATTTAAATCTAGTTTACGTTTATTTAGTAACACGTTCCAAATTAAATAGTTTTTTATGACATCCTACCTGTACCAAGGTAAATGATTAGGTCCTCTTAATCACCTCTGGTCTTTTCCGCATAATTACCGGCTTAATATATTATTTAAAAATATAAATCATTTCTCGTATTGCAATCAGATATTAAATTAATTTAAAAGAAAAAGCTTGTTATTTGCTGAAAATAGCTTGCACTTTTTATTTACATTATAGCTGATACAAGATTCTTATTTTCGATTTTAAGATACGTCAATAAAGCAATAATTTTTAAAACAGTCTTGCATTTCTTTCTTCTGGGATTGTCTTAGGTGTATAAGTTATGGACTAACCCATATAACTAGATCTAGTTCACTATCCTAAGCGGTTCTTTTCCCCTTATCCTTTGCCGTACAGATTTATACACCTTGCTCTATCTGTAAGGGTGTTGTCTCGTGGGAGTACCAGCCCTAGACCTCTTTTACCCTTAGCAAGTCCTCTGCTGCTTGAAACCCTCTAACACAACCTCCTTCTACCCTTTACAGTATCCTTCCCCTCAGGAAAGCACCCTCTCCAACTCGCCTTGATTTATAGTCGAGTACCCACTTCAACCTCTTTTTTTTTTTAAACTCTCCCAAAAAAAGATCTTTTTCATGTACTTTTTCTTTTAATTCAAACAAAACACCTACAAATTCTTTAACAAAACCCTCTTTTACCTTTTTCTCCCCTTCTTGAATAGTCGAAACACAGTATGCTTCTTTAACCCTGTTTTCTTTTGTGAGAAAAAAGATAAATCTAATAAAATTATTTGGGTTCAACCTTATATTTTCTTGTCCAATTCATTTTTTTTTTTATTTTCGGCAAAAGAATGTTATTTTTCTTTCTCCTAAAACATGTACATACTTATCACTTTCATATTCTCTGAGTATTCTTTGTTTCTTTAAAGTTAAAACATACTTCAAATCTAAATATATGTTATTTATTTTATTTTTCTTATTTATTTGATTTCATTATGTATTAATATTACTATTTATTTTATTTTTATTTAGGTACTTATATTTTTATTTATTAATATAATATTCATTCATTACTTTTGTAATATCAACACCTGAAAGGGGTAGTCATGAGCCTATCAGCTTTTCTTTCTATACCTGACCATACCATGTAAACAATGCTAACCTTAACACTTATAACATGTAATTTGTAGTTGTTTTATACAGTAAAGATATGTAAATAGACTGCCAATTGGTGTGGCACATAGCTTCCTCGCATGCTACCACGTACTTTATTGATTGTATGCTTTTTTTCCCCCGTTTTTTTAATCTGTCAAAATTGTTTTGATGTTTTACATGAATTAAAGTATCCATTTAGCAAAGGATGAAGAGCGCAGACGGTTCAAATTAATATGGGGCTATCTGCGGGTTACTTTCAATAAACTATAAAAGCTTCATACACATCAAATAAGTTATACTTATGAAGCTATAGGTGTAAATAAATGTATGTTTGTGTGCATGTGGAAGAGAAACAAATGAGCGCAGAAATTATGAGTAAAACTTATATGGGACCAACAATGGGCTAATCATGATCTACCATCTAAATTTCATTAAAATCGGACGTGTAGTGTTTAAGGTATGTTGGTTCGCAAAAATTGAGCGACAGACCGACAGACAGACAAAAGGTCACATTTTTCAGTTTTCGGCGTTTATCTTGAAAACGGTACGTCGCACAAAAAATAATAATCTATTCAAAATTAAAGCTGATAAAATTATCTTTCAAATCATATACATCTTGTTTCAACCCAAGTCTTACCGTTTTTGAGATAAGAGCCGTTGAATATTAAAAAATCGGTCTTAGACAACTCAGACAAACTTTCTCTTATACGAGTTCATAATTACATAGCCCAGTGTTTTCCATTTATTAGCTTTCGTATGTACATTTGATTATTATTGAACATTTCATCGAAATGTATCATTAAAATAACTTCTCCTGGGCGGGGAATCGAACCCGGGCTCCCTCCGTCCGCGTTTTAAGCTATTTTCTCAGGAACTAGATATTTCCCGGGGAAACGGCTTATATAGTTAGATTCGTATTTAAATGGACTACATTTTAGAATTTTTTCATCAAAATCGTCGGAACCGTTTTCGAGAAATAATTTTTTTTCATGTTTTTTCAGAGTTTTTGGGGGGTAGCGCCCCCAAATTTAGAGCTAAAATTCATTTCTCGATTTCGCATCGGGTTATGATTTTTCTGAACATGTATGCCAAATTTCGTCAAAATTGGCCCAGTAGTTTAGGCTCCAGGCGTCTGCACAGACGACAGACGACGGACAGACATTTTTTAAAAACCACTTTTTTGGACTCAGGGGACCTCAAAACGTGTAAATCCATTAAAATCGAATTTTCGCGCCATCACAATACTTTCTCTTTACATGAGAAAGTAAAAATGAATAAAAAGGGGCAGTGGTTCAGGTATCTCGTCAATCTTTCTCTTCTAACTCTTTCCCCTTCGATTTTAACGATAACTCGTGGGAAATTAAGTTGTAGAGCGAAAAATTTCCTTAAAAAATGAATGAATTTATGCTAATATATCTTTACCCCGTAAATAGCTAGAGCGTTTTGAAGTTTAAGGGCACTTTTCAACATTTTACTAGTAAAATTCTGCTTGTGACTCAAGTTTTGTTTCCAACGTCTGTAACTCTATGTAAACAGTCTCTCAAGCGTTTGCGCCAAGTTATGATCGTATACAACATTTTTATTACAATAATAGGTCGTTCAAAATGAGTGAAAAGTGCTTAATTTGTGATGAAACAGCTGAAGAAGGTGCAAGTCAAGAGAGTGATAAAGGGATGAAAACGTTATTAAGTGCTAATCTTACACGAAGAGATGAAAGACATGATTCGTTCCGAAGATTGAAAGGTGGTGTCGACCATGTGGAGTGCAGAAAACGGTACACCAGGCCATAGTATGTTTCAAGCGGTATGCCAATGAAACAGCAAACATCGCAAAATTGTTTTATGACCCCAAATCTTCACCAGGAGACATTGCTGAAGCTGGGGAATGAATGTTCCTGCTCATGTTCCAGGCCCCGTTAAATAAGTAATATTCACAATCAGTACAGGTACCTTTAATTTTTCTTAGACCGTACTGACCCCATTAAGTAAATTTAATAATTCATTTAACTAATTAATATTTACTAATACGTTATCGTTATATTATTAATAATACAATAATTAGTATTCAATAATTAGTATTCAATAATTAGTATTCAATAATTATTAAATACAACTAGCTACAATTCTAATCTATTTTATTCTATTTTGTTCACTGATACATATGCTTCGTGATTCGTGAAATCCACTGCAATAATGAAAGCCAATCTGCGTGCTTTGCCGCCCACAACAGATGCTGCAATGCAACATTCATACAGAGTGTTTCTGGAGGTGCAGCAATGGTTGGGGAACGAATCCATCCTACATGAAAGTTGGTGCTGGACGAGAAAAGATGTGGACACCTTACTCCTATCAAGACAAAACCCCCTTTGGCACCAGACATTGTCCTCAACACACTCTTCTGCAGCTGTACCATTGGCTGCGGAACGATGTGTGGTTGTCGGAGAGCCAGGACCTGTTCCCTGGTGTGCAGCAACTGTCAAGGCTCGTGTACAAACAGTGTTCCGATCCAAGAAGACTTTGAGCAATTTGATTGAAGTATCATATTAACAGCTTTTAACAAATGAAAAAGCAGTTGATGAAATGAATTGTATACATATATTCAATGTTATTATTGTTATTTGAATCTATTTTTGATACCCAATTTTTGATTTTATGAACAACTTTTATACATCTTAAATTGATTTATTACTTCCTCCTCTCTAATACAAGTGTCCTTCTATATATTACGAGATATAGATTTTGGTACATGTATACATAATTCATTATTAATACGGGTTATAATTACTATACTTATCCAATTAAACAGCATACAAAGTGATCAAGAGAGTTACAAACCTTGGAAACAAAACTTGAGTCACAAAAAGCATTTTACTAGTAAAATGTTGAAAAGCGCCCCTAAACTTCAAAACGCTCTAACTATTTACGGGGTGAAGATAAATTAGCATAACTACATTCATTTTTTAAGGACATTTTTCGCTCTACAACTTTATTTCCCCCGAGTTTTCGTTAAACTCGAAGGGAAAAGAGTTAGAAGAGAAAGATTGACGAGATTCCTGAACCACTGCCCCTTTTTTTTCATTTTTTAATATTCAACGGCTCATATCTCAAAAACGGTAAGACTTAGGTTGAAACAAGATATATATGATTTGAAAGATAATTTTATCAGCTTTAATTTTGAATAGATTATTATTTTCTGTGCGACGTACCGTTTTCAAGATAAACGCCAAAAACTGAAAAATGTGACCTTTTGCCCCCCCTCCCCCGTCCCGCGGCGCCTGAAATCAATGGGACTTTATTAGGCGTTGTTCAGGGGACCACCCCCTACACATTCCTGAAAAAATTGGAACTACATGATTTAATGCAAGATGAAATCCTAATTTGACTGGACTATTAACACTATACCATATACAACCTTGATTATCTTAATTGTTAACAAATTTATTTTTCCTTTCTTCAAATACCGAATGCAAATTTTGATCTAAAACTATATAATGTGACTAATAATATTAATTATATATGTAGTTGTATAAGCCATTTGGGGAAGTCTGAGCCTTCCACTGGCTATATTGCGACGGACCTTTTGTTATTATTAGTTATATATTTTTAATAATTGATATTATAATCAAATTCATTATTATTTTTATTATTAAAAATTAATATTATAATAATATTAATTATTATTCATATTATTATTAATTAATATTAAAAAATTATAAAATATAAGCCATTATAAATATTGTTAAGGGGATTGACAATCTTTTAAGACAAAATATAGATAATAAGAGGATTTTATTTAACTAGATGTATAAGATATTATAATGTGTGTATAAGCTTGTGTGAACGAGTTTCTCTTAATCAAATTGTAATTTACAAAGTATACTCTAGGTTTAGTTAAGTATTGTGTTATGTTCAGTGCATAATGTTAAAGATTTTAACTCATTTTTCGTTAAAATGTTGAGTAAACATATTTTACAAGGGTTATAATAATATAGTCATTGTGGTGGACGATTAAATCCCTTTATCTGTATCAGTGAATAATAAAAAGATGTTTATATAAAGTCTAATTGCTCGGGAATGGTTTGGGGTTGATATGAAGCAAGCTCTCTAATGACTGCCCATTAAAGTCTTACAGTAAAACCTCATAATAACCTTTCTTTTTCTTTGCAATTGTTTTTAATCCACCAGCTCTCCTGGTAATCTCATAGCTATTTCACCTATCTCCCGCTTGAGAACGTCGCAGAATCAACGCAGAAAAATTCTACTTTGAATTTTCTCTCCTTATAGGGTTTCACCTTCTCATCTCTATATTGTTGTTTTATGGAATAACTTCTTTGTGCTTTATTATTTATTTATGAAATTCTATCATTTACTCTTCTTATCAGTGAATAGACAGCGTTTATTTAACTTTAAGATTGAAAAGCGTAATCTAATGACGCGTGAGATGTTATATGTTTCTGTCACTCAAAATTTTGTAACAAAACATTTGTACAGAGTACAGGATTAAATTCTATAGATTATTGTTTTAAACCGGATTTAATAGGATTAGCAATTTATAATGTTTATATAAAGTGTTTAATTGGGAAAAATATTCATATTTATTATTTAATTTACTATTTATTATTTAATTTACTCTACTTTAACTTTTGTACAATTTCGACACAGAAGCCATTACCTGATGAGTAATACAACAGCTGCTAATAGTCCTTTGTGTTGGGGAAGGATTGGATTGGAAACATTGTAACTGTCCTGATAACTATCTATTATTTGGTAGAAGAAGAGCCTTTTCAAGATTTTATTGCTTTTATCGCATTTGGACAAATGTTATCGTGAGTTCGTGGAATCAGGGTGAGTTTTGTCGTATGAAGTATTTGCATTATTCATGGTATGGTTGACGGTGCGTCTGTAGTAAGGCAGTGAGTGGCTTGTCAGAGTATGTTATTGTTTCACATCTCTTGGTATCTCTGTATGGGTGTCAGTGTGGTATATCAGGAGTGAGGCCCTTACCGTGGGATCTGTTGTTGCAATCTGGGGCCCCGTCAGCCTCCCTGGGGAACTCCCGTTACCTTTTCCCCGCTACGTTATCGTTCCACTCTCGCCTAGTATTCTCGCCTCCTCCCCGTTGTATAAACACTGGAAAAATCACTATTTGCCGCCCTACCGGGAACACTCGTTCAATCCCCCGCCTACTTTTATCTGACACGCTCCTTTCTTGAGAACACAGCGTCTTTTTTTACCACAAGACTTTATATTTTTTCCTTGGCCACCCCCTATATGAGAAGATGGCCCGATATGACCCGCGGCCAAGCATTACACCAAACGGTCCCCCTTCTAATCCTTATCTACCATCGAAACTCCATTTACTAAAACCGCTCATAAAGGATAAATATACTATCCTGCGAGAATATCTCTCCCTGGTGATATAACTTTATTAACTCATACATACACTTATAAAAAGGCCGCTAGCTGTGGCCTTATACAATGCTGTGATTCACAAATCTACCTTAATATATAGTGTTATCGGCCAAGAGAAATACACAAAAGCTAAAACATTCTTTATAACGGCAAACACCTATTGTTAGATGAATTATTTAGGTTTATATTTTCCAAAGAAGTGAATTATACAATACATAATACTAAATACGGTTTAAATTTACCAAACTTTTCAACATATTGCTCTAAACATCTTCTATGCTTATCTGCATAGAACAATAATACAAAAAAGCATAATACAAATTTCAGCTATTTATCGTTGCAGACTTTGAGCCATAAGGGATATGTTAAGACTAATGCTCTCGTATTTTTACTTTCTCATATAAAGAGAAAGTCAGGTAGAAATGAATTTTAGCTCCAAATTTGGGGGGGGGGGGGGGGCCAAACACCCCGACGATTTGAATAAAAAATCATAAAATGTAATCCATTTAAATACGAATCTAACGATATAAACCGTTTTCTTGGGAAAAATCTAGTTCCTGAGAAAATAGCTATAAACGCGGTCGGAGAGAGGCCGGGTTCGATTCCCCGCTGAGGAGAAGTTATTTTTATGATAAATTTTGATTAAAAGTTCAATAATAATTAAATGTACCCACGAAAACTCGGAAACTAATAAATGGACAACTCTGGACTAAGCAATTATGAACTCTTATATGAGAAAGTAGGTTTGAGTTGTCTCGGACCGATTTTTTATGAAATCTGCTATTCTTACAACAAGAAACAAAATCTAAACCTCGACTACATTTTTTAATGCAAAATAATCTTTAAATAAGAGAGTAATGGATACTAATAAATTATTTGAACAAACTAAATATTCTAAATGATTTTAGGACCTAATTCTTAACAAGTAATAGTCCACAGGCCACCATAAGAAGTGAGTCGCTGATTGATAAAGTTTTCTTACCTTATGGAATCGCTTATTTATGCCTTGTCCACCGATGAATTGGGTGTATGGCAACTGGGCGCTGGGCCATTTCTTTTTTATTGACATGCCAAACTTGCCCTTCTGCGGGAACATTGAAAAGAGATAGATAAAGTTTTGATTTTCACAGGATCGTTTAATGAAATTAAGTATTTAAAAAACAGTGGTAAAGGTGGCCACCGATATGAGTGGGCCGTTTTCTTTTCAACGTCCCCGCAGAGCGATATGTTTGGGGCGGTGGACACCCCAAACGGCCCATTCTTATCGGTGGCCACCTTTACCACTGTTTTTTAAATACTTTAATTAAACGATCCTGTGGAAATAAAAACTTTATCTATCTCTTTTCAATGTTCCCGCAGAAGGGCAAGTTTGGCATGTCAATAAAAAAGAAATGGCCCAGCGCCCAGTTGCCATATACCCAATTCATCGGTGGACAAGGCATAAATAAGCGATTCTGTAAGGTAAGAAAACTTTATCAATCAGCGACTCACTTCTTATGGTGGACCTGTGGACTATAAATTTATTTATCATAAATAAATATTATTTTTATTCAAAGCATAATTTAATAGATTTATAGATAGATCCGCTTGTCTTTTTACAATTGTTGTTATTGTTCTACGCAATGATTAGGAATGACAATTTAGAATTTTACGGATTGAAGCCTGCTATCTGTTAAAAATACAAAAATTACATTAAAAAAAAAATAAACCATATTATTATTTTTTTTTTTAAATAATCTTAATATATGTTAAAAGGGTTTATAAGGACATATATAAGGATAAGCTTTGAACTTCTATTTTAAAATGAATACGTTTCTGAGCTGGGGGACCGAAGAAAATTCCGTCACGCAATAAACGGAATGAGATAAACGACATGAATAATGTGACGCTCTTAAATATACCTAGTATCGGAAAGTTGGGATATATCATGAGGTAGCTTGGTTTTCAATTTAGGATTATATTTCACCACCAGGAGTGAACACAAAAGCATATTGATGATTCAATGTCTTTCTATGAAGTGGAGAATTTTTTAAGAAGAGGAAGGTTGCAAGATGCATGTTACAAACTAGTGCCTTTTTTTATATCAAGGTAATGCTAAAAGACTATTAAATATTTTCTTAAGTATCGTAGTTTTGTACTCGAGAGGGGATGTAAATATTGGGATATTTTATTAATATTTTTTTGTAAGAAATAACAATGCATGTCTGATATTGTATTTTTTTTTTTTTTTTTTTTTTTTTTTTTTTTTTTTTTGGCATGGACTTTGTTAGTCATACAGCCATAAGATTATAAATTAGATGATTCTTGTCGTTTCATGAATATTTGTTGTCTAATTATATGTTAAATGTTTTTAAAATAAGCTATCTTTTCATTTAATTTTAACTCATATTTTATAAGTCAATTAGATTTTAATTTTGATTTCGGTAAAAAACTGAAAAATAGATTTATAAATATTGTAATATTATAAATATTGTAATATTATAAATATTATAAATATTATAAATATTGTATTTATAATTCCTATACCAATAATACACAAATAAATTTACATTGCCCGACTCTAAACAATAGTAATAATACTATCTAATATTTAAATGGTGTCATTGCTTGTACTAAGGATGTACAATTTCTTACCCCTAAATATGTACTGCCAATTTTAGTTCAATAAATGTAATTACGTTACTGTATTACATTACACTGTCTTTTGATTAGTTGTTAATGCATCAGGATTAGATGATAGCAATAAAATTAACTAATTAACGTTATCAAATATATTTATAGAAGTTTACGCACAATTTATTATCTTGTAAATGATTGTAGTGTGGCTACGAAGTTAAAGAAGAACCGGTGAGAGTTTTAGTGTATTGTACTGCTATTGACTCCTGTTCTAATGGGGTTTTCGAGCTCTTCCCTTTCCAATTTTAGTGATGACCTCTTTGGCTTGTTCTATCGCTGGGCTGGGGGGTTGGAGGGGTTGAGATAACGCCGTGAATCTTTCTCCAGTCCAATACTTTCAGAGACCAAACAATCCTAAACCCCCCAAAACCCCAGACAATTATCCACTTGCCACTAATTCTCCCTCAGGAGTTTTCATTTCCAGAGTCATCATTCACATCAGTAAATCAGCGGAGTTTACTGATCGGTACAGAGATACTTCTCCGTTTGGTTTTATCTTCTCCCTGAGTCCTCTCTTTTAATTGTCCTTCCAATACTTTTTCGGTGGGGGGTTTTTCTTTTCAAACTTCAAATTCTAGAGTAATAGGTCTTTCTTTCTTTTTTATTTCCTCTCTGCTGTTTTCTTTTTACGTCGTTTCTCTTTTTTCTTTTGTTAACTCTATAATCTTAATTTTGAAACGTTCAGCAACTAGCCCATAAATCTTTTAACAAGGGAAATTATCAGTGAGGTTTTGTATATTCTTTTATAGTAGAGATGGAGAGTGAGAACATCAAGAAAAGATTAAAATTGGCCTTTTCTATTTATTTATTTGATCTAGCTTTTGATAAATTATTCCACTTAAACTTTAATAGTGACGAAATGTTATTTTATAATAAAGATCTTTAGTGCGATACTTATCATTTACTATATAAAAGATGGATCCTTGTAGGATAAAAAAAAATGGTAACTCGACTTTACGTGTCAACGTTTCGGTACGACCAGCCATTCTCAAGCCTAAACAATATAATTTTATTTAGAAAAGCGTCATAACATTGATAATTATAACAGCGTTTTCTTTACTGATATCAAGCAAATACCTGTTATTGGCTTTTGTTAGGATCGTGATAATATATAATATATAAATCAATAATATTTTTAGAAAAACAACATCGTCCAATCTTCACACCGTATTATGTAATAAGGTACAATTAATTCTCCTCACTAGCTCTTCAAAAACATTAATCTACGTATCGTAGCACAACTAGGTACAAACAAAAACAAAAATTAATTATACTAAATTAAAATATTAAATAAAAACAGAATTTAAAAATAATTGTTTAATGTTATCGTCTAAACATTGGACAGTTCATTTCCAGATTTAGTTGTAGGGTTACGAGGTCCTTCCATAGTAAAGAAGAGATGCTGTAAGCTTCTTTCTTCTCACTGGTGCAACGGATCATGCAGTAGCACAGTAGCAATAAAAATTATAAGCTACTAATCATGTAATAAACCTGAAATGAATGATACTTATCGTATTTTTTTATAATAGTCTTAATACGTCACAAATAATTATTTATAGAATATTTTATGTCATACATTGAATAATTTAGTCATATTATCTGAATAAGGTACATTATTAGTACATTAAAACAAAATTTATTTTTAATGAATAATTAGAAACACGAAGTACTAGTAATTGTTACATATGTATACTAATAAACATAGCAATTATTAAACTAAAATATTTAATGTGAAACATATTCTGCAAAAAAAAAAATCTTTAGTTTACCTAAGTCCTTATTAAGGTTTTGTACGAAGAACCGTAAAATTGCTGAAAGTGTGTTTTTATAAAGTTATAATGTAGTTTTTGATTAACTAATAGGCCATATTTTCACTTTAGTTATATTTCCATTCCTCCTTCCTCAAATCATAATTTATTTACTCTATCCTTAGGTTTTAACCTATGGAAAAAGCAAAAATTTTAATACAGATTGTAACTATTAATTTAAATGATTTCATATTTCATCAGCAATGTAATACCGTGTTTGCACACTGCAAGATGCTACACAATTTATGTGAGTGAGATACACTAAGGGATGTGCCACACAGGAACTGTTCCAACATCCGACATTACGTCAATAAGATGTTGGTTCGGCATCACGCCATGTCCTGCATCGTTTCGTCGCGCCCGACTCATCATGCCCACCCAACTCTGGACCTATTCCACCACATCAAGAAGATCAGATATAGGGCTTATCAGAGAGCGTGCTCTCATACCGCCATTCTTGCTTGGCTGGCAAAACACATCAGCAATTTAATACCTCTCACTCACACAAATTGTGTAGCTTCTTGCAGTGTGCAAACACGGTATATTACCAGTTTTTATTTACTTAAAAAACCCTTGCCTATTATCCATTATATTTGTTTATTTAGGGTGAACATTTGTATATATCATCTATTTAAACGCCAGTGAAACAATTTCGGTCGTTTTCCTGGTAAATCTAGTTTCTCAGGTGCCTGTCGTACTAAAAAAATACAAGAGAATGGAGAAAAATATAATCAAATATGTGTATAAGAAAGTTATCTGAGTTGTCTCGTACCGATTTTTCCTTTTTCCATTTATTGGCAAAACGATATTTATTTATCAGTTATTAGAGAAAACTTTGAGGAAACAGTTATTAACTTAAAAGGAAAATATACCTAGACGATACTTATTTAAGTGCATAGATGTGGAAACGAATGAGAGGGGAAGAACTTTGGTTTATTTCGTTTATAGGATCCAAAAATATTATATGGTTCTACGAGCAAAAGAGAAAATTTCCAAAGCAATATAGTCAGAGAAACGACACTATAACCAATCTCAGCCGAACATAACCTTCTTTCTGATTAATATCGTAGTCGTTACCTTACTCCCTGATTATGACCCCATAAGGATTTATTACAATTACCGCTAACTTTTATCGAAGCACTTTATTTAATTGAAGAAGACAGATATAGAAGGGACCGGTGTATGCTCTGTGTACTCAGGTCTTAAGCTGTAAACTTCCTCTCTACTTAATACGCTGCACTAAAGCCAAATCACACTGAAATAACATCGAAAACTTGTTAAATAAACTATAATAATACTTTTCTCACATGATATAAACCTCACTAGCCTTGTTGGAAATGTCTATTCTCTAATGCTATAAGCAATTAACTCGATTAATGGCGTGACTTGTTGTGAAACTAGCAATTTTATATGGTCTTTTATCTGGGTTGTTAAATTTTTTTTTTTTTTTTTTTTTTTTTTCTCTTTATTGATTATCACAACTACATAATTTGTTAATGTTATAAGTGATACTGATAACAATGTTTTTTGGACGGTGAATTACATGCTAAAGGTAATAATCCATTGATTACACCTTTTGGCGTGAATCATTCAGAATATGAACAAATTAAATATAACAATAAAAACAAGTGAGTGAGAAAAGAAGCACTAATTAAAAAAAAGAAAATAAATGTTTGTTGTAAGGAATGATAAGTATGAGTTAATAATAATTAATTGTTAATATGGAATTCCATATTTAATAGATCTCGGGGCCACTGTCTCCTCAGGCGACGAGGAGGATTATCAGGGATGGATTGGGAAGAAAGAAGTTCTACTAAAGGATTGGGGTGATTTAATAAGGACTCGTGGAATTTATGGTATCTGGATATAGATAGGTCACGGACAAAAGGAATATTGAGGTCATTATGGAGGGTGAGGTTGGATACGTAAAAAGGAGCATCGGTGATTTTACGAAGGATCTTTGATTGAAGAGTTTGTAGTCGGCGGGAGTTGGAAGGCTTGGTGCTACCCCAAACCTCCAAACCGTAGGTCCAAGCCGGTTTTAAGACTGTGTTGTAGATAAGAAGTTTATTACTTAGTGTAATCTTGGACCTACGATCTAAAAGACGAAGCAGCAACTTGTAGCGTCTTGAGATGTCAGTACGTTTAGTCTTAGTGTGGTGTTGCCAGGTGAGTCGTCGATCAAGGTGAAGGCCAAGGTAACGGACAGTGCTAGATTGAGGAATAAGGACTTGGTTAAGAATGACTGGAGGACAGGTACTATGTCGAAGAGTAAAAGTGACATGTGCACTTTTCTGTTCGTTAATCCGGATCCTCCATTTTTTTAACCAAGGTTCGAGAAGGAGAAGGTGACTTTGGGTGTTATTGGATGCAATTTGAGGGTCTTGGTGGACTGATAGTATTGCCTTATCGTCTGCGAAGGTGGCAAGGACTGAGGAAGGGTGTTGAGGGATATCATATGTGTAGATGGAATATAGGAGGGGTCCAAGAATACTACCCTGAGGTACTCCTGCTCTTACAGGGCAAATGGGGGAGGAAGTGGTTCCTAAGCTTGCACAGAACGATCTATCGGTTAGAAAGGACTTGAGGATAAGGTAGTAGGTAAATGGAAGGATGCCCTTGAGTTTCCAAAGAAGCCCAGCATGCCAAACTCGGTCAAAGGCTTGCGCCTCGTCCAAGAAGACAGCTGAGCAAAACTTTTTCTTCTCAAGGGTGGAGGCAATGACATCGACAATGCGATGACACTGTTGGATGGTGGAATGGTGAGCACGGAAACCAAACTGATGGTCAGGAATGAATGGTTTAAGTATGGGAAGGAGTCTACGTAAAAGGAGCTTTTCTAGGACTTTCCCCATTACTGGGAGTAAGCTTATAGGTCGATAGGATGATGGCAGATGAGGAGGCTTGGATGGTTTAGGAATCATTGTTATAGTGGCGAATTTCCACAGGGTTGGAAAGTGAGTTGTTTTAAGGACAGAGTTGAATATGTAAGTAAGGAAAAGGATGCCTTTTTTAGGGAGGTGTTTTAGGATTTCGGAGGTAATAAGGTCGTAACCGGGAGCTTTTTGTGGTGAAAGGTGATTAATACAGTAAAGGATATCAGAGGGATTAAAGGCTTTGGGTGGCGGAGATAATTGTAGGGGAGATAGGAGATCTTGGTTAACAAGGTTTTCGTGATCGTGATCAATTATGTCAGGATGTGGGGAGAAAAGGTTAGTAAGATGTTGGGCAAAGACTTCAACCTTTTCAGTTTCAGACTTTGCCCAGGAGTTATCAGGATTTAGAATAGGAGAAGGGGTTGATTTTTGTGAAAGGATTCGTCTGGTCGCGTTCCAAAGTGATTTATCTTTGTTTGTTAGTTGTGAAGTAAAAGTCTTAAATTTGTCTTCTTTATAAAGTCTCAGTAAGTTAGTCAGTTTTCTACTAGCAATGTTGTAAGTCCGTTTGTCTGATGGGTACCTAGTTTGTTTCCAGTTGGCCCTAGCTCGTCTTTTTTCGTTAATTAATGTACGTATGTCAATTGGTAAATTAGATCTATAGTTTTGTCTGTTAGTAACTGGTTGAGTTGAGTCCCAAATTGAAGTCTGTATTGTTTTAGTCAGTACTTGTACTGCTTCGTCGATGTCATTTGGTGTTTTAAGTGAAATTTGTAGGTCTAGTCTATGGTCTACTAGCGTTTGAAAAGAGTCCCAGTCAACTCGTCCGTTAATCAGTCGAGGTTTCATAGGGCATGTAGGAGGATTAATGTCTAGGACGAGGAGGACAGGGCTATGGTCTGAGGAGAGATCGTCAAGAACAGAAGTAATAGGGTGTAGATGAGGTATGGGTGTTGAAACAAAGTAGTCTAGAATATCTGGAAGTTTATTTGGATCAGAAGGGAAATAAGTGAATTGGCTAGGAGAAAGGATGTCGTAGTTTGTTGAGGATAAGGCGTTTAGGAGAGTGACACCACGGGGATTACGAGCTCGACATCCCCACTGAGGATGTTTAGCATTATAATCTCCGCCTGCAATGAATTTAGGACCTAAGGATCGGAATAAGGAATGGAAATCTTGTTGGGAAATAGGATGGTTTGGAGGGCAATATATTGAGGAAATCGTGAAATTAAATGGTAAAGAGTTTATAGATATGGATGTACATTGAATTGAGTCCGTGCAAGTAGGTGGTAAAGGATAGTGAGATATGGAATTCCGTATTAGGATCGCACTACCCCCGTGTGCAGTGTTATCTGGGTGATCTGTTCTGTGTGTTGTGTAATTTTGTATGTAAAAATGCGATCGAGTAGTGAAATGTGTTTCTGTGATGAGGGCAATGTCGATCCTTCTGTCTTGAAGCAAAATGTCTAGTTCCTGCCCGTGAAGGGTAGCACCATTAGCATTCCAAAGCAGGATAGTCAGGGATCGCTGAGTTGGAGTATTCACTGATGATGTTGAGAATCAGGAAGCAGAGTTTGGATAAAGGTAGTGAAAGTTGTGAGAGCTGTGAGGAGAGGATTAATAATGGCGTGAAGATCATGAAGGAATTTTTGAAGGGTTGCTGATATATCAGTGGATGATGGAGTTGGTGGTGGAATGTGGACTGGAAGGCGTGGTCGAGATGTCGCACCTGAGGCGGCAGTGGCGTATGTAACTCCGGTGACTACATGGTTGGTTTCATTTGGTTGGCTGGATTGCTGTTCTAAGATTGGCGTTGTTTCTTTTGTGGTCTCTTTGGAGATTAATAGACGTGTAGGAGCTTGGTAGGTAGATGTTTCTACAGTTTGATGGTCGGACTTGTTGACTTTTTCAATAACTGGAGATGTTTTTCTAAATTTTTTTTGGAGTTCTTTGTGGACTATACAACCCCTATAGTTTGCTGGGTGGGCTCCGTTACATAGAACACATTTGGGCTGGTCTTCAGGTCTTTTAGTGCAGTGTTCGGTCAAATGTGACCCTGCACATTTAACACACTTGGGTGCATGATTACAGTACGTTTTTGTGTGTAAAAATGATTGACATCGAGTACATTGAACAATGTCACGGCGCTTGTAGGGTTCTTCCACTTTAATTCTACAGTGGAAGATGGTTCTTACTTCAAAAATATCTTTATTTTTAGGGTTCGGCTCCAATTCAACGAAGAATAAAGAAAGGGCAGAATTTCCTTTTATCACGTTGGTTACATTTCGCACTTTGAAGCCAAGTGCTTCAAGTTCTTCCTTTATTGCGTTAGGGGGGGTTGAGTGGTGGAGGTGTCGAATTACCACTCGGTAGGCCTTTTCCTCTTTCGACTGATAAGTGTGGAAAGTTACATTTTCAGCGCGAAAAGAACGAACGGCACTTTTGTAACCATCGATGGATTTGCACAGGATTGCGACATCGTTGGATCTAGCTTTACAGGTAAAGCCGTCATTTCCCAGTAAGCTTCTAAGCCCTTGGACAAATTTGGAGAAGTCTGTAACATTTTTTACAAAAATGGGTGGTGGCTTAGGGTCATTTGCCTGCGGATTATCTTTGACGTCATTTTCATCCCGTTGTTGGGATAAAACACCGTAAGGGTTTGGTGTAGTGAAATTAACTTGAACATTTGACGCTGATGGCTGCCCTTCATTGCGGGTCTGTTGTACAGGTTTAGTTGGCTGGCCTCCATGAAGGGAGCCTAGCACAGTGGTGTTGAGCGGGTCTGGACTGTTCGGTCTTGAACCAGAGGTAGAAGGGGAGGGAGCGCGACCTTCGAGAGAGCTGTCAGTTACGGCCCTCTTTGGTTTAGGCGACTTTGTTTTTGATCTGCGCCGTCTCTTCCTTTGACCCACAGTCTTATTCATGTTATTGATTGATAAAACTATTTGTTTACCTTTTGGAGGTTGCCGTGTGACCTTGGTGATAAGAGGCCTTCCTATCACGCTCCGTCGAAACAGCTTCTTCTATTTTATAAAAAATAGCTAAACTAGAAATATTGAAAATAATAATTGAAAGACTTCCGATTAAAATAAAACTTTGAGAAAAAATAGAAAATAATAAACTACACCACTTGGTAAAAAAATGAAAAAGAACTGTAAGCTAAAACTGGGATAAAATAATAGTTGAAGTGAGAGCCGATGTGTAAGGTTTGAACTCTGGCATGCAACTCCTAAATTGTTGTTAAATTTAAAAGAAAAACTTGTCAAACTCACAAAAATAGTATTTCTTTTTCTACTAAAATTATAATATGATTATATTTTATTACAATTTTTTTAAACATAATTAAATTTATTGAAACATTGATATTTACTGTTTTTAATAAAACTTTAAAGTATCAAAATAGAAAGAGCATCGCTTTGATCTTCTATTTTTTTTTTTCTCCTTGTTCTTTAAAAAAATATGTTTAATGTGATTCTTGAAGAGATTGTGGAGTTTAATGGTTTTTCTTTGACCTTATCAATTCAAGTTCTTTTTCGGTGGGTTTTCTTTAAGTACCTTCAATTAGAGAATTTTCCCCTTCTTTATCTGGTATTTATGTTTGAAAAGTTTGCCTTCTCTCGGTTTGTCCCTACTTCTTATCTTGACTCGGTCTCCGACCTCTAAGATTTGACTATATTTTTAATCTTTTAAGTTCGCCCTCCGGTCTCCTTAAGATAATTAAAATTAATAACTCGACGAAACTTTGTCCCTTTTTTACTTCTGCAGTGCTTGTAAAAAAGTTTATGTATATATTATCGTTTCGAATATGAACTGAGTTGAATAAAATAAATAAGTCTATGTTTTTGTAGTTCTGCGAATATCTCCAAAATTAATTTGTTCCGGACCCATGTGCGTAGGAACTTTTTTGTAAAGGGTTCTTCAATTTCGGGACCAAATTTAAAAAAAAAATCAAAAATTTTTAAATGTAACAGAACTTAAAAAATCTATAACAGCTATTTATTTAAAAATCAATCAATGATTCCAAAAAAAAGAAAACCCAATCTCGTTTTTAAATACTACGCTTTTTTTTTTTTTTTTTTTTTTTTTTTGAAAATCATATCACTCTAAAAATCGAAATTCTTAGAACTATTGAGAATTTAGCATTTTATGCTTACTCGAAATTATAAAATCTTGTCTTAAATATATTCTTAACCTTGAATTTGGATATGGCAATGGAAAAAATATTTATGTACATTACATTTTCTTTACATTTTTCTCAAACTGCCTTATTCTAAATGGTATTCAATCGTTAAAATACCTAAATTAAAATTAAGTGTTATTCTCACAAAACCGCTGTTAGTATAGCTAGCTTTATTACAAAAAGTTTAATCTCTTGTCAAAAAATACTTTAATTAAAATTATATTTAATTTATTAAAAACTCCTTCACTCAGCTTGGGGGTTCGGTCATTGAATAAATTAAATATTATATATATCTTCAGAAAGATCACATAGCTTCCATTACCTTCGGTATGCTCGGAAGCAAAAGAGGAGGAAAATAAAACCAAAACTTTAACACCGAACATAACGGAAGCCTTGTGATCGTTCTGAAGAACGAACAGTCTCCGTATTAATAAATTCCAAGACAAAAATCTGTTTCACACATCAGGGAACATTATGGTGTCGTGCCTATACTATTTTTAATGAAATTTGAATGGTATGTCATAAATAGCTCATCGTTGGTCCCATATATAACTCAACCTTTGGCGTCCCTTGGTCACTCTTTCACTTTCGCACAAATATACAATAATTTAAAATACTTATCTGATTTTTAATAAAGTCAAAGTCCGTGTTTTAAGCTATTTTCTTAGGAACTAGATTTTCCCGGGAAAACGGATCGTTTGATTCGTATTTAAATGGACTACATTTTAGAATTTTTTAATCAAAATCGTCGGAACCGTTTTCGAGAAATAATTTTTTTTAAAGTTTTTTTCAGAGTTTTTGGGGGGTAGCGCCCCCAAATTTGGAACTACTATTAATTTATCGATTTCGCCTCGGGGTATGATTTTTCTGAACATGTATGCCAAATTTCGTCAAAATCGGCCCAGTAGTTTAAGCTTCAGGCGTCTGCACAGTCGACAGACAGACAGACATTTTTTAAAAACCAATTTTTTTTTATTCAGGGGACCTCAAAACGTGTAAATCCATCAAAATCTCAAAATTGAATTTTCGTGCCATCACAATACTTTCTCTTTATATGAGAAAGTAAAAATCAAAACAATTTTGAGATTTAAAAAATGGGGGGGGGGGAATAATCAAATTAATATAAGAATAATAGGTTTTAATAGCATGAAATAATTGAAGTGTACGAAATGGGACACGAGGAAGCCATTTGCCGCACTAATTGACAGATTATTTTATTACCGGCTTATGTAAAATTTTATCAAGGCGATTTCTTCGGATCCAATTGCCCTAGAACCTTAAAATTTGGAAGTAAGCTTCCTTTTTATGACCGCCTGTGCACATTAAATATTACTAAATTAATACTGTATCCCTGTAAATAATAAATCTATCTATATATATAAAAGTCAACGTATGTGTGTGTGTGTGTGTGTGTGTGTGTGTGTGTGTGTGTGTTTGTTCTTTATACAAATCTACAGTTTTAGTCCGATCTCGATGAAAATTTGCACACTTGACCTTCAAAGCAAGGAAACAATCAAGGTCTACATGTTTTTTCGAAATTTCAATTTTGGTACACAGGGGTACGGGGTACAAGTAATAAATACGGGGTCAAAGTAATGAATACCCTTCATGATGCATATCGTTGAAAAGCTCTTTAAGGGTACAGTAATTGTTGTTATGTACACTTTTGTCATATTTTCATTTAGGAGGGGGGTAAAATAGAAAAATATAGCTATATCTTATTTGTTCTTTATACAAATCTACAGTTTTAGTCCGATCTCGATGAAAATTTGCACACTTGACCTTCAAAGCGAGGGGAAAATCAAGGTCTACATGAATTTTCGAAATTTCAATTTTGGTACACAGGGGTACGGGGTACAAGTAATGAATCGGGTAATGATCGGATCAAAATAATGAATACCCTTCGTGATGCATATCGTTGAAAAGCTCTTTAAGGGTACAGTAATTGTTGTTATGTATAGTTTTGTCATATTTTCATTTAGGAGGGGGGTAAAATGGAAAATATAACTATATCTATATATAGAAAGAAGAGTATCTATATAAGAGAATGTCTTTTATACAAATCTACAGTTTTATCCCAATTTGATGAATATTTACACTCTTTTTCTTCCAAACAAGGTGAAGGTCACTGCCTACATCATTTTCTGAAATTAAAATTTTGGTACACAGAGGTACGGGGTACAAATGTCAAAGTAATGGATACCCTTCATGATGCATATCGTTGAAAAGCTTTTTAAGAGTACAGTAATTGTTGTTAAGTACGTTTTTGTCATATTTTTATTTAGGAGGGGGGTAAAATGGAAATGTATATCTATATCTATAAAAGTCAACGTATGTGTGAGTGTGTTTATGTTCTTTATACAAATCAACAGTTTTAATTCTATCTCGATGAAAATTTGCTCACTTGACCTTCAAAGCAAGGGGAAGATCTCTGTCTACATAAATGTTCGAAATTTAAGTTTTGGTACACAGGGGTACGGGATACAAATGTCAAAGTTGAAATCCCTTCATGATGCATAGTGTTGAAAAGCTCTTTAAGAGTACAATAATTGTTTTTACGTGCATTTAGGGGGTAAATGGAAAAATATATCTAAAAGTCAATGTATGTGTGTATGTTCTTTATACAAATCCATAGTTTTAGTCCGATCTCGATCAAAAAATGCACACTTGACCTTCAAAGGAAGAAAAAATCAGTGTCTACATGAATTTTCGAAATTTAAATTTTGGTACACAGGAAACAGGGTACAATAATGAATACGGGGTCAAAGGACTGAATACCCTTTATGATGGATATCGTTGAAAAGCTCTTTAAGATTACATTAATTGTTGTTATGTACAGTTTTGTCATATGTGTTTTCATTTAGGAGGGGGTAAAATGGAAAAATATAGCTATACCTTATATAAAAAGAAGAGTGTCTGTATGAGGGTATGTCTTTTATACAAATCTACAGTTTTATCCCAATTTGATGAATATTTACTCACTTTCCCTTCAAAGCAAGGGGGAGGTCACTGTCTACACAAATTTTCGTAATTTAAATTTTGGTACAAAGGGGTACGGTGTAAAAGTGTCAAAGTAATGGATTCCCTTCATATGATGCATATCGTTGAAAAGCACTTTAAGAGAAAAGTAATTGTTGTTATGTACACTTTTATTTAGGAGGGGGTAAAATGGAAATTTATAAAATAAATTTAAAAAAATATAAATTTAATAAAATTTATATATATAAAAATCAACGTATGTGTGAGTATGTTCTTTATACAAATCTACAGTTTTAGTTCGATGTCAATAAAAATTTGCCCACTTGTCCTTCAAAGCAAGGGGAAAATTACAGCCTACATGAATTTTCGAAATTTAAGTTTGGTACACAGAGGTATGGTACAAGTAATGAATACGGGGTCAATGTAATGAATACCCTTCATGATGCAAAAGCTCTTTAAAAGTACAGTAATAGTTTTTATGTACAGTTTAGTCATATTTTAATTTAGGGGGGGGGGCGAATTTAGGATATTTGTAATTAGCTTATCAAAGAGGAGAGGAGGGGGTATAGAAATAGGTGGGAGAGATAGAATCTAGATATTCTTGCATAGTAAAATAATTTATGTTTCATTATGGTTGTTTATAAACTTATCTAATTATAATAACACTCCGTAGCGAAGCACGGGTACCCAGCTAGTAGATAAATAAGAAATAACAATCTTGAAAAATTTTAAAAAGAAGGGTGGAATTAAATAAATTAAACACAATTTGTGCCACACAATTGGCACAATTTTTTTGGTCACGGAAAATAAAAAATCTTTGGTGATTTTTTTTGTAACAATAGTATACTATGTATGCCTGTTCTTGTTATAATACGTAGTTTAATGTCATTTTATATTCAATTATTTTCTTTGTTGCTTAATGCCTAGTTTTGGCTGATTTAAATTCATTGCGATGAATCTCTTGTTAAATATCTGAAAATGTATATTATTATTACGTTATTTATTATTACTTTTGAATTTCTGACATCTTGTTAATTCGCCTCAGCACAGCAGAAAAGAAATTCTTCTTTTTTTTAACTGTAAAACTTAAAGTAAAATCTCTTCGTTCTGTGCGAGTACCCACGGCCCCTGATTTCCTATTCAATACTAATATACAAAATATCCTTAACCCTCCTTGTTCCCTGTCTCTCTCCGCCGAGCTCTTCAAAAAATTAAATATTCTTCCATTACTCGGTGAAAGGGGGGGAATTGGCGTCAAAGTCGTGTCGAGTAGCGAGGCAGCAAGTCGGGGGGCTTATGCAAATTCCATCGAATAAATGTTTAAGGAATTGTTTTGTAGCTTACTTTAGTGAAGGAGCAAGAGAATAAGCAGAGGGAAGGGGGTTGTAAAAACGTAATCAAAATGTCTGTCCGTGGTTTTTTATTGAGTCACTTTTGAATTTTGAGAAGAGAATAAGGAGAAGATAACCTCAATAAAAATGTTTACTTTTTGAACATTTATTTTGAAGAGGTAAAACTGGCTATATCATTTCCATTCTATGGAGATGCACCTACAACCTGATAAAGGGATGCAAATTATAAAATACTTAGTGAATGTTATCATAAAATTATGAGCTTGTTCCCTTGAGAGTAGTCATAACTATGGACTCGCAGCGAAAAGATTTATGTATTATCTCACTCGCAGTATGCGCCTTATAAACATTTAATGGTAAAATTAGAGTATAGTTATAAAGATACATTTTGCAAGATAATAAACATTTCATTTCCTATAGCTTACCGAAGGTGACTGAAGTTTTGTGATCGTTCTGAAGAACATCATTTTTTTTTGTTCGAATTAAAAAATTCTGAGACAGAAATCCGATTCAGACATCAGGGAACATTTTAGACTCGTGCGTCTGTCTGTCGGTCGGCCTGTCCTTTAACATTGTTACAAACCACTATATTTTAAAAATGTCTGGTCCAATTGTCCGATGTTAATTAAATTTGGATGTTTGGTCACAATGAGCTCATTTCTGGTCCCATATAGTTTGTAGCCTTCTGTACACCCATTGGTTTCTCTTCCACATGCTCACAAACTTTATTTTTATTAACACCTATATTTTTACTTAGTATTAACACCTATACTTAGTACTCATCCGATTTAAAAAGAAATTTTGATAGTTTGTCAAAAGTAGTTCACAGAGGTGCCATATTAATTTCAACTGTCTGCATACATTAAATTTAGCTAATTTGATACTTTTTGGTCGTCGTTGATTACTTTGGTCGTAAAATCATTAATATCAATTAAGTAGACAAGAAAGATATGTGCTTCACTAATTGGTAGGCTATTATTTTCACGATCTGTAACAATAACTGTTCATTTATCTAGGTAGGATTTAAGTTTATTCATATTTATTATTATTATTATGACTTTTTCATTAAAATATAAACAAGTTGTAAAAACCTTACAGATACTTTGTAGGAGAAAATACGTCTAACTTCAAACTAATAACTTTCTCATAAATAGCCAAGTTAGATGGTTTTATTGTCCGCAATATAACTTTCTGTTCACTGCGTAATCATGCATCCTAGACCTATTAAGAGGCCTGCAAAAATAGTACCTATGTATGTGAAAAATCAGTCAGAATAGAATTGAATCAAACAATCCTCTTAAAATCACATAAACGAACTTCAAAAACTCCAAAAAATTTCAATTCTGACCAATGTACAGACAAAACTTTAATTTTATATTTATAGGTGAATATAACTCTATTTCGACTCAAATATCACTCACTATTCATTGGGAGATACAATGAACTTGATAGTTCCCTTTGATAATTTTGAACTTACTATTTTTATTAACTTATTTTTTTATTTTTTTGTTTCAGATAAGCCTTTATTACTGAACGATGAAGATGCTAGATCTTCAAGTTCAACAAACACAGGTAAATTTACATTTTCTTTGATGTATTTAAATTTCGTTTGTGCTTCATTTTTACAATAGCATTTTTATTTCAATTTCAACGATGATTTTTACGGTTGTTACAAAAAAGTTCACGAAATAAAAAAAAAAAGAAGTTTATTCATGCTTGTTCACCAATCTTGTTTATATGTATATAAGAAGAAAAAGTTTTTTATTCGCGGATTTACATGTCTTCATTCAGTGCATTGCTTTTTTTTGTATCCCTTGAAAAGACAACTTTGGAAAGAACTTTGGGTTAGAGTTATTTGAAAGGAAAAACTTCCAAGTTAGGGGGGGGGGGGGGAGTGCTCCCGGTGTCTCGTAACAAAAACAAGCCTTGAAGAATACCGACGGGACAAAAGGTGCGCTCCCCCCTTTTCCCTCTGTCACATCTGTGTCAACAAACTGACTTTCCCTGAGTATCTCCCCCTGGATATGATTGCTCTCTGTTTACCTGAAAACTCTTTGGGATGTATCCTCTTTCCTTCCTCATTTTTTTGTACTCTTCCCCTCTATACTTTTACCAACTTCAAGAAAAAAAACGTATAAAAGGAATAAAACGTTTTTTTTTTTTTTTCTACGTGGTTACAAAGAATTGAAAAACAAGGTTTTTGATGAAACGCTGATTTATCCCTTTAAGTAAATAAGTACTGAACTCCTTTAAATAAAAGTTTTTTTATAACCAATTTGAACCCGGATGACACAAAAGTATTTTCAAATATCCGTTTGTAAAGAAGGAAAAGGTTTCATGTAATCATTATCAAAATCTACTTCTTACCTAAGCTGTTATGATGACTCTAAATGTTATGAATGCCTTCATATTAAAAAGTTAATTTTATCGCTTCAGTTGTTCGTGAAAATGGTAAAAAGATAAATCTTTTCACTGTTTACCCCAGCCACGGAAGCCTACTTTATTTAATTTTAGTTTATTAATTTATTTTTGTTACGACTTTACGACCTTATCAGAATTTAACATTAGGTCAGGTGGTGGGTTGATTATTAGTGTGGAAAATGAATCACCTTACTATTAATCGTAGCAGTTAAAAATATTTTAGGTTTGTTCCAACCCCCCTATTTGTACCGTCCTTTGTATCGTCCCAAGGATCGTTCGAAAATCGTTTAGGACAGGTTTTATACGCATGCGCTAACATTGTGCTGTAATAAAATCATGGGCGTAGCCAGGGTTGCCTTTAGGGGGGGGCTAATTTTTTTGGATATATATATATATATATATATATATATATATAGGTGCCTAAACTACAACCTACCCCCCCCCCCCCCCCCCCCCCCCCCTATAGAAGGGGGGTCCGGGGGTCCTCCCCCGGGAAAAATTTGAAAAATAAACGTTCAAAAACAGCATTTTTACTACGTTTTTATTTCGATTTCTAACTAACTTCCCGAATAGCTAGACATTTGAAACTTTTAGCATAGCTCAGAACACGATGACAATGCATTATTTTAATACTTTTAGCCATCTTTCAGCAGAATTTTATTGGTTTTCAGCAAATTTTGCTGTACGGAAAGTTAGTTCGGAAAAAATCCGCAAGTTATTTTATTTGTTTTGCCATGTCCCATATTTACGTAATCTTCATTTTGACGGGTCTCAAATTTGTGATGGATAAACATTGAATGACTGCAAAACAGGAAATATCGATTATATTATTTATCGATTATATTATTTATATTATTTCAAATATATCGATGGCACGCTTTAGATTTGGTGTTGGGGAGACCAGTTGTACAAAGATTTGTCCTTTTATAGGTTTAAGATCAGCTATCTAGATGGTTGTCATTTATGTGAAGTAAATAAATTTGGAACAATTTTTTTTTTTTTTTTCACTAACATTATATATTATACTAGCTGAATACCCGTGCTTCGCTACGGGGTGACACCAACTACCATCAAGAAACATTTAAATTATTTTACAAAGCGAGAATATCTAGATTCTATCCCTCCCCCTTATTTCTATGCCCCCTCCCCTTTAATAAGATAATTTGCTAATATCCCAAATTAGTAATTCATTCCGACTAAATTCCCGTGTCATTTTACATCCCTTGGTTGAAATTGGAATTATCTTTTATTAATATCCATGTTTACATCCAAAATAAGAGCTCTTTCTCAAGTATTAACTTCCTAACTTTAGGAGATCGGTCTGGGCTCAATTCCCCTTCTTTTCTTACTCTGTCCTTATGTTCCCCTTAGGGATAAAATTTTAGAAAATCTCTATTGGCAGTTATCAATATAATTTAGAAATTATTATACTACGTATACACTCTTAGATTTTATTTTAGAATTTTAAAGAAGTGGTCATGATTAAGTTAGTAAAGGTTTAGGCACGGTAAGTCGTGATTTATTAATTATTGCCTTAATATCTAAAAATAAATCTAAATATTTTTGACAGTGATTGAAAAGTAATTTCTTTAACAGTTCTTCCTACAGAAATTTCCACAAAACATAAAATATGGTCAGTAGTTTCTTCTGCAATTTTGGTTAAATACATTTTTTATGAAAAATGAAATAAGAATTTTGAAATTTATTTAGAAGCCCCGTTCTCAGCTCCATATAAAGCTACCAAATCGTTTTATATCCTTTATCACCCGCAGAATAAAGCTTAACATTGTACCCAAGAGCCTCCAAAATCTATTCAGCCATTTGGACGTGATTGACGCATAGACAGAGAGGTATAAAATTTTCTTAACTTAAATTCGTTGTCAGGACTACTCATTCAGTGGAAATACCCCATATTCTCTCTCCACAGCTCGGGCCTCCATGTTCTCTAGTGGAGAGATAACCTTATGTAGAGCTAAAATGTAAAATCAATAAAATAGATAAATTTATGTACTAAAATATAATTTATGTATAGTATAAAAATTTCGCAAAATCCTTTCTTAGTGGATATGCCTATGATATGAACCGAGTATATCCTCAAAATTTCAGTCTCTCGGTTAAGCAGATTTTGCTGTGCGTTGATTCTATGTCAGTCAGTCAGTCAATCAGGACATTGCCACTTATATTATAGATAAAAGACACTCATGGACACTCTTCATTTATATAAGATGTAGTTATACATATTTTTCCACTTTACGCCCTCTTAAATGAAAATATGACAAAACTGTACATAACAACAATTACTGTACTTTTAAAGAGCTTTTCAACGATATGCATCATTAAAAGTATTCATTACTTTGACATTTGTACCCCGTACCCCTGGGTACAAAAATAAAAATTTCGCAAAATCCTTTCTTAGTGGATGCCTATGATATAACCGAGTATATCCTCAAAATTTCAAGTCTTTCGGTTAAGCAGATTTTGCTGTGCGTTGATTCTATGTCAGTCAGTCAGTCAATCAGGACATTGCCACTTATATTATAGATAACAATAACAATTATATTACATATCAACATTACATACGATTCAATAGAAAATTTAAAAACGTAGTTTATAAAAAGTTCTTTCTATCTTGAAATTTTAAAAGTTTTAGACATAAACCCACACTCTTAGTGCAAATCTTAGTGCCGATTATTTTTTTTATTTATTTATCAGAGAGAGAGAGGTCCCGTAACGCCGTTCCGCCTCAAATCGAGCCCTGTATATATACTCATATACACACATATATATGTCTGTGTGTGTGGTGTGGTGTATGTAAAACCAAAAAAGTGTTTTCCTTAAAAATGCCAAGAGTCTGACAGTACCATTATTAATATTTACAAAAGGATTTATTTTAATTAAAAAAAAAAAAAACTCAATAGAACTATTAATTATAGGGAAAAAATTGTTTATTTGAAATAGATTTTTTTAAGGAAAACTAGCTGTTTAAATTTATAAATCTACTCTTAATGTAAAATAGTTCACATTAAGATTTGGCAGAGAGTATTTGAAGCGACGTTAGCGCTTCCAATGAGATATTGTCTGAACTACTACATCTCTAATTTTAAATTTTAAATAAATAGTAATTAATCGTTTATTAAGAATCAAATATGCAGATCCATACTCATACTGAGTTTTATGCAAAACCATAACCAAATAAAAATAGTAGGGTATCTAACAGTCCAGTCAAAAAATACAAAAAATAGTCTTCCTTGCGAAAGGTCGGGTATCTGCAATTTTTAAAATCTTATTCTACAATTGAACCCGTTTACAAATTAATTAATATTAATTATTCGATAATTAAAAACTATTCTAATGACTGCTACGAACTATTTTAATTAAATTTAATTAATATATTAAAGTAAAACTGTAGATTAAAATAAGAACCCTTAAAACAAGAAAATATTTAATTAAAAACTTGATCTAAAAATTTTATATTGTAACCTTTTATTTAAAATAAACAATGGATATATCTGCTGTGAAACTGCAATTGCTTAAATTTCAGGTCTTTAGCTTTGGGGGGAGGCCCCGGGCCCCCTGTGCCCCCCTCTTCCCCCTATGGGTACGCTACTGGCTGAGAGAAGGAAAACATAATTATTGTCTAGCTTCTTTTCTTATCATAGGCATCTTTTTTATCAAAGCAATGCTAACCAAACCAGTGCAGCCACGCCACAGCTGTAGTAACTTGACAACTAAAACGAGATTTACATTTTTTTACCTGAAGACCCCCTCTAGTCATAAAATAAATTTGTATAATAATAATAATAATAATATATATATATATATTATTATTATTATTATTATTATTATACAGCATTATTTTTACTTTTTATTTTTTTATTTTTTTATTTTAACCTGTATATATGCATAATAATCGTATTTTTTTTTTAGAGTTGAGCCGGCCTAGGGGGGGGGCCGTGGCCCCCCCTGCCCCCCCCCTGGCTACGCCCATGAATAAAATCATCTCAGGTTGGAACGGGTTTAGGACTATAATTCGCACTGTATGAAAAACATTCAAGGAAACCTAAAAGTTAGGAAACCTTCTTGTTGATATTTGTGACAATTGACATAACTGCGCATATCATACAAACTAGTACATGGTATTAGGTTTGTTCCAACCACTCTTCAAACTGGTTTGGAACTGTACGACGCATGCGCATTTGGAAAAAAGAGTTCCAACGAGCCCAAACTCAAACTCTGACTGACTCCGACTGTTAATCGGCTGTTCCAACCACGCTCTGATTGAATCACGGATTAGTTTGGAACCAGTCAGAGCAGTCAGCGATCGGCGGCAGGGACTAGTAGTTTGGGATTGAGTTTTGGTGAACAGAAACGTAACCTTCCGCTCCGCTTCATTGTTTTTGTTTTGATTTCGCTCGCCTATTATAATTATTCTCCTTTCTTGCGAATCAACTGTTCTTTTTAAAATGTTTTTGTACGAATGCGACGATGAATTTTAGTGCATATAATTGGCATTTTCTAGATATTTCTGAAACATTTGACCTATTTTCCAAGATGGACTTTTGATACTTCTTCCATTTTCAAACAAATATCGAAAGAATTCGATTTATTTCCGCAATATTTCTTACGTTAACTGGACTAAGATTAATATTTGTTTTTTTAAAACAGAAGAGCATTTAGGATTATATCAATAAAAATACGAATACGAGTGTGCCGTGAGTCTACTAAAACTGGCTCACCTCAGTAAGCCCGAAAATTGTGAATGTATTAAATAAACATTTCTAAAATGTGTGCATGTATTTTCGTCATATCCTCTATGACTATGTAGGTTTTACTTCCAACTTTCGAGCTTAATTAGCATTAGAAAATGAAACTTTTGTGGTGTGGCGCCCCCTTGTTGTGCGAGCCCCTAGGCGGCCTAAATCAGGCCCTGATTTAAGCGACTGGCATCAACTATTGACTTATTCATCATCCATATCTTTAATATTAATAAGTTCAGGTATTTTCAATAGCACATGAACGCAAAATCACATAAACGATCAACTCAAAAAGTTGTTCTGATAACAGTGCTAAAACCTACCACGGCAAACAGTTTGGTTCGAGAAAGGAGCGTTCCAACAAAAACGAAATCACAAATCAATTCCCAACGGTCAGTGATCGCGCATGCGCATTACGTCAATCACGGACTAATCCGAAACTGATTCGGAACTGGTGGTTGGAACAAACCTATTGTCAGAGGATCGTTGGGACCGTACAGTGAACGGTTCGCAAACGATCCCTGCCCAGGTTGGAACAGTTTCGTGGACGGTACGAAACACTGTCACAAGTCGGCTTGGAACGGCTTTTATTCATTGCGCATGTCCGTGACGATCCCACGGACGGTACAATGCTCGGTTGGAACAAACATTTTGTTTTTAACCCTTTCGGTACTTAGGTAGAAATCAAAAGTAGGCTTCCACAGACGGGGCCGTATTTTCAGACCGGCCTTCCCCAGCCTGAGTCGTTTCAACCCTCACACAAAACTATCCATTGTTCAACACTTTCACACTATTTATTTTATATCTTCTACATTTTTTATCATATTAGGATAATTCTTGTTTTATTACTTTTTTACATTCATCTATAATTATTTTTTTTATTTTCAATTAATTTTAGAAGTTAATTTAATAATTTTCAAATCTATATATACATAAAAAAAGTAAAAATAATGTACATTTTATGAATAACTGGTATTTTTTTATATATATAAATAACTTTTTTTCATTTCTTTATTATTTTTGACATATTTCATATTATACAATACATTGATAATTTTTCAAACATGACGAAAAAAAAAAAATAATAATAATAATAAGTCCTAGCCTTCTTTCGTATCCAGGCTTTGGACCGGCAACGGCGAAGTTAAACTTTTTTTAATTTTATTTAATTTAATTTTTTTTTGTTGAGTTTATTGAAACATAAACTTAATATCTAAACCATAGGGGACAAAAAGAAGAAAAAAATATGATTAAACTACTCTTTTTTACATAAATCGTATAAAAATTAAGTGAAGTTTTTAAGAGACATAAATATTATTTCGGAGAAAAAAAGAAATAAGAAAAAAAAGCTTTAAAAAAAGGGAAAACGCTCCAAGGATGAACGTTAGAAGGTACAATAGACTTTGACCTTCGCTGACCTCATTTGGCCTTAAAAAAATATTACGCGGGGCCGGCGCAAGTAATATGAGTCACCCGCCCTGCTAGAGTTGCAACCCCTTTCATTTTATTCTATCACTGAGAAATATTAACTCCAGCGACACCTAGTGAGCCTATTATTTACCATTGTATATCATTCTAGTTCCGATAGATGGCGTTAGGAGTCACGTGCGACGTCTAGTAAAGCTTCTATTTGAAAACATACATAAGAAAACCTCAAAACGTCTATAGACGTCTGTAGGCTGTGGAAGGCACTTTTTGATTACGTCCATAGACGTTTACAGTCTAATAAAGGCACTTACTAATTACGTCCATAGACGTCTACAGTGCCGAAAGGGTTAACATATTATGTTTTTTGGCTGGGGTATACAAAAGACATTTCCGTCACGCAAAAAACGAATGAAAAATGTGACGCTCTTAAATATAGTATTGGGTGTAACAGGAGGTAGCTTAGTTTTCACTTCAGTACTATATTTCGCCACCAGGAGTGAATACAAAAACATATTCTTCTTCTTCAATGTTTTTCCATGAAGTAGAGAAATATTTAAGGAAAAGAGGGGTTATAAACAAGTGCGATTTCGTGATTTTTTTTTTCTTGATAATGGTCCTAGAGTAGAGGTGACCAACTCAATATCATCGAAAGCTTAATTTTTTGTCAAATACATTTTAATAAAAATACTATTTTTCAACTTTAAACTAATTTATACGTTAAGAGAAAGGATAAACTCACACACACACACACACATATATATATATATATATATATATATATATATATATATATATATATATATATATATATATATATATATGTATATATATATGCTAGAATTTACTAAATTCTTAAATACCTAAATACAATTTAAGTGTAACTCAAAATCGCTGTCAGTACAACTAACTGTATTAAAAACATTTTAATCTCTGGTCAAAAGAAAATTAATTAAAATTACATTTTAGGCTTAGCACAATATTATACAATCTTATCAAGTTATAAATCTGTATTTGATATTTAAATTCTACCACTATATTTAATGGAGTACAACTACAACAATATTATCTATTTGTGCTGATGATGAACCTTCTTGTTTATAGGGTATCATCATCATATTTCGAGTAAAAGATTTTTTCTAAAGTTGACGAAAGTAATCTTTTACTTGTATACAGTCTTGTCGATCAGACAGAAGAGATAGGAAAAACCAATTTATTACTTTTAAAAAAATAATAAAAAGTTTAAAAGGGGGAAAAAAATTCCACTTCAAAGATTTTTACGGAAAGTGGTAATGGGAGTTTAATACCAGTGCAAAGAACCAGAGAAAGAACGAGAAAAAACTGATGGGCATTAAACAGTTGGAGGTGTGGGGTGGCCCTAAAATTCTTCACCTTGTATAAGTGCTCCTCCGGTCCCCCTACCACTTCATCCCACTCAAAAATTACTTTTTTCCAAGGGTCAGAAAGAAAAAAGCACTTAAGAGCACTCACACTCACTAACATAGAACCAAGATCGTGATTATTTGTTCAGTCCAAGAAAAATTACTCCTTTTTTAATTTCAGGTTTTTTTTTTAGTTTTAATTGTTCAGATAATTCTTTTTTAATTTTGTATTATATACGTTTTTTTTATATTCCATTGTTAGTGGTTCATTATATTATATCGATTACTGGGCTCGTTATATATATATATATATATATATATATATATATATATATATATATATATATATATATATATATATATATATATATATATATATATATATATATATATATAATACAATGGTCTAAATATCGAACACGTAATGTTCAGATTATTTGAATCACAAATGTTAAAATGATTTACTTACTTTTTCTGACCTCTTATATTCCTAAAAGTATAATACTTTTGTAGAGATTAGCATAACTAGTTCTATTCTCGGCCTGGGTTTTTGGGCCAAATCCCACTGGCGTGAAACGTCGCGTGAGGCTAGTCTATGACATACAGTTCCTTTAATTTAGAGTCATATAAAGAAGCCACAATATAAGGAAGAATCTCATCAGTAAATATAAACTTTTTGTTACACAAATAACTCAGGGGAAAAAATCACTCGTATGTAAAACACAGAGATTAATAATTCTTTAAAAACAAACATTTTCCATTTCACCCCCGCGCACTACAATAATTTACAATAAATGGGTAAAAAACAGAAAAAATACGTCTCTTCAGCTTTGTTTTTTTTATGAATCAAGGTTTGTTTTATATATTTTTTTTTTTTTTGTCGAGAGAGGAAAAACATCGTTGGAAAGGGCACCTGAAAACCGCGGTGCTGTTGGGAAAAAATCTACATAGCATGAATCACGGGGGCATACCGGTCTCTACAGCCCTCAACAATATGGACAGAGAGGGAGAAAAAATACCAGAAACACGCTCAAAAAAACGTTGGCCAAATAAAGAACAAAACAATGTCACATATTTTACGCGTCATGACACCGTGCGCTAGAGCATAAAACACTCGATTCCTGCCCTCCTGAATTTCTAGTATAATTTAAATATAAGCAATGCATATAGAAGCTTAAAAAAACCTGAAATATATCTATTTTGGGACACTAAGTTTGCAGAATTTCGCTTAATGAACTAATTTTGTTTACAATTCGAGACCTTGAAATTATTTTTTTCCAATAGATTTTTAACAATCTAACTAAAATTAATAAAACAAAATATGTTAATATTTTTTTACTGATTTAAATGGTTTAAGTCTCCTTGTATACACCTTTACACCTTATTATCCATCCACCCTAGCAAGGATATGTTTGGTAATTTGGCTTTATTTTTAAACCATTTTTGCTGTTTGTAGTAGCAGTTGTTCCCAGCGTTGATTCTGTTCTTAATTTGTCATTTAATTTAATTTTTCCCCGTGATTTGTAATACCAAATATTTTAAGGCCGCTAACTTCTCAAAGCCCGGGACTCCTACCTTTGAGTCCTGTTCCTTTTCAATTTCATTCCTTGTTCACCGTCCTATAGTCATATGACAAGGAGTTAATTGTTCCTCCTGACAAATTACTTGCCCCGCTTGTTTAGCTTATTTTTTCAAACTTTAAAGGAACCGGCCTAAACTGTACGACAAACAGCATATCCTGTATGGTTCACCTGATCAGAATAAATTACATAATGCAAGGTATTAAAACATTCAATTAATCACCCTAACTCAACCTTAAATCTTAAAACCGTTCCGGGGACTCTGTTAATTCCCAACACCCTATAAAAAACATACGTGTGGTGTCGCGGGACACCCGGTAGGAACGAAGTTCCTTACATTTTTCATTAAATATAAAATCACGCTGCTAAATACGTATACGTTGCTAACTACTCGTTCCAATTAGAAAATTATTACATAAAACTTTTTACCAAAATCCCTTGATCCGCTTATGAGCAATATTATTTTATTACATAAATTTATACTTATATATTTATAGTTTTACTGGTTAATAATTTAACACAGTCGACACTGTCAATTTCCGACGATTCACTTGGTGCACTTTCCATTTTAAATAATATACGAATACTTTTCTCAATGATAGAAACAATAATTGAAAAAAAGCGTTGTTTTGTGGATAAATAGCGAGTTTGACAGGAAGAAGGAGTAAGAGAGAGAGAGTATAGTAAGAGAGAGATGGAAAGATAGAAGAGTTGGGATTGGGCACGAAAGGATACCAAAAAACGAAGTATAGTAGAGGGGGGATCACTCTACATTCTTAATATTCCACCTACTAAACTACAAACCCCACACTTCGGACATCAATTTTTAAAAATTGTAAAATATTCACGTCACTGTAAAAAAAACTGCTGCTTGTATCAGGTTGAAATTTTACATGCCTGTTTCAATTGTGCTTTAGACGATGTGTATGAAGTTTTATTAAAATCGTTACGTTAGAACGTAAGATATCGGTAAAAACGTTGTCTTCTTTATTTAAAACGTTTAGGTCCGCTTTAATAAATTTAGCGATCTTTATCACTTCATAACAGAGTCGGTGTTGTTTTACTAAAAAAAATATTTATAAAAGTTGTTTGTCTCATTAAATAGATAAAGTTTTTCCCGTCCTAAAATTCCAATTTTAAATTTGAAGCTTACGTTTACGGAAGCGTTGCGCGTGAACGCTTGGGCGGATAACGTTGTCCAATGAACCTGTCCTGGGCATTGGTAAAATGAACATGTGTACCAAATTTCAACTAAGTCGGTCAACTTTTACACAAGTTATCGTCATCCATAGATTTCGTGACGCTTTTAGCGTGACGGTGATTTTGGTCGTTTTTTTCGGATTCACTCCCGGGCTCCAGAACGTGGCATAAGGAACTTCGTTCCAAAACTTATTATCTAAATTTTGAACTATTATCAGAAATGGAGATCCTTATGTGTCCACATCTTCAAGTAGGTCTATTTTAACATATTTTTCATGTCTTATTTATGTGATAATATTACAAGTTTTGCATTGGTCTGATTTAAACTCGCCGCTTGTAACATTATGAAAGGCCTGCTAATAATGTAATCTAAATCATCCCGTATCTACACAAATAACGCGAACCCTGATTTAATATATTATTTTATAGTTTTATAGTACCTAGAGATATTGTATATATATTTTTATTATTATTATTATTATTATTATTGACTTGAACAAGTTAATAACAAATTAAAATAATTATATTTATTACATCAAATAAATAATATAAATTGCAATATATATTTATAAGACTTAACTTTTTTTTTAAATGTTAGTGAATACTTCATATTTTTTATTTATAATTATATTCCGTGTGGTTCTCTTTTCCTAAAATTGCATTTTGCATTGTACGGTTGTTTTTGTAAGAATAAAAGATTTTTTTTTTACATATGAAGATTATCTCTCACGAGAGAATTTCATGTGATGTACTATATATATATTTATATTTACACAATCTCTTGTTAGTATTATATATCCGGCAGATATGTCCAGTCCTGTGTGCTGAAAGTGATTTACTCACCGTATGTGACACACCCTGAGTTTTTTTTTTAATTCCCTATTCCACTTTTGAAAAACAAGGCACGGTAACGTCGACTCTGAGGGTACCATCCCGGTAATTAATGTTATTATTTCCTGTAGAATATTTTTTCTGAAAAAAAAGAAAAGTTTTTTCTATATATACATGTTTTTAACTCTGGTCGAGTTGCCTCGTTTCATAAATTTAGTCTGTTAGGTCCTCCTCCGGTTGCTTCACCCTCTCCCTACACCCTGATGGTATGAAATAACCCCATGGTAAAATAGGAACGGTGTGTTACGGTGATGGTTTAGGGCACGTCGGCTGCCCTCTATTGCATTACCTTGGACTACGTGATCTTGCCTGGAATTTTAAATAAAAAAAATAAAAAAAACCAGAACGCTTTTTCCTCCTTCCTTTCTCTGCGCATCTCTCTCTTACTCCATTGCATTCAAGTACACTTCCCCTCGGATCCTTCTTTTTACCCAACGATATCTAACACCAATAATTTATAACTCACCTCGTAACCGCTAGATAGAGAAACATGAAAAAAAAAGCTCACTCAACATAGCAACCTTTTTTTAATGGAGATGTATTGTGATGAAAAAACTGTGCTCACACCAACTCAGTATATTTATCTTCATTTTTCTGTTTACAAGTAAGGAAAAAAAGTAGGTATAGAAGTTTAAATATTTATTTTCTTTATTTTAAAAGATGTTTCCAATCTGAATGTCTTCGTTGAGCCTAAGTATGAGGCTATGATTTTCATTCGATCATTTTAACCTAATCTGAATACCTAGTAACTTTCCTTATTTCCAAAAAATATCTCAACAAAGATTAAATATATTTCTTTAATTTTAAAAGTGTGTGGCTGCTTTACGTATATATTAAAATTATTTTTAGAAGTCTCGCCTTTCTGGTATTGAACTCAGATTGTTACTTAGTAATTATACCGTAATATGGACATTGTGTTACTAATGCTTTGGAACTCCTTCCTATGATTCGTCTAACATTGAATATTCGCTAGTCTTTATTTTTGTCTAAATTATGAGGTTGTAAATTTCTACCTTGAGGTAATTTTTAAGGTCCGTTGGCTTGTCTGTCTTTCTGTCGACTGTAACGCACCTGCTATCAGAAAGTACCCAACACAAACTGATCCAAGTGTTTGTTGTTAGTCATAGTTACATGATGTACATATTTCATTGTCTCAATGGCCAATACAGCTATTATCTAAGCATTCAAGTATGTAACGAAAACGACCACATCATCGATAACTACTGGACTGGTAAATGTTCAAATCTATCTATTACTGATCAGCTTTATTAATATTTATGCGTCGTTATATTTTAGTTAAAAGTTGAACGTGTAAGAATCATTGCATGAATCTTTTCTTATTGTTATCATTTTTTCAGCTTGTTGTTATTTTTTAGTTTATAGATTGTATAAAATGTTCAGTTTGTTTACACCTCTGTGACATTTTGCTTTTGTCTTGGCTAACATATTATTTAATATGACTTACTATTCACAGCCTTGTTTGTAAATGATGTTATTAGCGGTACTCTTTAAAAGAAGCCCTTCCGTATAAGGCTTAATATAAGTTGAGGGTACATTGTTAGCTGAAGGTATGCAGTACCTGCATGACCCAGGTGTTATATCAATGCTCCCCTATATCTTGACACAGTCTACCCTGGCTATTACAATAAGCCTTCTCAATAACCTACTCTAACTTACAGAAGTAATCCATCACAAAAGATTTGATTTTTTTTTTTTTTTAAAGAAATTCCATGACTTGTTATGTTTAAGATCAAAATCTAAAGATTGGTTTTGTTCTATTTGTGTTCCGAAGCGTATCCAACAAATAACATTGTGATTGAATCTCGATAAGATCTTTTCTTTTCAGTTATAAAAGTTTGCAATTGTGTAATTTCTTTTTTTTTGGTCCAGTTTCCTAAAGTTAGGATTTGAGCAGATTTTTTTAAAAAAATATGATGTGTGGGGGAGAAAAATACAATTTATGAATGCATTGGTTTGGAAGAACTGATTTTTTATTTATGTCGCAGTTGTATACAATACTATATGTCTTGTTCTTATTTGTGACGGAGTTCGTTATTTTACCGGATCATTATGAGATATTTCACAACAGTTCATTTGGACCTTATTTCAACAACACAAGTTTCCGAGGACAGAATAAAAAAATCAGACCTTCTGAAGCAAGCAATGTTCTTTAACTACGCTGTTTGTATTTATTATTATTTTGTAAGAGAAATATTTCTATCTTGAGACAAATCTGGGGTCTTTTTTGTTATGCCCCCCCCCCCCCCCCCCCCATTCCTACCGGGCGATTTTTCGCATGTGCAGGGTTGCACCCTTCAACTTTTATGGGGGTTTCAGATTTCCCATGACTGTTTAGTGCACAAAAAGCTAAAAAACCACGCGTTAGGTTAATCACCTCATTATTTATATATATACGTTTTTGAAATTGTCCAAAATTATCATATGCTTAGATATTGTTGTTATCTCATTACAGTTTTAAGGAAAAATCAATCAGTCTACTAGGCATTAGTACAATAAATGTTAGTTTGCTGCTATCTTTTAGAAAATATGTCCTTGTTCGATCTTCGAGACCTGTTTGAACAAATTCTAACAGACATTGTATCATACTGGCCTCCATGTCAATGAACTTTGAGTGTAATTGTTTTTTAATAAAAAATATGAGTTTGCTATAATAAATTGTGAATTTTACCCTGTATATGCGAAAAATCGCCCGGTAGTGGGGGGGGGGATAACATAAAAGACTATACTGGTTGGCCTATGAAAGCAATGTGTGATGAGGATATTAAACCTTGCTGAACTTTTTCCCTGATAAAGTTGTACTTCCCTTCTAAATGCTTCATTCGTCGATGGTCTTTAGGATTGTTTGCTATGGCAATGGCGGACTGATTGTCTTTATATACAGTAGTCGGGATGGCGTTATCTTCTTGAAGCTACGTCAGGACCTTCTGAATCTATGAGCACTCACAAGTGGCGGACGCCAAGGTGATAAATTCGGCTTCTTTACTTGATAACGAGGCTGCAGTCTGTTTCTTTGCCAATGATCTTATTTTGAGTTGGATTGATATCTGCTGAACAAATTAATCGCAGAGCATAGTTGTGGTCTCGATGCAAGCACTAGGTACATAATACATCCAACTACTCGATAAGGTTTATCTGTCATATTGTTACAGCTATCATTAAGGGTAGACAATTAATTATTTTTCATCAACTGGTGTAGACTTAGGTTTACAATTATGCATTTCAAATATTCCTGAAAGTTTTTGAATATAATGTGACTGGGAAATGTTTAAAGTTCCTGATTGTCAATCTCTTTCAATTTTAATACCTAAAAAACTAGTTACTTCCCCATATCAGTCATTCTGAACTCTTTAGTAAATTCTGTTTTAACTTCATTAATAGATTCTACATTTTTACAGATTAATAACAAGTCATCTACAAATACAGATGAATAACGAATTATTCCGCTTTCTCACATAAAGACAACAATCACTCTCCGATTTAAATTTAAAATTAAGTAACATTAAGTTTATGTACAACAAACTTATTAAATCTCATCATTTGGTGGATTGTCAAATCAAACTGATTAGCATATGCAAGCAACAGACCTTAGTTTAACCTTAAAAGAAACAGCCCTTAGTTTTACAACAGGAGAGTAAGTTTCATGATAGTTGTCAAAGCCTTTTTGTGAGAAACCTTTTGTGACTACCTAGCCTTGTATTTAGATATGTTCCCATAAATTCACGTTTAATTCTAAATACCCACGTTGAATTAACTATATTACTGCTAGGTTGTGGATAGGTTAAAAAAACCACGTTTCATTGTCCAAGTAAGGATTTTAATTCCTTATTTACTGCCTCTAACCGCAAATGTATACCGTCTCTCCCTTTTAGGTCTGATTGAGTCTTTGGCAGATCTCCAACATAACTCTACTGGCAGAGCTAAAGCAATGGCGGTCGAGCAGTTTAATCCTGCTTGATACCGTCTGGTCGTTTAGTTTACCTATGACTTCTACGTAATTCAACTTTACATTCATACTTATCGTCAGATTCATTTCTCAAATTTTCATCTGTATCTTATTTTATCATTCACACTTTTATTTAATAATGAAAATAGTAATCTATTTCCTCACCTTTTGATTTTTCTGCAGTTTCGCTAAAAGTTTTCATCAAACAACAACATATCTGGACCTTTATTATATGGAAGTTTCATCTGTTTGCCCGTTATATAGCCTTCGCATACTGTGAATTTATTTTTTATTTTTTAAATTATTTGGTAGTGCGAGGATCCCTTTAACTAAATTGTTTTCGACAAATCAAGGAGATATCTGTTACTTAAATGCCCATAACGTAGGTGCCACACATCTAAAACATAGGGTTTGATACAAGTATTAGAAATAGAACAGTCATTACGATGTAAGAAAATTAATACATACAGATTACCTTCTGTATTTTGTATACATATAGTAGTTGTTTCCCCTTTTGCGTTACTAACAGTTTATTTACCATTTTTAAAAAGTATTAACTTATTTCCTTCTTCAAGTCGCTTAACTGAAAACAAGTTAAATTTTAAATTTGAAATAAACAACATATTTCTTATGGTTACCATTTTATTTTCATTTTTAAATTTATAGTCAACTTTTATTTTTGTACTTTTACCGATACAATTATAGTATTTTTAAGTACTCTAACATAACTTGAATACTTTTCCTGATTCACCCATATGCTCAGTACAGCCACTGTCAACATAAAACCTTATTTCATTATTTTATCAGATACAAGTGATAATGAATTGTTCATATGTCTTTAGAACCTTAGGGAAATGCTATGAACGACTCTCCACCTGAATCTCCGTCAGAGTGTCGAGTGTTCATTTGTGCGCTACCCCGCTTTTCAGGATATTTGTTAGCATTTCTGCTCTAACATTTATGTTGATAATGCCCTAATTTTGAACACGATTGACACCCGCAAAAACATTCTATGAACCAGAACCTACCGTCTCATCACTACTACCGACTCTAAATTTTTCCTTTTATCATAATCATATCATAACAGCCTATATAGTCTCAAGAGTAAGTTTGCTAGGATCTCTTGTTTCTATTGCTACACAAACAGCAACAAATGATTTTGTCAATGCAATAGTATCATTGTCAACGGACTTGTTTAGGCTATAAGCCTCTTCAAAGTTATCTTGAGATCCTTTTCAACAAAAACAGCCAGTTCTTTTTCCCATCTAGAAATACGTATATAAACTTCCAACTGTCGAAATCGGAACCGTCGAACTGTGGAATAACAGTTTCTGGGTTGAATTTATTCATACATTTATATTTCTGTTTTGAGACAAATCTGATTTTTAATAAAAAAAAAAAAATATCATTAATCAAAACACAGGTTAACTTGAGGTATAACACAATAGAAATTATTTTTAAATTTTACTAATAAGATAAAAGAATTATTGTTTCCTTCAAGAACCGACAAGAAGCTGTAAACTACACGGGCTTTATATCTTAGGTGGTATCTAGGGTGGAGAAAAGTGGGGTAACTTTAATAGAAATTCATGATCTTTAGGGACTCTAGCTACTTCTAAAGGTAATAATAATTGTTCAAGTTTTAAATGCATTACGACGCCCCAGAGAAGAGAATGGAGGTAATAAAGATACGTTGGCTCTTCAAGATATTAAGGATAAAGAGGGGGATTAACTCCTCTGTAAATTTAACATCTTATTTCAATATAACGCTAGCCTTTTCAAGGAAAGCCTCATTTACGTTTGAAGGCAAGCTTCCTTTGTATCGTCAACCCAACAACAAACAGAAGGTGGCTACCGACTTTAAAGAGAAGCCAAGGAAATTAATATTGAAATTAGATTTTGAACATCTTCCAACCTTTATACATTCTTCCGCTCCCTATCCTTTCTTAAGACTTCATATTAAATGGTAATTTAGAAATGGCTTGTTTCTTTCACTGTTTGAGATAATGTCTCCTTGTACTTCTTGAGGGCGTTGAAAACAGAAGAAGAATAAAGTAAAATATTAATTATCTAGCACGGGAGCTAGTGAAGTAAACACCTTCTCCTGTTCATTCAGCACTCAACTCCTATATTGTTCTTTTCAGTTTCATAAAAAATAATCTATCTTAAAGAAATATAGCAAAATTAATTATGGTAATTTTTAGTGGCAAAATATCACTTATTTTTAAAATATAGTATAGGAAAATATATGAAAAAAGTTGAACTACGTTTAATATAATTGTATTTTAATTTTTGTCGTCATTATTTAAATCTTTTTTTTAGTAGAAGGTTTATTCTACCAGTTTTTGGTTCCTTTATAGTTCTTCTTAAATTAATTAGTTGTATTCGTATATTTTATCATAATTCATTCTCAGAGGTCGTCTTTGAAATGTTTTTTTTCCGTGGTAGGCTGTGAAATAGTAACTTTAGAGCCTAAAAAACATAGCTAAAATCCATTTTTTCATTACGTGGACTTAAAAAATCTTTTTATTACTCCTAGCTGTAAAGAAAAAATCTTTTACGTCCTAGGCACTAAAAGATTTTTTTCTTTACGGCGGGTAGTTGTCAAAACTTCCGTTAGTAGTGCTGCAGTCTTTGTAGAAATGCTTCTAGTACGATAAAAATCCGCTAGATGTCAATGCGTTTTGTTTATCTTTTCTTATAGTGTAACCTCATTTTAAGGTTTCTTTTTTTAAGTCTTAAGTATGTACTAATATTTGTTATTATTATATATTGATTAGTGATTAATATTTAATGTTTTTTCATTGTCTGCTACCTCGGAAAAAATAGCATATGCTACGCGACTTTGAAGTGTTTTTTCTTTACCTTGGCAATATTTACTGTCTCGCTTCGCTCGACAGTAAATGTAATTGCCGCGGTAAAGAAAAAACTCACTTCACAGCCTTGTAACATAATATACTATTGTTTAAGAATATAAAACGTTTTACGTTTTTCTTACTTATACATTTATGGAGTAAAAGTCACAGGCTTCATAATGAAAATATGATAAGATTAGATCATCATTATGGGCGTTTTAAATTCTTTTACATTTATTATATGTAATAACAAAATAATTAAAATCAATATAAAATTTAATACGTAAGCTATGCTTGTATATTAGTATTGTACGTATTCACTTTTCTAAATTTGTTGAAACTCTTAATGAAACCCATTTTTTAAATAGCTAGCTATTAAAAAAAACGAAGAATTTTCTGTCACAGATTTTACGATGTTACAAAACCGTCTGTCTGTTTATTTGAGTCTTGTTTAATTGGTCCAAATAATTTAAGATGGAGTTGTCCGTGTTGAAATGTCCTATTGTTATTATCATACTGTTATATTATCAGTGGAGAATGTGTTTTGTCCCGGCTGCATATTGAAGTAAATGATATGGTTGATGCTGGGCTGGATGATGGGGGTCTCTAGATTCCGTGTATTATTGGTGTGCATGGTTTCTATTCAAGTGGTTTGTGGTGTTTTAGAAGCCGGAGAACGGTGATTGGTCTGATTGACCTTACTAATGGCTAAGGGTCAATAGGATAGAATTGGTCTACTACAGCAGGCTCCTTAAAGTCGATCTTTCTGACTAATATAGATGGACTTCCACCTCGTAACATTCCCTATTCATTTGTTTAATAAGGCAATTTATTGTTGTTTACAACCCGTGAGAATGTGAATAGAATCTAGTTGCACATTAATCTAGTTGCCGTGTTTTTATTTTAATGTCATATGTTATCAAGAATATTAGTAAAAAGAAATTAGATTTAATCAAAAATCAGTGGCGTAGCTAGAGTATTGGGCCCCCCCCCCCCCCCCCGCCAAAACGTTTTGGGGGCCCCTTGCCAAACAAAATTGATGAGAAAAAAAAAAAAAAAACCTCTACCGTTTAGATCTGGGGGCCTCCTCGTCGTTGATTTAGGGGCCCCCCGCAATGCGGGCCCGCGCGGGCCCATAGTTACGCCACTGTCAAAAATTTACTTAGATTCAAAGTGACTAACGAGGCAGCCGAAAAAATATCAAAATAAATTATATACTTGATTCTCCGTCATCTTAAAATTAGTCAAGATTAAACTGTTCAGTCCACAAATATTATCTTATCTCTTAAATCTGTGTACTTATTTAGCAATTAAATAAGAAAATAATTTGAAATTAGTTTCTCAGCCAATTAGCCACTTAGTTTCTTCCCGAATGAACCCGTAACATTGTGGTTGTATAGATCTGTTTCGATTCTCAGTGGGGTCACACTTATTTATATTCAATATTGAATGTACGCATACGGTCAAAATTAATATGTGCCTATATTAATTAGGCCCATCTATGGACTACATACAACAAACCAACTAAACTTCTTCAAAATAGGTTGAGTACTTTTAAAGATATATATCTAAAAAATCGGGTACAGGGTACCTCGGAACTTTTCCTCACTTCTGAGGCCACTAAAGTGGCCTCTCCTGCTGCTTCGCAGCTGGAGGAAGCAGCATTGGACGTGGTCAGTACTTGGATGGGTGACCGTTCTAAACATACTGATTTAGTATCATTCTTCACAAAAACTTTATTTTTAATACCTATATTTTATTTAGTTATTTGAAGTTTGGCGGTATTTTGACAGATGTAAACAAACTTTGACGTCATCAAAATTATCGCATTAATAAATAGTAATATTCGCTTATAACTTTTAAACTAATTAATGGAATTTCATCGGGGTTTTTTATATTTGTTCCTTAATTTTTTCCGGTTCCAACGATATGCTATACGTCTAAAACCTATTTATACTTTCGGTATTATTAACCGTCAAAGTTTAAAAGTTCAAAAATTTAAAACTTCAAAATGGTGGCCAAAACCAAAATGAAATTTAGTGGGATTGTTTGTCATACAGAGAGGTACATTCGAGCCAAATTTCAACTCGATCAGGACCATTTTCGATTTATTACGATTTTTTTACATTTTTGCTGACTCAGTAAACTGGGTTCAAGATGGCGGAAAAAGTTGATTTTCCGAGTGGCAGAACTACAGGTTAGGACTGATTTTTCTGCCAAGTTTCAACTCTCTAGGTTAAATACCTTGGGCGCTACGACGATAACACACATACACACACACATACATACGTCATGCTGAAAACCACTCAGGAGGTCTTAAAAACACCTAAAACGGATAATTCTGTTGAAATCTCGAAAAAAAAATGTTTGGTGAAAACAATACTTTTCCTACTATTAGTACCTAGTGAGGAAAAGTAAAAACAAAACAATCCTTTGCATGCGGGATAAACAGTCATGGGTGCAGTAGGTTAAAATTATATAGGATCAACAGTGGGCTAGCTAACTATGTCCTACCATCCAAATTTAATTAAAATTAGATTAGTCGTTTTTTTAGAAATGGTAGATCGCAAAGAAGTTGGTGTACACACCGACGGATGGACACGATACCAAACATGTTTTTCAGAATGATTTTAATGCATCTGTTTTTGTTCTTTTTTAAAAAATAGAGGTTTAAATCCATAAACCGAAGTCCAAGCGCCAAAAATAAAATAGTTATTTATTCTCAAAGGTGAGGTGACATGGTATACCATGATCGAAATATTCTTTTGTGTAATGTGGCTTAACTAACAGCCCTGTGGGTGAAATAAACGCGATTGTACTTATTAAATATTCAAATTATGTCAGATTAAATGGAAATATTGGTCATTCATTGCATTAGAGATGTACACTAAAGTTGATTTACTTATTTTCTATTACAAATATTTTAACATGCATAAATAAATATACATTCTTAATGAAGAGTTTAAAACCTCCTGCGTACATTACAATAAACGTTAGTAAATATGAATTCAGCTCCTAGAAATTTCCTTTAAAAAAATGTTGTGGACCACAATATCAATCTTTTTAAAATTTAAAATTTATACTGATACATATTCCTCCACCTCTACCGTGCTACTATAACCTGAAACTGATCAAACTATTATAGATCAGGGGGAACAAAGATCTCATTTTCAAGTTATATTTATCATCGATTTCCCTTCACCTAAAGTATATGAATTAAAACCCTTAGTAAATAAATATAAATTTATTTATGGGTATAAAAAGAAACAGATATACCCATAGATAAGATATAAGTAATATCTTAGTTTTGTTTCTGTTACATTAATAGATATAACGGGGTCATCGTCTACTACTCTCTTTCAAGAATCCACCTTAGCCGTTTCTTTAAATAAATCATTAAGAAAAACAGAAATACTCATCTTTTGTTAGATCGTCAAACAAATCGTCCCAAGACAGCTGCTTATAGACAACATCTTCACCTCTTTAACCTTTGTGTGAATATGTGCCAGAAACTTTTAAGTCATCTACAATCAGATAAGTAGAGAGAAAATACGACAAAAAGTTTACAATAACTCAAGAAAAATATTTAATATTTAATGGAGCGAATTAACTATTATAGTTGGTTATAGTCTTTATTTTTTTTTTTTCTGAGAAACGAAAAAAATATTAGATAAGATACCTTCCCCTCTCTCAGTTTAAAAACTGCAGAATATTTTAATCCAGAATAAGGATATTATTATTTTTTTGGATAACGAGCTAAAAGTAATCTGGCATAGCTTTATTATTCATTGTTTGGAAGATGATAATATAATAGTATGTTACCTTTTTTTATTTGATACCACAGTTTTGGAATGTGTAATAATTTTGAATAATACATGTTTACTAGTTTTCTAGTAAAAGATTAAAAGCTATAAATATTATAATATATAGACCAAGTATTACCTATAATATCGAAAGTCTAGTTAAATAAGTTTTTTGTTTTGAGCTAACTGAAGGAAGATGCATGTACTTTTTTCGTGAAGAGATTCAAATGTACTATAACCGAGGACTTATCTCCTTTGTACCAATGTAATCTAAATTTTGTTTAAGTTCACATTACTATTAATTATTATTTCGGTATGAATGTTTTGTAACTTCGACAAAAATCTTGTTTCCTTCATTATATTTTTGATAAGATAAATATATTATAACTGTTTGATAATATTAAAAGATATTTTTGCCAGGTTTACGGGTATACCATTTCCTTTGGTGCTGGAAATATCTATGATTAATTCTAAATTACACAATGAAAAGGAAACGAGATAACAACTTCACCTATCTCTGCCTGACCATAGTGCAGACATGACTCATACCTCCCTCATAGCAGTAGGATATGAGTTACACCCTACAAGTCATATCTTAAAACTTGTTTCAACTTTTTTCCCTTCTTAGAAATTTAATAATTTACTCGTTTTAATGTCTTTAGAGTGCTTAACACTTGTAACTTAATTCTTAGTTGTGAATTAAGTACAACTTTCATAAGGGCTAAAACTAAGACGTATAAGGTCTCTCAAATTCATACTTTACTTTTTCTGGGGTTAGATTTAATTCTCTAAACATTAAAGAAATGTGTCCGACATATTCGAACAAATCTTTCTAATATTAATTGACCTATACATAACAGCGGCACTTCTTTAGATTGTTACTCCCTTTATAGAAAAACAGAGGGGAATAACAATCTAAAGAAGGTGGACGGAATGTTCTTCTTAGACTGTTACTCACCTTATAAAAACTGAAGTGTGTCATAAAAACAGATGTGTGTAAAAGAGTAATTTATATTCTAAAAAAACATTGGGGAGTAACAATCAAAAGAAGTAACATAATAGCTATCCTCATACACCTATATATCTATACAGTATGTAACCTGTTCGTAACATAGTAATTCTAAATTTAAATACCTTAATATCTATCTACGTTAAATAATGTTTTTTTAAATATTTTTGGGGGAAAAAATCAAAAACGGATATTCACCATTTGAATCCCGTATGCACAATGCTACCCTGCAATTATTATTATTATTTTTTTTTTTTTTTTTAATTGTTATACCGTAAAGCAGGAGACTTCTTAGGGAATGTTTTTTTCCAAAAAATTATTTTTTCATTTTTTGGGAAATAATTTTGATTTTGGGGTAGTATCCAGTTCCTTTTAGAAATATGTGCCCGGGAGTCTATACAAGCTTATTAAAATTATAAATTTCCTTGCCTTGACCTTAAAAAGAAATATAATACTAGAGGAGATTTTTTTTAATTCCATTGTTTTAGTTTATTATTGCACAACGCTGTTAGTTGAATTACAATTTTCACGTTTCATGATTTTTCTTATTTATCTGCAAGTAAAATCTATTGGGAAGCAGTAAGTAAAACAGAATGGTTTTGTTTTGATCTTAAACCCCCTAAAAGTGATTCCAAACTGTGTGTATTTCAGGCTCTATGTTCACATTGGGATTTTCAGCTCGATTTGTTTTGATCATATGTTGTGATCAGGGGCTACATCTAACAGGTGGTTCAGCTTTTTCCAATCGATTACTTTAAGACTAACAACAAATTCATTTATCCATTATTATATAAATAGAAATTATAATTTTAGATAGCAATTAATTGTGTATTAAAAAAAATAATGGTCTCTGAATAGCCTTTTGTTAAACTATAAATTTACGTTGCAGTTTAGAAATACTATTTGTCCCAAATTAATTTTATTTGCACGTGTCTTGTTTATATTATTATTAATAATTATTTTTTATTTTAGTTTCAAAAATGCTGGTTTGATAGCGTAACTAGACAGAAATACCTTTTCAAGTACGCTGGGATTTAGTCGCTTTTATACATATTATAAACAAATATGTTAATTTTTATACATTACATTGACACCTAAATCTCATACCAAACTAATCTCCGTGATATTAGGAGGATATCCCAATGTCATTTTACTAAAGGTTTCTAAATAAAATTTAATTTTTGTACAAAACAGCATACACCTCGCATAGTGTATCTTCGATGTAAAAGCCGCCTTAATCTCCGTGTTTAAACAATTAAGAAGATTTCCACCTTCCTATATTTTAAACGTTGCTTTAGGAACATTTAAAAAATTAAATTGTCAATATGTAAAAACAATTTTACATTAGGAATTGTGTTTTAATACTATCGCAACTAGTGTTTTGTAAGTTATTTATACAAAACTCTTGTTCTATTCTTTGAAACTTGAAGGGTGATCATCAGGGTTCCTAAATTTGTTATTAATTTCTTTTTAGCTGTTGCTAGCGTCGTATTCTCTTCAATTTCTGTGGTTGAAACAAATAATGTAGGTAAGGGAATTAATAAACTATTCTTAATAATGTATTAAACGTAGGTAGGTTTCACTCTTACATATTACGAGGAATATTAGTATGTTGATTGACAAAGGAATTCCAATCAAGTTGATGAATATAGTATGTATGATGGTGATGCCTCCCCTATCGGTTGTTGATTGATTAAATGACCTTGATGGCTCGAGTTAATATGACTATGAAAGCTTGCCCATTACTAAACAGCTAACAGGTGGTTAGTTGCCTCCTTTGCCCCTCCGCCCCGCGTCCATTCCTCCATCAGATCATGGCCCATGAGATTGAACAGGTGCCCTCAACACTCGATGACTCCTCCCTCTCATCTCAGCTCTGACTCATTTTAATTCTTTTTATCGATCAGTTAGGTCCCCAGTGATGCTTTTATCCCTGTGATCAATACTTTGCCTTGCATTTAAATAGTCGAGACCTAACCCCTAACTTTTGTTCGTCGCTTTCAAGCACCCTATCTTTTCGATTTCCTCACATGGTCGACTCTTTACGCCGTTCAACTGCATCCAGGCTCTAAACTTATAGAAGTTAATACATCATTTATTTTAAAATAGTGATTGCGTGGTGTAATGCCATTCTGTGTTCCGATAGAAATGTTAATTTGTTTAAAAAAAAGTGGCTTTTTGTTGTAAGACACATTTCTCTTACGGTTCAACAAAATAAACAGCTAAAATATAGCGTTGATTTATAAAATAGCATTAAAACCATAATATTGATTGGTCATATAATGATTTGGTATACTTATACATGACGTTCTTTTCGGTTGTATTATTTTTTTTTACGTCCCGATCAACAGCATTAGGTTATTATAGCCTATTAATATTATTATTATTATTGACTAATACGAGTAGGTATTATTTATAATTCAATAATTGTGAAGTAATTTATTTTAATATGCTATAATCATAAACATCGTCAAATTAGCCTAATGATTTATGCGATCATCTTGTTCGTACATTTTTGTGGTAACCGTCCTTTTGCAATAAACGTTCCATGAAGTTGTTTAAATAGCGCTCGGCTTACAGTTAAGTGATTCTGCAAGTTTAAAGAGGGGGCGCTGTAAAACAGTGGTTAACGCGTTAAGCAGCTTATTCACTCCGACTGAATGTTATTAATGTAGGCGTAAATCAGAGCCAGATGTGACTGTAAGGGAGGCAAGGTGACAGGGTTGACTACACAGCTCCCCGGTATAGCTTTCATGGAAGATGTTTTCCCAACCCCACACGGATTCGGTGCCGCTGCAGGTGACACAAGTCGAGGGAGGTTAAGCTCACCAAGACATTATTCACTGAGACCTGTCGGCGCAACTGTTTCCACCTTGTAACGCATTTCTACAATATCCAGTCTATTGTGTCACTAACAAAGGCATTGTTTAATTAAATCGTGGTTATGTAATAATGTTTACCAGGTTGTAGCTGCTGAGACTCGATATTCTGTAACTATCTTGAGTACATCCAATTCAAAATTTGAAGTGAAAGAAATACCTTATGCGCGTTACGCTTAAAAAAAAAAAAAAAAAAAAAAAAAAAAAAAAAATCAACTAAAGTGTACCTACACGCTTTACGTATCGTCTTAGAGGTGCTCTAATATTATTTTCCTGTATTTTTAGCTTGCTTGACTGATTTTTTTATTCTTATGTATCCATAGAAGAAAAGAATATTAACGGTTTGAAACTATATGTAGTAACTGCTGGGTTGTGGGCTTTTTTTTTTTTTTTTTCAAAACTCCCCACTTTTGAAACTATATTTTGGACTGACTCTCTTTTATAATGAAAAATAATTAAATCACTTTAAACAAGTGTAAATAAACATAAAAAAATACTAAATAAAGCACGAGGTTGGCTTCGCCATATATCTATATCCCATTGCCTCTTTTTTAATAACTCTTATTATTTTTTGACTAGGCGCCGAAGAATGTTAATAATAAGGTACTATTTTCAGATAAATTTCTCCAAAAAAAAGGACCATTTATAACTCCTAACATGCCATCCAGCTAATAACGTTTATCTTCACCAGAGATCATGGGATCATAAATGTCTACAGTCTGGGTGGTCAATTAGTTTAAGTACCAAATTTTAAGTTTTAAAAAAATTCAAGACACTTAAAAAAAGAAATGTCGCCTGCGCTTTTAATAGCTCCGCTTCGATTTTTCCAAAGGAACTAATTTGGAAAACAAGTAAAAAGATAATAATTATGATGTGAAAGATGTCCTTTTGAGAATTTTATTGAGACACTTGTTGATACAAGCTTTCTATAAGTGCTTAAAGCTTCTGGTAGGTTTATGTACAGTTTTACTGCTTCAACATGGGCAAGCTAACCACTTAGAGGAATTGGTATAGTGAAAAGTCTTACAAACAACCAATTCATCTCATAAATACAAATCTTCTAGAATATATTGTTATCTATTTGGAATATCTTTATAAGGCATTTATGGATTTATTAGTTGTAAAACCCTACTACTACATGATTAATATTTGTGTACAAATTGGCAAAACCCTTGTCAAAAATTCTATGGTGAGAAATAAGCTTTTTAAAGTGAATGGGAAAATGCCAATCTTAATTTGATACCAATATGAAGTGGTGGTTAACATGTGGATTCATTTACTTACCGGAGTAGCTTAGTATCGTCCCGGTTACATAATTGCATACATTTAGAGAGCTGGTGTTAAACTAAAAACTATTATCAGTACCGATAATGACGAAGAATAAAAAGTGGAAAAGAGAAAAAAATTAAAACAAGTTAATTATCTATTCACCGAGATGAACGTTTGAAACGCTGTCATAAATATTTTATTACAATCTCCTTACTGTTTCTCCGGCTCAAGAAATATTTGTCCATATTTGGTTGAATATAAATCTCTAAATTAAAAGTTATTAGTGAAGAGTCTGTTTTATTGTTTTAAAACTTGCTTTAGAATTATATGTTTCAGTTATTTCTTGTTTAATTATAGTCCAGTCAAAATATACATAAAAAATAGCTAAATTCGCAAAGCGTGATGTAGTTCTGATTTTTTTATATGTTGTTCGGACCAGTTAGGGTAGTGTGATCCTAAGTTTGCAGCTGCGAAAAACCTGTGCTAGCTGCGTAATAGCTGAAAAACTGAAAAATTTTCGTACTTGTTTTAGTTTTTGCCATATAACTCGTAAACTATGAGTTCGTCGATGTTAGGAGTTGTTTCTATTTTTAAAGTACAGTAAATTTGCAGTAGTATAAGCTCAATTGGAGCTCTGTACGACCAATAGGTTCCGAGATATGGCACTTCGAAAATTAGCAATGTTTTTAAAAAATGGAAATTTTATGTATTTATCTCGATTCGGGCCAAATATCGGCATAAAGCAGCCCTCCTACGAGAAAAATCACAAGGCATAAAGTTAGAGTAAATTTAATTGGCTTTCTTTTGAGTACTAAACGAAGTTTGTAAGCCCAGTAGTTCAGGTGCAATCGTAAAAATCACAAAAATAGAATATTGGATTTTTGAAGAAATTTTCCTAAACACTGCTACAAGTTGTGGGCATTTGACGAAAGAAAAATTCCAAAGATTCACATGTGTGGAGAAGCATAATAATATTTATGTACATTTATTATAACAAATCGTAGAGGTCAATCATCGACGCTTAATGCTTTTTATTTCGAGGGTCTTGGTAGATAACGGTCGTATTCCGGGACTGATGGAAGTTGCTGTGGTATTTTGGTCTTCTGGGTCTAAGAAATTAAATTGTGGGAAATGTAATTGGGTTCATAAAAAAAAGCTTAACCTAATAATGTCATTGCATGTTGATCAAGGATCTCCAGACACGGGAGCATAATGACATTAGATACATACAATTTGATAAAAGAAAATCATGAACTACAGCATAAATTGAACCGTTGTACAAGTTTATTGTTAAATCACAAGAAAGCTTTCAACATTAATAATTATTCTGTATGGGGGGGACGCATCCATCGACACACTAAACGGCCTTCGGTTCCGCCTATTCGTCAAGTCAGCAGGAAAAACGAAGGTAAACCTGGCACGGTTGCCACCAAGTGCAAAAGTGGCTAGTGGTGGAGAAGGATGCAACAGATTGGAGTTAGACGAAAAGTTCCCTTCGTTTAATATCAATAACATCATTATGTAAACCAGCGCCAGCAATCCTTCTCAAATCGCTCTCATGTAAGTGCAAGAAGGGATGCAGGGGAGCATGCACTTGCCGGAGAGTTGGGCTTAAGTGCTCAGCTTTGTGCACTACGTGCTGTGGCAAGACTTGCCACAACGTACCTACAGTTTTAATCGACGAGGATGAAGACGACCCCGACGATCCCCCCCTTCAGACGATCCTCTCCCTTCAGACGATCAACCACAAACCAAGAAAATACCTCAGCAACTTCCTTCAGTCCCTGAATACGACCATCATCTATCAGGACCCTCGAAAAAAACTAAGCATTAAGCGTCAATGACTGATCTCTACGTTTTTTTTTATAATAAATGTACATAAATATATATATATAATTATTATTTTCCACCTTTAAAGATGATTTTTGAAATTTTTCATTCCTCGAATGCCCGAAACTTGTTATTAGAAGTGGTTTAGGTTTTTTACTTAAAAAATACAAATGTCTTTTTTTGTTTTTTTACACTTACAAAAGAACTATTTTGTCTACAGGCTTTATTTTGTGCTTGCCTAAAAGCCAATTAAATTTTCTACAACTTCATTTCTTATGACTTTTCTCGTTGGGGAGATGTTTTATGCCCATATTCGCATCGAAACGAAAGTAATAAATAAATTTTCCATTTTTTGGAAAATACTGCCAATTTTTGAAGTGTCATATCTCGGTAACTATTGGACGCACAGAGTTGTCATTGGTCGTAAAAAGAAGCAAATTATATTTACTACAACTTCATTCCCTATAACTTTTCTCGTAGCTTAACAGTTTTACGCCGATATTCACCCCGAAACGAGAGAAGTACTTAAAATTTCCATTTTTTGACAAAAATTTCCGATTTTTAAATTGCCATATCTCGGAGCTTATTGGTCGTACAGAGCTCTGGTTGAGCTTATGCTGCTGCAAATTTACTGTACTAAAAAAAAATAATTACAACTAACATCCAACAACGCATAGTTTACGAGGTATATAGCAACAACTGAAAAAAGTCCAAAATTTTTTCAGTTTTTTAGCTATTACGCAGCTAGCACAGGTTTTTCAAAGCTGCAAACTTAGGATCACACTACCCTAACTGGTCCGAACAACATATCGAAAAATCAGAACTACATCAAGCTTTGCGAATTATAGGTCTAATATGACTGGGCTAATATTCTGTTTTTGTGTTTTTACTATTGCACCTGAACTACAGGGCCTACAGACTTCGTTTTGTACTTAAAAGGAAGCCAATTAAATTTACTACAAATTTATTTCTTATGACTTTTCTCGTAGGTGAGCTGTTTTATGCCGATATTTGGCCCCAAACTAGAGCAACACTTTTTTTTGAAAAACATTGCCAATTTTCGAAGTGCCATATCTCGGAACCTATTGGTCGTACAGAGCTCCAATTGAGCTTTTGCTGCTGTAAATTTACTGTACTTTAAAAATAGAAATAACGCCTAACATCGAAAAACACATAGTTTACGAGTTATATGGCAAAAACTAAAACATGTACGAAAAATTTTCAGTTTTTCAGCTATTACGCAGCTAGCACAGGTTTTTCGAAGCTGCAAACTTAGGATCACACTACCCTAACTGGTCCGAACAACATATAAAAAAATCAGAACTACATCACGCTTTGCGAATTTAATGTCTAATTTGACTGGACTATTAGAACTGAACTGTAATTATAAGCATAGTTAAGGCTAGGCAAAGTCTGACACAATGCAAGGTAGCAGTTGGTTTCCATCTCGCACTTGCGGGTTCATTTATTTAAAACTATATAAGGGTAGCCAAAATTGCATTTCATAAAGGTTTTTGTAAAATCTGTTATTGCCAAATAGACTATGTTCGCCTCTTGATGAATTATGTTCGCTGTTAATAAGGGAATTTTTTTGTGCATAATTTCTTCGTTAACACTGGAAAAGCTAATATTACGATTAGTAATAACCTCTTTTCTTTACGTTTATCCTCACTGCTAAGGAATTTTTACATAATGCGTGATGGTATTTATACTTACTAATGTAGAGTCTATGACGATCCTGACGAACCAAGGGATACTTGGTGGAAGTTTCTTTCAAATCGGTACAGTAGTTTTAGAGATTAGCTTCAATAAACACTAATATAATAAATATTTGTGAATATGAGAATTAATAATAAAAATAATGTTTAAAAGCAATAATTGTTCTTGGTGATAACTATGTGAGTAGGTTTCTAAATGGAGGAGGTAAAGGCAATACATGGCTCTACAGTCTACAGGTCCTATAAATGTATGAAGCTCAATTTTAGATAGTAATTAGAGATAGTAATTATTTAGTTTTCGTCAAAAGATAAAATTGTGCCATATAATTGGATTAATGTAAAGAACGTGTACATAAGAATGAAGTGAAGCTTTTACTACCGTTTTACCGTTCAAATGAACAAATAAATGTTTTTCTTATCGTTTATTATTTTTAACTGAGGAATTTATTTTCTTATAATATTAAAAAGAGGTTCTCCGAATAACATAAACAAAGTATAAATAAATAAATTTCTTATTCATATTATTTTTTTTTTATCGGTTAAACTAAAAATATGTATGCATTATAATTTATAGTGCTTATTATTATAATACTATTTATATTAATTATTCATTCTAGATAATTTTCTTGTTGTTGTGATGTTAAAGCATGTTAGTCATAAAGACAGCCGTTTTTTTAGTTTTAGTTTGGAGGCCTTGTTGTGTCATTGCTTGTCTCCTTATAAGTTCACTGAATTTGTCATTAAATTCACTTCTTCGTTGAAAAAGTATAAAAAATCGGTAAGCCAATGGGCTTACCGATACACACACAACAACCGATAACAACACACAATGGTGTGTTGTTATTCAAATGTTCTTTTAAAACTGCTACATTTTTTTCGACAAGTACAAATTGAATGTTGGCTATTTTCCTCGTGGATCTTTTTTCTTTACAAATTTAGTTAATATTATAATCATTTATGAAATATTTTGACGATTATAAAGTCTTACGACCGACATATTAAAAAAACTTAGTGGTAGGTTAAAGGTATTTAATTATTTTTATTGTTTTAGATTAAAGGTTCTCGAAATTTAATGATTTTGTGGAATTTGACCTTAAGTAGCACATGAATGAACGCTATCTTAACATATTTTGACCCGGAAATGTCAAATATTTGGTCCAGATACTCAAAGAATTGAAGAGCCTATACAGAACATACACATACCCTCATTGACTTTTATATATACATTTATAAATGAACCCTTAGCTCAGAAACTATAAATAAATACTTTACTGCTTTTTTCCGATGAGGTACCTATGTCTGGAAGTTTCTTAAGACGGCGACTTGAGGTGCCAGGCTGTCTGGGAGGTAGGTAGTTGACAGGTGACTATGTCCTATGTATAGTATCTTGTAGTGCCATATGTTTATCCAGGTTAATCCCATGCAGGTTGTCGCCAGGCTGTCTAGCGACTCTGCTAGGTGTCATCCACCAGGTAGACCTCAATAAACCTTAAGAATATTAGTGCTAAGCTGTAAGCTGTGCGTAATACACATGTTTTTAAATAAGTCTTTAAAGTTAGCCGATTTTATGTTCGTGTCAAACCGTTATGACTACCAAAATTATTTCTTATATAAACAGTGCATGTGTAGGTTTTTATTAACACGTGTCTTTTCTTGGTGTTGATTTTATTTTTCATTATTGTTATCGAAGACATTCGTGTTTGTCTCTTGTCTTTGGTTAGGACTTAGCCTTATCACTTTATAGTGAATATATATGTTACCTCCAAATTCAGTATTATTTAAAAACAATTATTGGCCTAAATGATTAGTATAAATACTGATCTGAATTGTCAACCGGAAGTTTAGCTTTGGAGAAATAAGAGCAGTAAAAGAAGTTTCTTGCGCAATAGGTTTATAAATGGATTTTCTGTCTCTTCATTCCCTTCTTCATCACCTCTAGACCTAATTTCCTAATCTATTTTTTAAAAAAAGAAATAGACTTATCTTAAATTATCCTAAGTGATTCAATGGTTACTTGGTATATTTTTTATTTTTTTAAAAAGAGATAAACTGATTAAAACGAGGAGATTGTTCGTTGATTTTACTGTCCTTAGACAAATTAGTTTATTACGTGGCCTAAATTTAATGCAAATGTGTTGTGAGAGATAAGATAAATGTAAGAATGGTAAATGGAATATGTTTACTTGTTTGCCACTGTTGGAATAAGGAATACGGGAGATCCTTGTGGGTAGTTTAGGAGATAAGCAAGTATCCCTATCGCCCAATGTTTTATATTATCATTTATCAGGTGGAAAGGCGCTTTGGGGTTATCCAACAGCACAAATTATAATTTAATTAAAGTTTAGTGAGCATTTTAATTAATATATTTATGATTGTTATCATCGAATAAAAGTAGGTGTTTTTGATTGTCCTACCTCATTTATGAACCTCGACTGTACCCAAACATACAATTTTTAATTAAAGAATACATATTTATTAAAAGAATATGGCGAGCTAATCGTAAGACTATAAAACATTTGAGCGTATTATTGAGGGCCTTAAAACAAATCCTTTAAATTAACTAAATTAAAATTGTAATTTGTTACCTGGTCGAAAAATCTTTTAATAATGGAGTAATTTTGTTTATTTTCTTCTCAAACATTCGATTTACTAAGATTATTATTTTCTGCCATGCAATTTTTTTGTTTTGTTTTTATCAGATCCAAATGTGTTTTTCCTTTTTGATATTTGAAGAAAACATCATAATCATTGTTTTTCTTATTTTCATTGAGGCACTTCCTATTAGAATATATTATATCGTGTAGTAAATCACTGTCAAAAATGTAGAGCATTTGTTGTAGGTTTGAAAAATGTTCTCACCGTGAACCATAATCTAGCATATGGTTTCATGTACCTGTGTTGTATAGATACCACAGTGGAATTGTCCCAGCAGGTGGTTCGCAAGTCAGAGCTAGAGGAAGGTACTCGCTGTCACGTTCTTTCCGGTCCTTGGCATGACCAAGTGGTTTGGATTAGCCGGTACACGTGCGAGACTACCTGACTCCCTTCACCGAGTTTCATACTTGTGTTATAGGTTTTGAAATAAAATTGACACTAAGTCCACTTCAGTGCAAACTCCCTCGTTCTAAACCATCAGCTATCATAGAAACATAAACACAACTCTGTGACTTTTTCAAGTTTTTCATTCAAGGCTTTAACTTTATACCATTTTGGGATACTTGTTTTACTACATCTATCTTGAACGTCACATCTTCGCTTTGAATTTAAGGGCTGATTGTTTTCTTTCGCTTGTAATTTAGTGGGCAGGTCCAAGCTACCTACAGGCTTTTCCCCTACTGATTAATATTTTAGTAGTATTGCAATTAGGTTTTTACAATTATTATTGATAATGGATTATTGTATTTCAACTTAGATATATTTCCTTTGTTTTTTTTTTTAGCTTTGTTTATAATTTTCTTCTGAGTTAATTAAAATTATATTGAAGAAGTAGATCTACGAATTTAGTGAAGTGCACACCGTTTGATTGAATAAATTCTTCCTATACTAATAACATTTAACGCTCAATAATAATAATCTCTGATCATCATTATTAAGGCCTTATAAACAAGTAGGTATATATTACATCAAAGATGGGCCGAAGCAACTCAGGCAAAAGTTTTCCGATCTGTTACGCAATTATCTCTAAAACTAGATTATTCACAAAAAAATATTATATTATAGTTTTATATATTTAAATTAACTACCTTTATATTAATCAATGTTGTGGGAACAATTACGAAAATGTATCTATTGTTGCAGTTTTTCCATAATTTTTGTACAAATGAACTTCTTAAGTTTGAGGTAAAATTGAAATCTTGATTTAAAATTAAAGTTAAATTTAAAATTCTCAAGTAAAATTGAAATCTCAATTTCGCCTCCGTGTATGCTACCTCCTTACGTATACTTAAATTCATTGAAATCGGTCCGGTAGTTAAGATCAATGCTTTTGTGCATTATAGACAATAAAGAGAGACACTATTTTGGGTTCAAGGGACCTTAAACCTAGTGAATCTATCAATTAAATTCACCACAAAACTTCCTCTCTCACAAATAAGTAAAAAATGTGGTTAGTTTGTAAATTTTCCGCTTTGCTCTGTGAAATTTATGACGTGTTTGAAGAAACGGTTTTTCTATAGGATTTATGTGGAAAAGTGTTTTAAAATAAGGCGTATTATTGGATCGCTTCCAATTAGCTCACACGTATAATGATTCACCTAAAAATTACTCCAGTGACTCCAGGGATATAAATAATTTCAATTCAAGAACGACACTACTCGATTTCATGCCAACTTAATTAATTTTAAATTCATCAAACTCATTAACTCGTGTTAAATGAGACGTGTTCTGAACATCTGTCAATTCAACAAAATAGCTATTCGTTGTAATCTTTACTATTAAATTATTTTTGGCAAGCCTTTTTTTACATTTAAAGCTGTAGATGAATAGTCTTTGTCTAACAAAATTTTAATTTACTAACTAAACAGTTTAAAAAAGTAATTATTTTATTAATGAATCAATACAACAATACAAATTATTTACTTCATTTAACTTCATACTTCCTATTTTAAATTTGATATTCTACTGTTCCTTTTTTGTCACTTCCCATGTTAAATAAGTTTTATTTATAATATAATTAAAAAAAAATCTGTCCGAGACAACTCAAACTGTCTCATATACGAGTTCATTATTACTTAGCCCAGTGTTTTCCATTCATAAGTTTTCGTAGGTACATTTAATTATTATTAAACATGTAGTCAAAATTTATCATAAAAATAACTTCTTCTTGGTGGGGAATCGAACCCGGCCTTTCTCGGTCCGCGTTTAAAGCTATTTTCTCAGGAACTAGATTTTTCCCGGGAAAATGGCTTGTATCATTAGATCGTAAATAAATTGACTTCATTTTAGAATTTTTAATCAAAATCGTCGGAAGCGTTTTCGAGAAATATTTCTTTTCACATTCTTTCTTTGTTTTTACGGGGGAGGTTACACATTAAAGTAATTTGGGTTGGGCAACCAAGTAAATTATTGCATAAAAAGACTCACTATACGGCATTGTTCTTTTGATTCTTTTACTACTTATCGGCTTCCACTTTTACCATATGTATAGGGCTTAATTTTGGCATTATTGTCATTGTTCTTAGTATTTTTTTTTTTTTTAAATTAGAATTCACCTTGTAACGAAAGATTCTATTACATAATTTACATATTTTCCTTTATCCCTCATATAAATTTTTCACAGAAATTAGTTTCATGGACAAACTTCTTAGATGTGTAAATAATTGTTTCGTTTTTAAATAACTTTAAATTAGTTCATATTTGTTTCTATTGTCAAAGATTTTACTCGTTTTAAATCCTTAATCTTTGTGTATAATAAGTCTCGTCGTGGTTAATATTTTTAAATAAAAATAAAATGAAATGGATATTAAATGAAATATTAAATCCACTCTTTAAACATTTTAGCGAATTTTCGAAGAAAATTAAGCTATTGCAATGGCTTCAAATTTTTTATAATGCGAATTTTTGAAAATTTTCTCCATGGAAATCCGTTTTAGACCATTCTTAATCGATTCCTGAAATTAAACACTTTTTTATGTATGTATATATGTATACATATATGTGTCACTCTAGACGTTATCTCACGCTAGGATGCACTTAAAAAGTCCAAACAAATTTTAAAATGTCATTAATATCATAAGAAAGGGTGAGTTCATTGGCCAAAGCTTTTGGAGTTCATTAAGGGGTCAAATTTTGACAATTTAGGGTCCAAAATAGCATAAAAACGTGTTTTTTCCATTTTAACCCCCTTTTATATGAAAATATGTCAAAAGTTTACATAACTACAATAACTGTACTCTTAAAGAGCTTTCCAAAGACATGCATCTACAAGGGTAAATACTATTTTGACATTTGTACCCCGTACCCCTGTGTACCATTTTTTTCACCTGTCCCATTTCTAAACCAAAATTTTCCTATATTATCATAAGCCAATAATACGCAGATTTCTATGAAAATTCACTAATTAAGTTAATGGTGCATGACTGGTCTTTTATTATACAATTGGTTGTCACTAATCAATTATACTTTCAATTTTATTCGTTATATATATCCCCTATTTATTCAGTGTGTTATGTGTTAACAACTTTCCAAGGGTTCAACAGCTTTAACATACCCCCAATCCTGAATTTTACCCAGTACGTATACTTAAATTAACTAAATATGTATTTAAAAGAATACAAAAGATATTCTTACTTGCTAAAAATAAATTGTATATCAATAAAAATTCAAAATTTATTTAGGGTGAGTATATTAAGCTTAACTGATATATTATCTTGTTCACCTTTCCTATTCCCCCGTTACTTTTAATTCTATGTCTAGCGTTATCCTTCAACCATCTCGTGAATTGCTATTTTTGTCCCTTTCATAATTTCGTCTTTTATTCACGTGGGTCATTTAGGGTTTTTTTCAATAAAGAAAACCAATTAGATTTTCATTCATTTGGTTTCATTCCCCTCCAGAATATATTCATCCTAAAACATCGAATAGACTAGTAATGAAACGTTATTATGTTATCTCTTTTTCCTTTTAATTATATACATTTTTTATACACATTCTCCACCAATTTATTGGTTTCGTAATTTTATTTATGATAATATAATATATTTATTTTTATAATATCTTTAAATTTTACCCTAGTATCAGTGTTTTTTGTAAACCTTAAAATGTATGAACAATAAAATAATATAAACACTACTTCGTGGTAAATGTGGAGTACCCATGTTAATACCCCCCCCCCCCTGACCACCTTTAATAACCTCTAATAATATAAAAATAAAATACAACAAAATATTAATATATATGCATAATTAATATCTGTTCACACATATTCAATAATTGTAGGTTTACTCGCTTCTACTGTTTATTTCCTTTAAAAAATATAAATATATGTGTATAATACATAGCTTTAATATTTATTCCCTTGACATGCTTTTAAATATAATTGACTCAATTTATTCTTATATCCTTTTTATAAATTCGAAGCCATAGCTACTTTATTTTTAAGTTTAAATGCAGTGACATTAATTTTTCGAAGGAAAACAAACAAAAAATTATTTGCAAATGTCTCTCACGTCAAAGTGTAGTAAATATTACTCTTAAAGATAAAAAGACTTGAAAAATATACATAAAATTTTGACATTAACATTTCCCTTCATGAGGTCAAGATATCCGCTTGCTGTAAACTTTATTACTTGTTAAAAATTATATTTTCCCCGTACAACCGTTTTTCTGTTAACTGTTTGAAAATGTGAGAACCATGTTTTAAAGACTAGTTGTGTGTGGAAATAGGTTCAAAGGGAAAAATCTTTCAAATGTTTTTTTGAACTGGATTTGTAGTTTTCTTCTCTTTTAAACTAGTTTTAAATAATTAATTAGTTTTAAATGTTAAGATATATATTTTTTAGTCGGTTAAGTGGTCGGAGGTGTGAAGATAAGGTGAAGAGAAATGATAAATAGCCTTGTCTGTTTATGTCTTTTACTTCAGACTCGTACGTTCTGCAGCTTGTTGGCATCGTATCAGATTTTTTTTTTCTTATTTGATGAGACTGTCCCGTTCTTTTTCTTGTGTTTGTATTTTTTTCAACTCTTACTAAAAGTAAAAAATAAATAAAAAAAAACTATGGCGCCTTTTTTATTATTATTTTGGTGTTTTGGAGCTGTTGAAAAACGTGTCATTCATAAAAAATAATATTGGAACTTTCTTAAAAAATTGTTGAAGAGTCGACGAAATTATTTTTTCGTCCACCATCACTGACTCGCTGAAGATATAAACAGCTCGAGAATATCGGACAGGACTGATGGACGTGTGACAAACACAGATTGGTGTCTTTTTTTCTAACTCTAGAAACAATGTCTAAGGATAAAGAAGTAGGTCAGGAAATGTATAAAATCGAGGACAAATCGTATCGTTAGTTTTTAAGTACAAATGTAAAACATCGTTATAAATTTCAAATTATTTTTTTACTTGAAATATTTATTTGTTAGTATGTAAAATATATTTTCTGTTTCCATAATTACGTTGATTCTACCTTTAATAATTTTCACAAGCTGGACACTGATTTATTTTTCCTTTAAAAAATTTAATATTATTGTTTAAAATGTATTTTGTTTCGAATTTTATGAAAGTATAAACTTATAAACCTGTAATATTGTCCGGAAACAACTTTTGGCTGTCACTTTTTTTTCTCATGTTTAAAAATACGTGCAGAAAGTTACGGTTTATATTTATTTCTGTTATAGGTGTATTAACCTTTTAACTCGTTTAAATGTAATATATCGTCTCGTAAAACCGATATTCTAATAATTAATTATTACTTACCAGTAGGCTATATATACTTTATACAATATTAATAGTTGATATTACCTGTATGTATTTCTATTTAGATAAATTCAGAGATATGTTTATCTTATGAAAAGAAAACAAAGAAAACTATACCTGTCTGAGCGCAAATTACTTTAATAAATTTCTTTAATATATGTTATTAAGAACTTTTTAAATGTTGTCTATTCTTAAGCAATATTAAACTGACAGAGCTCAAATTTAGACCGCAAGTTTCTTTGACCAATATGTAAAATGAGTTTGGAAAAATAACTCGTGAGAGAAAAAATAATGCTTGAGGATATATTAAATAATTTACTCGATGATATAGATAACTCAGGAAACCTATCTGTTTATCGAGTATAAAAATACGATTCCATATATTTCTCTTTATACAAAAATTATATATTTATATTGGAAATGTGATTTTGTTTCAAGAATTACGCAGCTATGTCATCCTATGATGGGACCTATGATTATATGGGCTATTTATTGGTAAGGAGTAGAACGATGAGTCAGATGCTAGGGAAGGTTCAGAGGTTGTATACCTGGTTATCAGGTGGTTTGTTTTGATCAGGTCAGCATGTAGCACCCGAATGCCTTAATGCTTATCTGAGTGACTCATACTGTAATCGGTTTGTTTACTACCATCACTCGTTGTTAATCTGTGCTATGAACTTAGGTATATCTTGCAAAATATTTCCAGATTAAATCAATTTAAAGAGTGACTAACTTATTTGTTAAATATTCGTAATAAATAGGTATCTTATTCAAAGTATCTTATAGGTATCTTATTTTTTTTATTCAAAGGTAGATAGATGCATTTAGGTCTTCATATAATTGTTAGACAGCTTTAGCCTGATTAACTCCTTTACGGTGTTACGTTTAGTGAGTAATATCTTGCTGCGCCACTGACCGTAATCTTCTTTTCTTCAAGTTAGAGTTTTTTTAATATGATAATTTTTAGATTCTTAAACTGACAAATTTTACTCTTCGTGTTTTATTTAGTTACTAAATAAAACTTATGTTTACTGTATAAACAAGCTTCTTTTAATCCAAGATTTTTTTTTGGTGAATAGAAAAGTTTTTGAAAGTTTTCGTATTATACTCTTTACAAGAAACCTGCTCTAAAGACATTCTGTTTTATCAAACATTTTATCTCAATGCTCAGATAATTATTTGGCTGGACAAAATGTTAGACCAAATTACTATTCTAATTTCTACTACGGACAATTTACTATTTGTCTACCAAACTATCCCTGACATTTGACCAAAACATCGTTTAGTTCTACGCGTATTTATTGTTAGATATTTTTTCTTATTTTTCATAAGATGAAGATAGACAGTTCATTTTCATTAACAATTAAGTGGCGGGGTTCTTCTGCTAACAAGCCCACCCTGACTACGTTAAAAGGGAGTTTTAATGAATCGGCTGGGTAAGGAGTCGGACGTTAACCAATTGTAGACGATTATGAAGCTACTGGTTGGTAATTCCATGTGGCTTACACGTCGCTTCTACTTTCCCACCCGTTCTCTTACCCCTTTTAGTCCCTCACTTCTAAATAAGCTTTAATGTTTTAATTGTTTCGGTTACATGCTCCCAAATTAGTACCGCACACGAGTACAGGAAGCCGCTTATTAAGAGGACACCGCAAACCCGTTGATTAGTGGTTTTTTGAAGTATATTTACTTTTTTATGCACTGGAACACTAAGGACGTATGACGTCAACATTTATAAGGAGTTTTATGAGAGGCTTGCGTGTTTTTATTTCAGAGTTGTTTATATGTCCATTAATTTATATAAACTGTTGCTTTGTTTAATTTATTCATGGGTAATAAACTGTTTCGATGTAGAATGGTATCGTATATTTTAATTTTAATTATTACTTTAACTATTCCGTACCATATTTTATGATCTATTTTAAATTACTTAGTTAAAAACACTTCCTTAACTTAAGGGAAAAATGCCTATAGAAAGTTATTAAGGAAAGTAAGTTTTAAAGAAAAAAAGGATAGACTTCTGTTGTAAATTCCCCATTAGAATCGATAATTAAAAGACTATAATTCTCAAAGAATTCTCTCATTTTAATCACAATCTTCTTCGATAAAATTTCAATTACACAATACAGTGGTATGTATTGAGGAGGGTAGTTCAGTAAGCTGCTAGCAATTATTAATTTATACTTACTATCTTTGCAACCTGCAAGTTACTACATTCTATATACCTACTTCACAAGCTATGCACGTAAAAATATAAAGTGCTTAATTAATAAAAATAAATCTTTAAATCCCTCGGAATTTAATGTTGATTTAATAATAATACAAATGTCCCTGAAATTTATATTTAGTTTAAATACTTAAATATATAAGAATTAATATTATTATACGACATATCATTAATTCAATAATTATCAGGTACCAACTATTTAAATTAGAACGAAATGAATTGTAACAGTTGAGAATATTTTAATTCTACTAGATCTTGTTTCTACTTCAAGACATGGAAACTTGTTTTAAATGTGACGGAGGTACAAATAACTTTATTCAGATCGGTTTGGTCTGGGATATATCTTTACGAAAGAATCCTATAAAGTTTGGAGACCCTCTGAGATTTATTTACAGGGCCCGCGTCCCTGCTCCTGGGCCACAACCTGTTGGACCCTGAATAAATCTTCCTTTTGGATATTCTTCCCCTGAAATCAGGTTTATTCTTTTCCACTTGCTGCACTGGGAAGCCTTGATACGAATAAAGCAAACTACAAATATTGAACATAAGGAAATAATGTAGTAGTAGATTATTGGAACATACATTTTCCAAAGTATTAATCATTGCTTAATTATTATTGTTTGTTAGTAAACAAATCAACTCAAGTAGAAAATTGATATGCTAGTTGTTAAAGAGCCCTAATAGCTTATGTTTAACCAACTTCAACCTCATTACTTAGTCATTAACAGTTAACTGATAGTTAAATAATGTTAACTTATCTACTGTATACAAATAATAATTGTACAAGAAGAAGGATTAAAGGAAATTGTGTTTAGTGGTCTACGGTAGTGCTAATTTGTTGAAAGGAATTTCTCGCGAGTATTCATAAAAGTTTGAGCGTACATGGAAGAAAAAGAAATGGGCGAAATTAAAAAGCAACTATCAATGAGGCTAATAATTATGACTTACCATCCAAATTTCATTCAAATCAGACGAGTAAATTGGAGGATTTCTTGGTTCGCAAAAATATTGAAGGAAAGACATACAGACAGACACAGGGGAAAAATTTTCACTGGTGGCTTAAAGGTATTTATGTCCTAGAATTTTTTAATTTCGAAACATAAAAATAACGGTCGCAATGCTTCCGATGCCTTCGTTAAGCTTGGAAGAAAAATAAAATCTTTCATAGAGACGACTTGTGACTAAAGTTATGTTTTAATGGAGGAATGAAAGTGTTTTTTAAGCTCTATCTGGACTGAAAACTGCATGAAAATATCTTTTCAAAAAGTTTTGAGTCAATGTTTATTCTGGAATCGAATTGTGAATGCCTTTATTCTGGATCGTGATTGAGTTTCGTATTACAAAAAGTTTCATTGAAAAAATGGCTTAATCTAACTAGGCTTGACGATATGAAAGCTTCGAGTCTATCTTGCTAAGCTTAAGACAGGACTAATAATGATAGGCAATTATTAAAAATACGATTAAAGGGAATTATTATTATTTTGTTATACTTAAGGATTCGTTATAAGCACTGAGTTATTTCAGATGTCTTAAATCCACATCAAAGCATAAACTTTGACAAATTAATAAATGGACTTAATCCTCGATCAAAATTACTTTCAATTTCGGAATAAATTCAACACCTATTGCAATTTTTTTTTTAGTTATTGCTTCCTTACAGTTGCATATACTGCCACTTTCCTTCTGTACTCTTGTATTAATCTCTTTGGTTCAAATGTTGATTTTGTTTTAGTTACTTTAAATATAAACGTTTGTAACAATGCTTAACAAATATAATACTGGTACAATGACTTCTGTGGAGATGGTATGTATACCTGGTTTGTTAAGAGAAGTCACTTTATCTCAATGAAATTTGAGCATCTAATAATCGTTGTGGGTTTAATATAAAGGAAAAAGCTGATCTCCTTCAGTTCGATTTGTTGAACATCATTGCATATTCAAATTACGAAGAAAATGTCTTTAAATATTTGTAGGATCCTTGCGACAATTTTGAAAGTTGGTCGTCTTACAGAGAAATATATAATAATACTAACAATAGCTGAGCCTACCATACATTGCCATGCTAACGCTAGCTATTAGTATGCGTAGTATATAAATATGTAGACAGAGAGAGAGAGAGAGAGAATGAGAGTATCATGATGGCGCGAAAATTCGATTTTGATGGATTTACACGTTTGGAGATCCCCTGAGTCTAAAATAGTGTTGTTTTTTTTTTTAAATATCTCTCTGCCGTTTGAGCAGACTCGTAGAGCCTAAACTAGTACTACTGGGCCGATTTAGATGAAATTTGGCATAAATATTCAGAAAAAGCATACCCTGAGACGAAATCGAGAAATTTATTTTATTTCTAATTGTGGGAATTTGTTATGTGCTTAGCTTCACCTAATGCTTATTTAAATTACAAATGTAGAAGAGAAATAAATCTTATAAAAACATTTGAATGGTAGGCAGTGGCGATCCTAGGTCAAAAGTTTTGGGGGGCCAAGACCCCCCATGTTTTGTGGGTTTAGTATACGTTTTAATATACCAGGAAGAACTCATATGTTATATGTTGTTGCAGTCCTTCCCAGAGGTATTTCTATGCAATTTTTTCGTTCAGGCTAAACAATTAATTTCATACAATAATGTTATAATTGCAATTGAACTGGGACTGGGAAGTTCTATTGTAAGTATAATTGGAGGCATATTTAAACAGTTTACTATGATACTTACCATATCATCACAAAAGAAAGTATTGGTCTGTAAATAATAATAATTTAACAAGAGTATAACATATACCATGTAAATTTGGGTACTTCTTTAGATTGTTACTCCTCTGTGTGTTTTTAGAATATAAATGTCATTAACTAAATAACTATAATGACAAAGTGATGTTTAGCCCAATGGAATTAGGGATAAATGACTATCCCCTTTATGCTTTTATAAGAGGAGTAACAGTCTAAGGAGAACATTGGGTACACCTACTTTAGATTGTTACCCCCCTCTGTTTTCTTTATAAGGGGAGTAACAATCTAAAGAAGTGCCAAAAAGGTAATATTTATAAATAACAAAAATTTTAAAATTAACATGTGGGCGTTGACAGCAGTGCATTATTGGAAGGAAAATTTTGAAAATCTGACCTCTCAAAACAGCGTTTTTATGCGCATCTCTCGGATCTGAGGTGAAATTTGATTTTATTACTTTGTCACAAAGTAAAGTATGAAGACAAGTATTTTTAAAAGAATTTTAGTAAAACTTTAAAAATAGTAATTGTAAAATAATGAAAAATGGCCCCTAATCATAGTTGATTAAATAGATCAGGTTATAGAAATTATGCAATATTACTACAATTTGATTCCTAGGGGGGCTAATTTGAATTCTGGGGGCTCAAGCCCCCTTTGCCCCCCCCCCCCCAGAGCATCGCCACTGAATGGTAGGTAATAATTAGTCCATTGTTGGGCAAATATTTTCAACCTTCTGCGCCTATTGGTTTTTTTCTACTTGCGCACAAACATACATCTATTTACACCTATATCTTTACAAGTACTCGTTTGATTTTAAAGAAATTTGAATGGTTTGTTGAAAGTAGCCCGCATACAATTCCAGATTAATTTCTACTGCCTACGCTCTTTAAATTTTTCTTTCAAATTAGTCAAGAGATGGAACTATAACAATTTGATTAGGAGTACCTACTTTGATAATGTTGCACTTTAACCAAAATAAGAATTTCCATAAATAAATAAACTCAAATCTTCAAACTGTCAGTGAACTGATATTAACAAATTTATTTTCTGTTTATAAATTAAAATAAATTTGTTAATCTTACATTTCCATTTCAGTGTTTAGACATATGAATTAATAAATAGATCTATTATAGTATAAATTTATGTTTATATATATTTATGTATAAATTTATATTATAGCAATTATTAATTCTGTCATTAAATGACATACATTTATATTTCTATGTGTGTATTTATTCTTATAGTATGTGAATATGTTCTTGGTTATACACATATAGAAGCTAGAAAAATGAAATACCTTAGACTTAGTAACCGCGAAGTGCATGATGAATGATGAGTATGATGTGTCAGAAATATCAGAATGTTTTCTTAACTAAGTAAACTTAATATTTGCTCTACCAACTGGACATGTCAAGTGTTACCATCCGACATTATAATATGTATACCTGAAGTATAAAATATATGTCTGAAATTATAATAAGTATATGGTACAACCATAAATTGTAATTTACAAAATATAAAATAGAGAAAGATAACTTCTAAAAAGACCTCTCTAAAAATAAATTGTAGAAGGAAAGGATGCAAAGAGTTTAAACTATGTCTCAAATGTTACACTACAAGTACTTAATTAGGTATAATTTTGCTCAGATGGCCTTGCGGAAGTAGGTACCATTAAATGAGTCCAATTTTTTGCAATAGAGTTAACTGTATTTTCCAAAATGTATTACCAATGCTCATCTATAAAAATATGATAAAGATAAATGTTTCGGTCAGTCAATGAACTACATAATTTGATTTGTAATGAATTATTAATTTACTACAGCTATTGTGGTTAATTTTGATGCCTCCTTTACAAAATAGGATATAGATTGTTTTGGTTCTTAATATTTTTCTCTGGGTATAGCATTGTTGTAAAGAAACTGAGTTAATAACATACTTAATATAGTCGTAATCGAATTTTAAGTTTATTAGGAGTAATTCAATCTTGTAATGTGCTTTGTTTGCTGCTTCATAAATTTAAGACTACAAAAAGATAATTTTGCTTTTGTAACTTTCTTTTTTATTAGTTTAGGTACCTACTAGTAAACCAAATTGGAAATCCGTTTAGAAATCATGCTCAGATTTACTTTTAATTTCTAATTACCGTTTCACTCCTCCGTTGTCTCAACTATTCGACACACATTATCAAATAGAGAAAAGCGTTATCAAAAAGAAAAAAGAGAAACACAAGAAACCAACATCAGGGATAAGGGGTGATGGACAAAAAATAAAAACAAGGGGGGAACCAAAGTAAAAGGCTAAGAGGGGGGTGATGAGGAGGGTGAAGGGACAGAGCAATCAAGCCTGAATATACGGTTAGGAAAGGGAGGTAGGCGTGGTCGGGAGGTATGTTCGGCTATGTTCGGCCCTGAGCTCGGCTAGCATCGGCTTTTCTAAGGGGGGCCCGAGGTGGACTGGAGGTGATGTTGCTTCAAGTCAGTAGTGCCATGGTTAGCGGCGGCCCTGCTATGTATACTGCACCTTGCTTCGACAGCTATTCGTACCGCCTTTGGAGCCTCGCTAACATCTGGTCTTGCCAGCGTAAGTCCTTTCATTTACATCTTTTTAAATCATATTATTAATAATTAAATCTTAAAGTTATTTCAGTTCCCTAAAGAAAAATTTTACCTATCTAAAATCCTTAATCCTCGCAAAAGGATGCCACACTAATATTTGAGTACTATGTATTTACATCTACCTATAATTAAGTTAAGCAAGTTTAATAATAACATACAATGAAATGTTTACTCTACTGATAATTAATTAGTCATAAGTTTGCTAACACTGTTGTGAATCATTTGTGACAAATCACCGTCTCCTATTCTCACCTGTTCTCAACCAAAGTTCCAACGTATCTACTAATCTGATAACAGTAAAATTTTCAGTATCTCTCTGTATTAATTTCATAATAATCTTAAATTAATTTAAGGTACCGATGGTTCTTTTTCATGAATTCAGAAGGGTGTTTTATCTAACTATTTAGAAATGTTAAACTATGTGTTAGTCCCCTAAACATTCAACGGTAGCTATTAAATACATCATCTATTTATTTAAATTATGATAATTACATGCTTTTTCTTAAAAACGCTGCAGTTGTTTCGTACTTTTCATATTCTATTCATACCTATTTAGAAATAGTGTTTCTGATTCGTAATTATTGTTTGTTGTTACACCTCAGCATAACTTCAAATGGTTATGTTATCATAAGTTCATGGTTATTATCATAAGTTCAAATGGTTATGTTATCATAAGTTCAAATGGTTATGCCATTCATAATTTATAGAGCATATTTATCGGTGTTTTCTATTAATACTCTTTATTTTATTTATAATAAATAATTTATGTAACATTTATTGTATCACTAAATGTAAATTGTATCACTGTAAATAAATTTCAGCCTTTACGAATCATTTCATTGATTTACTTTATAATTATGAAGATTTTAGTTTATTGACTATCATTAATAATGAATGGAAACATTGTATTCTTCCATTACTTCATGTGTCTATAGGTCTGGGTTGGTCAATTATTTCTGTTTCAGGATTCCAAACAATTATAACCTCATAAACGAGTTTAGGAAATCGTAGAGCAAAGAAAACAATTTTTGATGTTTCCTAGAAAGACATTTAATTGCTGAAGTATTGGATTTTCTTTATATTTCATTTTTCCTGATTGAATAAATTTCGTATTTACACGTCTGAATACATTTTTTATTTATACTTTTATAGCTATTTAAAAATGTAGGTAGTACAGACTTTATTCCATTATTTAAATCTAGTAGAAATATTCAATGGGAAAAAAATCCTTTTAATAAAAGCCATGTTTGTAACTTAACAAAATGATATGCGACCGCGGAGATTTTTTTCTACTTTTCTAGTTATGTTATTTGAAATTACAACTGTTTCCAGTTAATTTAATAAAAAAATGTACAATAGAAATAACACTGTCAAATAAAACGATGATAACATTCTAACATACTTCAATAGGCCACAACTTTATAGAGTAGCATAAAAAGTGAAAAAAAAAAAAAATCAAATAACTATTGTAATGCTTTTCCTCATTACTAATAATAATGATTTTCTCTCTAAAACAAACATCAAAATGATAAGGAAGCTAGCAATTTAGTGATTTGATTTGTTCCTTATCACCTATTGTTCGGTGAATCATTGTCCACCTTGTAGGTTTTGGACATCATTCCATCGCTTCACCTGTTCTTTGATGTCCCACTTGAGTCTTTAAACGAAAAGGTTATCATAAATACGTACGTTATGGCTGTTATCTTTAGACTACACCTGTTTCCTTTACAACGTGCCATCAAGTATCTTCATTAGCTCATCATAGGAAAAAAAAGAGTTTTTTATAATCTTTTTATAAGAAACTACTGTTTACGTAATATGTACTCCTAGATTTATTTTTGTCCGGGATTTTCATGTTTTCTTTTTATAATGTTTCTCTTTTCAAATATATATAGCTATTCAATTTGTCTACAATTAATTATAATTAAACATTTTACATTAAGGAGAATGCGTTTTCATCCTCCTTAAGATATTGGTACTAATATTTGAGCTCTTGCTTGTTACTCACTATTGTCTTCTGTGTTAACTACATTTAAGATTTCATACATTTACTCTTTTTCGACCACATTAAAATGTTCTTCTGAGCTCTTTATATTTACAAATTATTGACCATACCTTAAAGTACATATTAATTTATCAAACATCATATATATATTACTTACGTTCGTCTTTAGTGTGAAGAACATGTGAGATTTACATAATCTTGCTCTTTTTCCTTCATTCGTCCTCCCTCTGTACATCCTTTCATATCTTAAACCTAGTTCACTTCTCACATTATTGTACTATATAAATGAAGAACATTTGAGATTTACAAAATCTTAGTTCCTTACCAAAGTCATTCGATCTATGAAGAATATTTTAGTCTTACAATCTTATAATATCTTCTCAGATTATCGTTCTTACTATGAAGAATGATTAGATCTTGAAAGCGTGACACTTTTATCTCATTCGTCTACTAGAAAAAGTTTGGTGCAAAACCTTGCACAGTATTTTTGAAATGGAATAATTGTTCCCCGCTGATTATTAGTATTAATTTTAGTTGTGCTTTGGTTGTTTTAGTTTTCTTCAAACTGTAGTTCTACTATTATGCGTCTATCTATAATTGTATTATCAGATGTATATATACGATGACGTGAATAACCAGGAAAATGTTGCAGGTTATACATTATCTGGTTTCGTATTATTTTTGTCTGTGCGATTCGCAATTAGCTTCGTATAAAAATCAACCTTGAACAACTGTCAAAATATCCTGTAAAGGCTATTTTGTTAATTACAGTTTCATTCATTAGATTAAAGTTGCAGAGAACAACAACTTGATGGACTATTGTTGAAGGAAGGAAGTAAAATGGTTCTTGTAAAGTCTTCTTGAGTTCTTTTACCATTCTAAATTTTGGAAATGGCAAATAAATAATATTTTTTGGATCCTTAAATCAAAACAAAAATAATAAATTAACCGTGTTGAAGTGTAAAAAGAGCATTAAGCTATTTGTTTAATACGAAAAGAGGATTTAATGGTGGACAATATCGCCCTAATCAAAGAAGAATAAATGCTAAGCCTGGTCAATCTCAGTGTTTATGAAATTAAATAATCTCATAACAGTTTCAAATATGGTGTCATGAAATCCTCCCAACTAAGAATTTATTGAATTTCTCCTTTTATTCAATCTATTTACATTATCTTCATTTCGTCGTAGAAGAGATCTTTACATAAACTAATGAGATATGAACTCTTAAAGTCTTATTAATTTCGGGAATTATTATAGATTAGGAATCGGTGATAAGGTTCTCAAGAATGTTAAAGGATTGTAATTCGATGAAATCCTTTTTTTATATGGTCTTTATTGCATTTGGAATTTCGTCAATACTTTGTTTTCCAATTCTTAGTTTAGTAATGACTCATAGTCGTCTTTGTTGCTTTTGTCCTAAAAATATTATGATTAATTAATGTAGGATGGTAAAAGTACAGTTGATAATACCTACTCAACAAAGTGACACAATGCATCATTTAAAAATTATGATTAATAATAACTTATATCAGACATCAGACGAATAAGTTATTTAGTTCATACTCCATTCTATATAGTTAGTTGTATGTAACTATAAAAGTATTTAAAACTAGTTTATCGTTATGTGGCTAGAGTAATAAAATTTTAGTTTCTCTAAGGTCAAATGTCACTAGCTGTTTTATCTGCCCGGATCATATAATGGTTTTATTTGCATCTCGCCGTGAAAGAACTCTATGTTCTTTACCATTAGGGATATATCTTGTAATTTTTTATTTTTACATTTTATCTAGCATTCTTTCGTGATTAGTCGCAATGTTTAGATATGTGTTTAGTAAAGAAGGGTGTTACATACACCTGAGTCTCTGATATTTCAGCCCCTATAGTTTATTCCCCAGTGGCCTCCTGGCCTGTATTCCGCCCTCCTATCTCATCCCCTCCCCCTCTCTCTTGATGTAATCAATAAAACACTCCCCATCCCCCTATCCTTCTACTCGCTGAATCTACTGTATTTCTAAACTGGACTCTTCTTCTCCTCTTCCCCCCTTTTTCTTCAGCCATAGTCGCGTCCCACATTCAACAAGCTTCTTGTTCGTGATTAAGAAAGCTAATCAAGAAAAACAAAGAACAGAGCTGTTAACTAGAAATTAAAACGTATTTTGTTTGACTTTATTTGTTTTCATGTTCTCATAGTCATTATTTTACTTAATTATATCATATTTGTATTTAATAACTTTGTTTAGTAGTTTGAACCATTTTTTAATTATTTTTTAAATTATAATATATTTTTGGGTCTTTTTTGTTTATGTTTTTCAATTCAATTAAAACACATTTTCTTCCTCCTTTACATTGTTACTTTACATATTTAGCTCACAGAGAGACTACCCTAACTGATTAGTACGAGAAGCCGTAGAAATTAAAAAGAAGTAAAACTATAATAGATATTCACCCTAACTAGATCTTGGCTCAATTTTCTTTATCCAGAATTAAAGAAAAGTATAACTCAGTCATCTCAGGTGGTAGTAACGGTCACCCCGGAAATATCTCATACTGTCTTCGACTAAGAAGTAGGATATAAATATGCAGTTGATTTCTCTAATAGTCAATTATGTTTGTAGCATTAGTGGAGGCATAACGTCTCACTCAATATCAGTGTAGTTTCTCCGGTACTTCTTCAGATTGTTGCTCCCCTATGTTTATTTAGACTATAAATGACTGACTAAATAACTACATATTAAGATAAAGGGATGTTTAGTCAAATCAATGTACTTGGGGACAAAGGAATATCACACTTCCGTTTTTATGAGGGGAGTAACAGATTAAAGAAGAACGTTCCATGCACTTTCTTTAGAGTGTTACTCCCCTCTGTTTTGTTTATAAGAGGGGGTAACAATCTAAAGAAGTGCCGTTTTTCCCAGTAGTGGAAGCAAAACGACGTCCTCCACATCCCCCCTTAACGTGGCCTTTACCTAAAAACCTAGAATATTATATTATTAATACTCTTAAATGTTAAATTAATTAGTACGGAATATACCGTTACACTCTATGGGCAAGTTAATCAGACAAAGATTAATAAAAAAAAATCATTAACACCATTAAAAGGAACGTGTGAATTTTACATGTAACATCATTTAACTGTTTAAAAAATCACCTCTGAGTCAGTATATTCTCGGTAATACCTTCATCTTATCTTATTTTTGTTATTTTTCTTATCTATTCGAATTTTAATACTCTGATTTCAAACCCAAGATGTCAAAGGTCGAAGATTAATAAATCATTGAATTTACTCTTACTAATAACCTACAAAATTATAAATTAACAATGAACAAAAATATTAATATAATAGCGTTTTTATTTGAGAACATCTTTAATATTTATTGTGTGTGCTAAATGTGTAAATATTTATATAAATGAAAATTTATTATTATAATGTATTATGTGAATACATATCACAAAATCGAATCATAATTACTCTGGAAGAATGAATGTGTTTTGCGCAGTTAAACGATCTCGATTCATATTCGCTATTAAGGTAACACCTTTTATAAAAATACACGCTTTTTACCACAGAGATGTGTTCACTAAAGAGTTTGTATCGCAAAATCAATCCTTATTTTCTATAATTATTTTCTAAATTCCTTATATTTTTTAAAATGGTGTAGTTAGTTAGAAGCAATAACATTTTCTCTTTATGATCCCAGGTATATTATGAAGGTGTTTTGAAGACACCTGTGTTTCCCTGGTTTAGTAGGCTTCTTGCGCCGTGTTTGTTTTAACTTTGTTAAGCTCGAACTAAAAGTAGTTTTAAAATGTTTGTTTTCTTCCGTAAAACTGTTAAATATAAAAATATCCCGTTTTTAATCCTTTCTTTTATTTTATAAATATAACTTAACCAGAATCAGTTTCGTTAGCTTCATCCTGAACTAAGTTAGTATTATTAAGCGATGATAAGAAAATTTTAAAAATTTAACTTTTTTTTGTTAAATGCTCATATTTCACATTTTTATGAAGTCTAAAAACTTATGTAATATTTAAAAGTTAGACACAACTCAAAACACAATGTCAAAATGTGAATCGATTAAATCAAACGAAAAGTAATCCGATCACTTGTAATTAGCTAATTGTTTACCATGTTAAATTTAGTGTACAACTTTTATTATGTTTAACTTAATTGGTTTTGCAATAAAGCTCTGAATGAGGCTGAGTACTTAATTTTATGATATAATTAAGTTATCATGCCTTCTCTTTATTCTTCTTTCTTAAGGTCTTCATTAAGTTAAAATTCAACAAAATGTCAGTTATTACCAACGATACAATATACTTACCTATTACAAGTATAAATAAAATACATGATATATGTATAAGATTAACCTTTATAATGATGAGATTATGATACTTAGATTATGGATAATTCAAGATTTTCATCTACTTTATGATTTTAAATTATGTACTTTTTAAAATATTAATGAATAGATTTCTATTCTAATATTAGAATGTTATTTTATTCCTATTTAAGTTTAATGTCCATACTATTCGTGGTCATTTGGTTTTTCCTCCTAATGGAAAGATATAAATGTGATTGTTGAATACATTGCTTGTAGTCTTGTGTAATCTATGATTGTTTGTCTTGGTCTACCTAATTGAAGTATGGTCTACCCGTTGATATGAAATGAGTCTTCCACGTGTTTATATTGACACTGTACAGTCGTACACACGACATCTGCTACAGATTGAAATCATCATGGAATCCCTGGTGGTTCAATTGACCTCGTCCCTCGTCCACCGCTCATTGGGGTCAACTAATGTTTATATGGGGAACTTATTTAGTTAACTTATATACAGTACGCATTCCTTTCCTATATAGGCTATGTTTCAAATGCTTCTATATATTGAAAGCTTTCTTTTGTTTATATATTCAACTTGTTTGAGAATGTTAAGTAACTATTGTGCTATACATTTCTCTTATTTAAAAAGTTCACAGCCTAATACGTAGGTAAAAATATATTCATCATACTGGTTTCTTTTTAAATATTACAGTGTCTTCTACAGAAGTTCATTTAGGGTAGAGCTTACAATATGTGGGCAGGGAAATTTTTAATTACCACTTCTATAGGTGAGTTTTCTCACCTAGTAGTTTAATTTACAATCTACCACTTAAACCGTTTTCTGCTGAAAATCTGAAAAAATTTAAGTAAAATCATTTTTTTTTTTTTAAATTACCTAAAACGGTTAATTAAAACAAACTAACAATTAAATGTAATTTCGATACATAACTAAAAACAATTCTAATACCTAGGTAGTATATTTTGTCTGATTTAAATTTTATATTAATATACCTATTGTAGCTTATTGAGATAATATAACATGAATCATTCTAGAATAGATAATTGCATTATTTGAAAAGTTTTCATTAGAGAAACATTTTGTACCCACTTAATAAATTAGTTAAAAGAATAAAAAAACTAAAGGTTGTAGTTGTATAATTGTACTAAAGTTTCAGAAATGTAAACCAAATGGAAAAACAAGTAATATTCCGAGAGAAATACATAAATGGATCAATAAACATTCTGGCCAAGTTTGTGTTCGGTGGGATAGAGGTGAATACATTTACCTGAGACAAGCCTTAGCGCAGGATTACTAGGGCGGAGCATACACCTGGCCAATAGGGGAGGGCTTTCACCTGAACAGGTGAGAGGCAACGCCCCGATAGGGCGGTCCTACTCACCTGGCTGAGGGGCGTGGTTTATTTACCTGGACTGATAGGCGTGGCCCTTCACCTGGTCTTCAGGGCGTGGTCACAAAATGGCGGACTAAACCGACTCCGGGGCAGACCTGTGCTGAAAAATCCGGCCCCGTGTTAAAGTAAGGAAGTGTAGAGGCACCTAGCGGCCCCTCACCGAGTCTTGTATTACCATAACAATAGAGCCTTATTGAACCGGCCATATGGCCTGTTCTCTTTTATCTTAGCCAACATATTACCCTTTTTCCTTGATTTATATGGCCCGGCCTAACTACCTTTATACATTTTATTCCCTCTCCCTTGGGCAAAGAATATTTTTTCGATAACATTCTTTGTATGGGTGGTAATATAATGCTACTGGAGCATTTCCCGGCTTCCTTCTGTTCCCTTATATAGATTCAACATGTATTCACTTTCATCTTTTATCCTCTAGTGATTCACTTTAAAAATATTTGTTAATAGAAAATATTTTACGTCGTTTCCAATATTAAATATACTACAGATATATACAGCAGGAACTATTTTATCGTTTATATTATTTCATTTATATTCATATTTTTCCTTATGCTACGGTACCTAGGCGACTATAATATTTGATATTAACGCCAATAACATGCCATTATTCTTATTCTTATTTTTAAAATAAATTTATTTATTTATAATGTTCAATCTATTATATTTTACACTATCTATAACTATATTTCACAAATTTTAATGTTATTTTTATTTACTTATATAAGAAATAACTGGTGGATGTGACGTGATAATTGTGCTATGCCTTGATTGCATATTAATGGGTTAATTTTTTAATTTGTTTCAGTGCCTTTAAGGGGCTCTAAGGAGGAAGATCGGTTGACCTGTGTCCACTGCGCTGCCTCCTTCCCCACCAGGGACCAGCTAGACAAGCACGAACTACTTCACTCGCCTAATGCACAAGTCGTAAGTTCAGACATTTTATTAAAATTAATAAACCATATTTAATTATTTGACTAACTTTTTAGTCATAAACCTTCTTCCGAAGAGCTAACTTACTAAACATTAAATACCTATATTGTAAGGTAGGCTAATCAGATTATTTAACACACCTGGACAATGTGGGTTTAGAAGGACCATTTCGCCGTGAACCAAGTTTATTTTTTCGTTTTCACTTCCTTCCTTAAAAAAAATATGTGTCTGTGAATTGAATGAGTGTGTGATTTACTACCTATACATATTTTGACGAGGTAAAAATTATAACTATGATTCTTGCAGTGTGGTAGTAAATAACTAATTATTCGGCAATGTCTAAAGTAGAATGATTTATGGATTTTGAAGTATTAGTTTATTAATACTTCGACAAGATCTAAGGTAAACTTGTAATTTTGTACAATTTAAATTACACATAATATATGTTTATATTTATTGTCACTTAAGACTGTTCAGCGTAGACTAAGATCTCTGTATTGTGCACTTGTATTGTACTTAAATAAGTCTGACGCGTAATTATCTTGTAAATCCAAAAACTCTTGAGAATGATCAAATAAATAAACAAATCTCTAAATGGATTCATACTGTGTCGGGCAGTTTTCCGGTGAAATCCAACGTTTCGCTTTAAGTGAACCAACCAAGCTTTATATTTATTATAATTCAACTCTCGGAAGCTTACGGACCAAGTTAAGGTCCAATACGACTAGGTTCATAATAAGATCCACACATTTTACTAATAATAATTATATATCAATATATCTAAGCAAAGGTTTAAAGCAAGATTAAGGAAATAGTCCAGGAGATAGCGTGTAAAAAAGTGTGTGACTAACATCAAGCTAGAATTTAGTGTACAAGTTAATCTTTTAGTGCCTTTTAAGAATATGTGGTTGGCTAAGTTCGTCTGCGGGACATAGCTTAGCAACAGGCATTTAAAGAAAAACAAAAACGGTGGAGAGCGGCCATGTCCCGCCCATTTAGGTGGATTATGTGATTTCCATTATCCTGTGTAAATATTTGTTAGTAGACCAACGAATCAAATTGATGTTAGTTTGTTACTTGATAGGTTAGTTATTCAAATATTACTAAAAAATCAAAGAGGTCGCCTATCAAGTGATAAACTAACATCAACTTACTCATTTTTTTTTACTAAGGATCATGAAAATCACATTGTCCACCATAATTGACGGGACATGGCCGCTCTCCGCCGGTTTTTTTTTTTTTCAAATGCCTATTGCCAAGCTATAACCCGCGGATGAACTTAGCCGACCACATATTCTTAAAAAGCACTAAAAGATTAACTTATATAAAAAAAATCTACCTTGATGTAATTCAGAGAATTTTTTGGACTATAATAAATTAGCTTAATCGACATCTTTTGCTAAAAATGAACTATTAAATCCTTCTTCGAGTGTCATTTTTTTACAAACAAAAAAGTAGATTGTGAGTGTAGAAGTTATAAGTGCTTTTAAATTTTGATCATTAAAAATAAATACATTTAAATTAAATTAAACTATGTATATAGAAAATCATTCCAATTTTTTTTTTGAGGTTTTCATTGTCAAAGCGTTTGTATTACCTAAATAATTTCCATGGTTCATTTTTTATAATATATATTACCTACCTATTTTTTATATTATCATATTTTAGATAACTTGGCCATAGAAGAGGTTTCTGGTTTATTTACACTCGCAATTCTTAAAACGTTTTATTAATGGTAGGATCTATTTTTGGATATAAAAGTATATATTTTGTTAAAGGAATGTTGAAGGAAAGTTAAAGGAACGTTGTTTAACACCTAATCAGTTCTGGTTCAGTTGAAAGTCTTCCCTTTCCCCCTGCATTTCTTCTTCTATTATTATTAATTCAATTCTAACTTTGGGATCAATCTCAGTCTAATTAATTGTATGTAAGCATGTATTATTTTTTACTTCAATCTTTCGTACCTTTCGTTTAATAAATAAATTACAGAAAAATTGATTCGCTTATTTGATTAAATGTAATAATCTGCCGGAACATGGAAACCATTCTAACTTTAATAATATATCAATGTAGGTTGCATAAGTAAATCATATCTGGCTACATTACTGTATGTATGTTTTTAGAAACAGTTTATTTTATTTTTTTCTTCATAATGAGTCAGATGTACAATTTACATGGTCGTCACTCAAAGGTGAAAAACATATTAATTAATTTGTTTTACAATTATTTTTTTTAAAAAAAACTTACAATTTCTATTTAATTACTTCTAACTTAAAGCTGACAAAACTGAGCGAGGGGCTTTAAAAAATATGTTTTTAATTAGCACACGGACGTATTATAAATGCTTAATTGTTTAATTTAAATAAAAATCCATTCTTTTCTTTTTTATTTATTTGCAAAATTGTATAAGATTTTCATAATAACTATTATTTGTGGATTTATTGCCTATGAATGTGAATTGAACAAAGTATTATGTGATTTAAATAAGAATGATTCTCTGTTGATTTATACGCGGGGTATTTCGTATTCAACATATACAAGTTGTTTATAGCTCCTAGTCCGCATATGGTTCAAGTGATGTTATTTTTCTTGCTATTATTTACCCTTGGTGAATTCAAGGTATGAGTTGTGAATAAGGATATAGGTTTACATCTCTTAAAGTGATTGGTTGAGTTGGAAGTGACCGTAGCCTTCCTCCGAGGTAGAAGAGAGGGGGCTTCTAACGTCTTTATTGCCTCAACGGCGCCAGTCCTTCCCCTCCCCCCTTGGTCCTTCTGCCCACCTTCTTAGGACATTTCTCTATAAAACTTTCCCACTCTAACACATTTCAGTTTCTCAGTCTCTATTTCTTCTTCTTTTCCTGTTACCATTTGTGCTCAAAGGGAAAATTTCTCGGTATGTTGTTTCGCCTCTTTCTTTCTAGTAAGAGAATCCTTGTCTAGAGGACGTTAGAGCGAGGATATCTCACTCGTCTTTACCTTTCCTGTCATTCCGTCACATATTTTCCCCTCTCTGTCTCTTCTTGTACACAAGTATTTCCTTGTATGCTTTCCCAAAGCATCTTATTCTTTCATTGCCTTCTTTCCACCAATCTACTGTCCCTTCTTTTAAGGGTAATTTTATACTTATTTATCTTTCTCTTTTCTTTCTACCCTTTAAGTTTCTATACAATCGTTTATTTCTCATCCCTTTTCCAACTCATACAGAGAGCATCCAAGCGTTTTTATTTTTAAAGCTCGATTTCTTCCATTCCTTTTCCTTCTTGTTTTCTTATAAAGCTATCAAGTTGCAAAATCTTGGCTAATCAAAGTTTTCTAATATCTTTCGATTGTTATTACTTATTCCGTCCCTCAATAACATTAATCATGTTTTCAGTCCTTTTCTCTTTCCCCCTTTCACTTTATTTGACATCAAGCAAAGTGTTGCAGGTAATTTTGTCTGGGCTCCTCATGTGTTTTCAAATGCTTTAAGGCAGTACCTCCTTGATTACCCTTCACAGCTAATTTAATATTTTAATTTAAGTACATACTTTACAAAAAGTTGTGCTTTTTGATGATAGACCAATGCAATAATTACTAGAATCTTGTTTCGATTCTATTTTAAATCATTTATAAAAAACTATTACTCATTTTCAGTAAAGTAATAGCAACAATTTAGACAAGATACCATTTTTCTCGTCTCATGGTTTGATTACATAGTTAACACAATCATTAGTATTGTGTAAACTTAATTTTAACTGGGGTTGGTTAATGCGTTTCATACTGTTTTTCTTAACCGTTTTGGTATGTCTTGGTCATATCCTCTTCATCGAAATAGCGTCGGAATCCCTATATCCTGTTAGTCAAGGGTAAAGACTGTTTCAAGCATTATATTTACTCTTGTATTTTTTGTCTTCTTTTCTATCTCAGGAGAGTTATTTATTTAAGAAGGAAGCTTATATGTAGTGTACTGTCTGTCTGTTGGTGTGTAAGGTAGCCTTGTATTTGAGATGCCCTAACCTCTCGGTTCATATAGTTCATATACCCTGTGGTTGAGTATAATACCATGTCTTTCATAAGGTTTCAGTCCCATACCTCTGTGGTCCCAGAGTCCAGACCTCTCTTTACCGTAGATCATCCAACAGATTCTAATCTAACCCGCTATTTCCTTTCCTTCACTTTGAATCACCGAGATACACATCCAACAGTCATCCTTCTTAACCTTAAAGGGTAATTCCACTTTACATTATATTTCAAAAAGAATTACCTCTTTGTTCTTCCCCCTTAGTAAGAGTTCTTGAAAAAGAATCGGTATCACAGATTTTGTAGGAATTGAATTAATCGTCCTTTTAACTAGATTTTCTTTTAATATATGACAACCTATTACGGGGTATTCGGTATTCATACCGTTATTCATGTTTCATTTTTTGTTATAAACATTTAAATACATTTATTAAATGTGAATGTCTATTCAAGAAAAAACTTACCTTCGAACTTCTGATTTGTTCAATAAAATTTAAACGTTTCAATGTTTAAAATGATCAAATGTCATTGGAACTGTGGATAAAACTAAATAATAAATTAATTTGGAGGGTTTCTCAAACATTTAGTGTTATCGGCCATAGGATTTCTCATGTGCGCAAATGAACATATAATTCTTCTTTGTATTAATCCTTTCACTCATACTTTTTTTCATTAAAGTTAATATTAGGTACACAGTTATTTCTCGTAATGATACAATATCTTACTCTTTCGATTCTTTTATGCTCTTGAAGAATTATTGTTTTACCAAGAGAAGACTAGCATTTTTATTACTAAATAAAAATACGAGTATAAATTACAATTTTAAAAAAATGTCAGTCGTTCTTTTAAGTTTTGAAAAAAATTAGTTAAGGTTTCTTCGAGTTAATGACCAGTCAAAAGAGAAGAAAGACCTCAACTGTAAATAGTAAACTTGGTTTGTTTTTTATTTTGAAAGTTACGAGCGGTATGCGGAGGATGGAGGGATTGTGACACCTTGGTGATGTGTAGTTGGGTATAACTACGTTAGAAAAACTCTTGCGCAACTCCATAACATCTTTTATCTTTATCTGTTGGATAGATTTTGACTTGGCTATCTCGTTCTTTCTGTGGATTAAGGTATAATCTATCCTTGTTGCATGGTGAGAGGTGTAGCCTGTTTTCAAAGCTCCATCCTGCTCTCTAATTCCTTGTCTAGGTTACAAGTGGCCTGGATGGTTGTTTTTCATGAGGTTCCCACCGATGTCGAGGGGGTTGTCGGTGCCACATGGCTCACCTTAGTCATGACCCCCTCTCTCTTTCTGGTACTCTTCGAGGACCGGCATTGTAAAAAAAAATCCCATCTCTCTTCTACGAAATGCGGCACTGTTTACCTTACTTTTTACCTACGCGTCTTGTTTGAAAACAAAGCAGAACATTAGCTGATTAAGATAAAACTTTTTAATTAACATAAATCTTTATCAGTAAAGAACTAAAATATCAATTATTTAAAAAAAATAAATAAAAACATAGAACTGAAAAATGTAAAAAAGTACATTTGATGCAAGCATTTAAATTTTATTTCTACTATCAATAAAGATTATTTGAAGCTTAAAGTCGCGTTACCTGGACAAAAGCAGCTAACGCTTATGCACCCCAAGGTCAAATAAAATGTTAAACAAAATTTGAACGAATTTAAATTTAACCTTTTAACAAACGTGTAATATAACTGAATCAAGTTAAAGAATCCTCTATACTTCTACTAAACACATTTGCTCTTTAAAGTTAAATTCAGGCGTTATTTATATATTATAAATATACAATAGTAAATTAATAAAATAATTTGCTACCTATCATTTATAGAACTAGATACTTCGATATTTACATGGATGTGTTAAAAGTTTCAAATATTAATACTATAATAGAATGGTAGGTACTACTTCAAATATTTCAGCGTCGGGTCCACTGAGACACCTGGTATTAGTAGGGTTTGGTTTTATATAGAAATTTTAAATAATACCGCCTCTATTAATTAATCTGTGTAACTGATCAATATTTAACTGTTTCATTGTTCTCAATATTTTACATCTGTAACCGGTACTGATTTGACTAAAAAATAATCCATTGATTGTTTGGACTGTGAATTGATTATTTATGGTGACTTATCCCATTGTAATATTTTAAATTTCTATACCTTGAAAAGAATCATCATTAATGAATCGGTTGTTTGTTAAAGAAACGTCAATGAAAAGCTAGTTTATTAAAAGACAAGACATTTTTTTTCTCCTTTTTTTGTTGTTGTTCGATAGGTGTCCCCTTGATTTATCCGTGATAAGAACGTACTTGGTCTGAAAAAAAGATAACATTTATCAGTTTGCCTAACCTGGTAGACATCAACCTGTAACTAATCATCTTTCTTATCATTTTTTTTCTTTATACCAACGACACCTTTAAATAAAGGTATTGTTCTTCCATGGGAAAGAGAAAGATACAACGTATTTTCGTAAACAACCTTTTGTTTTTAAGAAAGTGTATTTTTTTTTTTTTTTTCTTTTGTTGACGATCTGAAATACAGATTATTTCCCCTTTTTTGTTTCAATTCGTTTATATCTAACAAAAAAACGTTTCTTTAAAGAATAGTAAGGTCAACTGTCTAAATTAAAAATTAATAACAAAATTATGTGACTTATTATGTCATTGAATTTTTTTTTATTGAAAATAATCATAATTTTTATCATTGTTTTGTATGCGGCTATCCATGATAGTCCGTTAAAATTAAAGGCACTTCGGGTAGTTTAATTTTTTTATTCTATACATTATTTTTATACATTTTTAGTGTTTTTGTTGGCCTCTTCATCTACCAATAAGGGAGAAATAAGTAAAGGCAATATCTGTATTACATTTAAAACGTGGAAGATAATTCTGTAGGACAAAAAAATTTGGTACATTTCTCATCCCTTTAACTTGTTGCTTAATAGTATATTGGGAGACGACGCCTCTGATCGTTCCAAAATAGATGCTACCAATCGACATTAATATCCGTCGATAAAAGTTTTCTGTCCTCTACCTGGAACCAGTGTAAGGAGTATATTTATAAGTAATTTAACATTCTAGGAGTTTTAAGCTGTTGAGTGAATCACTATTGATCGATCTTTGCAATATTCTTAGGAATATATTGACGTTTTAAGCAATATATTCGTTGACAGTAGCCGGCGAGTTTCAAAGTTTTCCTTTAAGCTTTACCGGAATAACATTGTTTTAACTTGCAAAGCACTGTCTGCTCACTCGAGCCAACCTTGATGGTGAAATTTACATGTCTCCCTCCTGTTGGGCTGGCTTGCAGGGATACTAGTCTAGTATGGCAGGACTCCAACCTCACCACATTGTTTTACCCCTGTACACCTCCCCTTCTGACAAACCACTCCACACCGGCCTTTTCTCCACCATTCATTTGAATTTACACGGACCTTTGCTTTTCCCTACCTGCTACATAAATCTTGTCCTCTTTTCATTCTTATCTAGTTTAAAATGGAGGATGTTAGAGTAAAACAAAAATACTATTCATTATATATTGTGTTGAAAAATAATTATGTATTTCGAAAGATATCTAAGATATAATATGCCCTGGTATTTGAGATATAAACATATTATTTTTGTATAAATTCTTTGCTTAATAGAACTAAATGTTGTCAGTTTAACTAAACTCAATAGTTTACTTTTGTTTTTTAATAGGGGGTTTATTTTTTAGTATATCTCCAAACTGAATGTCAAAAGGTAGTATTTCATTTAGTAATGACAGTTTGTAGTGAAGCAACCTTTTCTCTCTCTGTCCTTGGCTCATCGTCTTAACACCATCACTAATTAATAAGGGGCTCCACTTGAAGAAGAAAAAGCGAGACGTTGGAAAAAAAACCGGTGCCTCTTTGGAAAGGTTACGCTCTCACGGGGAGGTGACATATGCACTGTCCTTTGCGCCACCCTGTTCCCTTCTGGCGCTGTGGGTAATGCACTCGACACGTGTAATATGAACAACCGGTATTTTTAAAGATATCATTTCTCTTACTCATAATTTGCTGTGTATTTGTACTTGTATCAACTATTGCATTTTTTGCTTCCAAGCTAACCGAAGGTAACGGTACTCCGATTTAAAACAATTCCTTGACAGAATTACTTTTCAGGCATCAGGGAACATTTTTGGTTCCGTGTCTATCTGTATGTCTGTCTGTCTATCGGTATGTCACTCATTTTTTGCGAACTAACATATCTTAAAAACTACTCGTCCGATTTTAATGAAATTTGGATAATAGGTCATAATTGGCCTATTGTTAGTCCCGCATATAAGTTTTAACCTTCTGCGCATATTTGTTTCTTTCTATATGCGCACAAGCATACATTTATTTACACCTATATCTTCAAAAGTATTTATCTAATTTTTATAAAATGTGAATGGCTTGTCGAAAGTAGCCCACAGATAGCCCCAAATTAATTTCAATCGTTACGCTCATTAAATTTTGCTAAATCGATACTGGGTGGTAAAAAAAATCGTATAAAAAATAGAAAACAATTTTGAGGGATTTAAAAAATGGGGGGGAGGGGAATTAAATAAATTTGACAATAATAGGTTGTATCGAAGTAGGACGCGAGCCATTGCATATATATAGTTGTATAAGCCCTATGGCAGGCCTAAGCTCTGCACGGGCCGCGGGCTGTTGTGCCACGGATTAGTTGGTTATAATCAATATTTCCACCATCTATCTCTACCAATAAGAAATAAATCAAAATTATATAGATATACAATTTAGTTCGAGTAATGTTAAAAAAAGAACTTTTTTCTCTATACTATATGTTCTCAAAATTAAAGGTGTAATGTTGTCCTATGCAATGCAATCTGCGTTGCCGAAGCAATTAATTCGTTGTTCGTGATATGGACTTGGGACTATTGTTATGTTCGACATGGAAACGCAAGTGGATATAACGCAATAAATACGTGACTATAACAAGCTGCGGAGGTGCAATAGCCACGGGCACTCGGCCACCCTACCATAATTGGTCTAGTTAAAACAAGCCATTGCCTCCCTGTTGATTAGTCTGCGTGGCCTACGGTCACAACTCGGACCCGAGGATATGGCAGAGTGATATCATTTAGTTTATGCCACGTTTACGCGTCATACTTCCCTATCTGGTTATTCCACGGCCAATTCATTAGACTGCCTTTTCAAGAACAGATCAATTAATATTCAAGCAAACGTTTCAAAACCTATTCTAGTCTATACGCTATCTATTACTTGAAATTTATCAAACTGTTTTTATTTGGTTATTTAAATATAAATTTGATCGTAATACTTCTGTCCGTTGCTCAAGTAAAATAGGGTACATTGCAAGTACACTCTTAATAATTCTACGAGGGTAATGAATTAGCTTCTATAAAATTTCCTAGTATACTTATAGTTATGGAGTGGAATGAGTCAAGCCTAATTAGTAATATTCTGTACCTAGTAACGAAGCGGGGGGCCTATCCTCATACACCGGAGCAAATGGAGCCAAATGTTGTCTCCCTAGTTAGTTGGCTGTAACCTCCATCACTTGTTATATACCTTATAGGAACACATGGTAACCTCACCGACTCCCTCCTTCGTATCTTCTCTCTCTCCAATTCCACTAGCTTCTCACCGACCCGTAAATACTTAAATACTTGGCACCATTAACTAAATAGTCATTTTAAACTCTGACCTGGAAATATTCCCGTACCTCCTTTGCCAACTGTCGGCATTGTAGACAATTTTCGCATACCTTATTTGAAAGACAGTTTTACAAGTTTTTTTTGTTTGTTTTTTCTTTACAAAAATTCAGTGATTTTCATTGCTCCCCTTTTGTTAAGTTAGTTTCTTGGTTACAAATAAATCTAGACCTTAAATAATATATTTCTTACATTTCCTACCGCCAAGTTATGGCACTGTAGACTACGAAAGCCTATTTGAAAATGAAGTGTTTTCTATTCCTTTATCTTATTGCTTTATACACAAGGAGACAAATTAGATTGAAGTTTTAAGTTCTGTTGCCTTTGTTACTTTAATGGTGTGTTCTATCTAGAGTTATGATATGACTTTATGGTTTTTCGTTGAACGTAGATTTAACTACAAGGTCTCATAGTGAGTTGAGGTGGTTCAAGGTGTGGTCTGGTCGGAATGTTTTTTTGCCCGGTCCAAGGCCCCAGCTAGCTCCCCACCCCCTGAGTTAGAAGAACTAAAGATGAGTCGCTAGGTGAAGATGGTTTAGTCTTGCCGACAACACATGGTCGTTCGTCCCCTCCACCTGGGGCTAATATGGCGCTCTGTAAACTCTTAACAGAGAGAAAAAAGGATAGAACTTGTTCAAGGTGGTCCTAGTATACCGACCATTTTGTACTTCAGGTATATAGTTTTTTACCATCTTAAGAAGATGCAGACTGTTCTTCCCGAACCTTTCTTCCATCCTGTACTTAAACCGTTTACACCATCAGCCATAAAGATGCTTATTCGATCGAACAGCTAAATGTTTCACCTCACCACCTAGTAAAGATTTAACTCCATTCTTAAAAGTTATAATTTTAATTATAAAGCAAACTAAGCTATACTGAAGAATAATTTCCTCTGTCGATAACTATACCTAGTCCCGAATTATTCTTCAGTATAGCTTAGTTGGCTAGAGCGTCTTTACTGGAAATAAAGGAGGCCTGTGGTTCGAATTCCGGTGCTGAAGTCTATTTTTCTCTGTCTGTCTCCCGTTGTAAATAGTAATTATAATTTGATTTAAATTTAAATGTTCCGGATTACAAATACTACCAAAAACCTAAAAAATGGAGTTATAATTTTATCATCTCAAACTTAACGCCTTTAAAGAAATTCTTACTCTTGATCTGAACAGTGTAACCATTATTCTAAATTATAAAACACCACTTTGTCTTCAATTAGCAGTTCTTTACTAAAATATACAGCAATTAGTTTGAAAAATCAGCGAAGCTTTACCTGAATGCATTTGCTAAAACCAATCGTAAATGCTAAAACAAAGTGTTTCTTTCTTTTTAAATTTATGTTAAGTTATTTGATATCCTCCAAGTTTATATTTTAAATAAAACTAAACCACGTTTATAGCATTGCTATTTCCTTCAATAATCTATTCTGTTTTTACAAACTATATTTTTGTAATGTTAAAAATTATATTGCGAAACAATAATTTTTAATATTACCATTTATAAAACCTATTGATGAGAAATATAATCTAACCCTATAATTATTACAACGGATTTAGCAATATCTGCTTTGTCTTAAGCTGAAACAGCTATCATATTGTTAATCATTTCAATTGTTCTCTAAAAGGTAAACTGTCACCTTTGTGTAAGGATTTGCATCATTGACTTTATTCATTTACCTATTTGTGAATGGTGTTATTTTTTGTAATATAATAAAATAGTTTGTTCAATTTTAAGTTTTTGGTAGTTTTCATACTACGGAAAGTTTAAATTTTAATTAATCCCGGCACGGAGTGTATTTTTCACTGTCTGTTTCCCGTAGTAAATAATAATTATAATTTGATTTAAATTAAAATAGTTTGATACACATTGGCTACAGTTATACTTTGTGTCAGTTAAAGTTATGAAATTGTCTTTATAAGCTTTGTTTATAAGAAATTATATTTTATTTTGGACAAAAATGAGTGATTGAAAAGTTAATTTAAAACGAGTTGCCACAAAATTTAACCTACTAAATTTAACTGCTATCTATATTAAAAAGAAAATAATTCGAACAAATACCTTTTATTTGAGAATTAACAAAACAATTATTAATTCATTAATACCTTTATACTTTTTATTAGGTGTTTTGTTAGCTATTTTAGATGGATATTTGGACTTGGCCTCTATTCGAAATTGATATCGTATGAATGAAATGCCTGTTTTGTGTGATGTTATAAGATATTTTAAGTGATTCATTGTTAAGAATCGTGCTAGATGTTTCGATTAACCTTGTTTCTCCATTTCTCTTCCTATTGATTTCAAAGTCTGGGAGCCAAAACAATTTGTAATATTTTTTATACTCGGTGTAGATTTTAAAGACAGTTTAGTAAGGTGTTTCTTTTTTGAAGAAATCTTTTTCTGAATTTGTTGAATCGTCGAATCTTAAGATCGTCGACACAGATACTTATCCATATATGGTACTGGCAAGTCTTCTATTTATTATATTTTCTTGTTTCATTTGCTGACGCTTTCAGGTAAATCAAAACTAGTAATTTAAACTCACGGTGCAAGCCTCTTACTCAATTTTCATAATTAATTTTACTTATTTGGAATTAAGTGTAGTTTTAAGCAGAATAATTTTGATTAAGTCATCGTTTTTTTCTTGAAACAATCCATTTTTATCATTTTAATATATATTTGTGTGTGTGTGTGTATTTAAGTGTTTCCCACATTGTAATTTTAAGCCCAGTAAAAAAGTGTTTTAGTTTTTATTGAAAGTACAACAAATACTAAATCTTAAAGTAATAAGCTTTTTATATTATAATTATATAAGCTTTTTTGTATTGGTATATATTTACTAAACTATATCTCTATTTTATTTATTCAGAATTGCTTTCGGTGATATAACATTTAGTTTATCTTTCTACATATCTAACAAATTGAATTGTGTTATGGTAACATAAAATACGGATCACTAGCTAACATTTCCACTGTTTTTGTACCACACTGAATTATTTGAAACCTTTCTTAGTAAGACTACTTTACTAGTCTTCTAGAAGATTTATTTTAAAAATAGTTTTTAATTCTTTTATTTAATCACTTGCGACATTATTACAATAAAGTTTACAATATTGTAGTTGTATGTTAGTAGAAACAGATCATGTTTTTGTTTCTGGTTAAACATAAGGGAGGTAAGAGGTGGGGTAGCAGGTGTTGGAACCATGTAGGAGTCATGCATGTTTCACTAAAGGCTTTCCTTTATATATAACCCCAGGTGTTGTCTATTCTTCTCTCTAAACTTCCATATAAATCTAAACTTAAGGAAACCTTCCCAAGACCTCCCTTCGTATGTCTTGGAGAAGGAACAGGAGCGGCCCTGCACACTCCATATACCTCTCTATAAAATACTACCGCGTTATTTCACCTAGAATTCCCTCTTATGTCGTCCGACCTACTCACTTCTTTCTTCTTTTTACAAAAAAAAGTATTTTTATTGCTACCACCACGTTTTTTAGATCTTAAAAAGGAACTTACTTTTTCCCTCCAGGTTTCTTGTATATTTAAAAAGCCTGGCATTGTCAATGTTTAATGGCTTTATTTAAACTACAATTTTTTTTTATGGAATTGGGCCATTTTAACTTTCAAGTAAACATGGGATGGAGACTTATTTATTTAATTTATTTTTATTATTATTAATAAAAGATAAGTTGAATTATTTTGAATTTTCCTTTGTGCCTGTCGAAGTAATGTCACTATAGTTTTGAAGAAAAGATCTTTGCATTGTCTATTTTTAGTTATTAATATCGACCTTATCAATAGTTTCTATCACGTTATGTGAGAAAAAAATGCGTTTAATTATTATTAATTTCAGTAACCATAAATTAACTTACGAAATTAATTTTTCTCCTTCGATTTTAATTTAATTAAGTTTTCTTTGTTAATTCTTGCCATTAAACATACACCGAGTTTAATTGATATCATTAATGCAATATTCGACACCTTAACACCTTTGCACTATTTCCTACTTGTAACCGAGTAGTTACTTTATAAAATAAATTTGTAATATTTAAACTAAAAAAAAAATGTTAAATATAAATAATTGTCATTCTTTGTCATTATCACACCTCGATTGATTGCAAGTTAAATTTTGTTATTTGTAAATAATCCGACTTGTCTTCCTCCGACACACCGAAAGTCAAAGGTGTGATAATTCGACAATTTAAAAACATATATTATACTATTTTATTATGAGTAAGAAAAAAAAAATACTAAAATAATCGTAACCATGGATACACCTAATTATTTCAACAGTATGTGTTATTTGATAACTTATATTCCAATCGGAACGACTGAGTGTCAACAAAATAAGGTAATTTTTGGTCTGGACATTTGTTGATGTATTATATTTTTAAGTAATACATTTTTCCTCCTAGAAATACATTTCCCCGCTTGCTTCAGCAGAATGAAGTAAGGAGGTTGGTTAAAAAAAAAAAAATTAATATTTGTTTTATTAAATATGAATGTTACGTTTTATATAATAGTATATAATAAAAAATGGCGTGTACATATTTTTTTTTCAATGTATTTTGCAGAGAAAAATAATGAATTTGTAACAGTTTTGTTTCTAAGTTCGCTTGAACATGTATAATGCCGGGAAAAAGGAAAGGCCTGTGCCCACCTGTGCCTCCAAGGCGATATAAACACGGTCTAAGGCTTAATACGGATGTTTACAAGCTAGCCTAGAGGCAGCTCTCTCCACGTTTATTTCGCGTCTTAACTCACCATATCCGCTGTTTACTTTGTCATTTATACCTATCAAGATTTTCTGTATACACCTAACCCCCTTGAGTACTATAACCCGACTCTAAAAATATCCTTCTCCTCCATCTTTGCCTCATTGTATACAACTAAGATTCCTCTATAATTCTCTCGGTTGTTTGGAGTCGTTACATTTGCCTCGTCCAGAAATACTGATGGCTAAGAGGGAAGAGAGAGGTAGACGAAGCTCAACATGAAGGTTGAGTTCGAAGGTGGATAAGTCCTACCCACCTCCAACTGGTTATCGCAGGAGCTCCAGGAAACTGTATCCGCTCCGATAACTCTCGGCATCCTGCCTCTTTTTTCCTTTCCGCTCCTATGACTTATATTTTCCTTATCTTTAAAAACACTCAACTCAAAAAATTATATATATTTATTAATCGTATTTGTTCTTTTTGATTTTGTTTTAGTTTTTACCATTATTAACCGAATTATTTATTTGTTACAGTCGTGTAAAGTGTGCAACAAAACATTCGCTAACGTGTACAGACTTCAAAGGCACATGATCAGCCACGACGAGAGCGCTGTCCTCAGGAAATTCAAATGTCCTGAATGTGACAAAGCCTTCAAATTTAAACACCATCTTAAGGTATTTACAGCTTGCATTCTTGTTGTTGTTTTATATTCTAATTAAACCTTTTATTTTTGTACTAATATGGGGGTTTTCTTTTTGTTTTATAGGAACATATTCGTATTCATAGTGGTGAGAAGCCTTTTGAATGTGCCAACTGTGGAAAGCGATTCTCCCATTCAGGATCATATTCCAGTCACATGACTTCCAAGAAGTGTCTCGTCATGAATCTTAAAGTTTCTCAAAGGCAAAACGGCCCTAGGACTTTAGACTTCAAACAGAACCCGTCCTTCCGACCTCAATCTCTTAAACGTACCACAAACAATAATAATTTCCCTCCAATTTTACCCAAATATAGTGAGACTGCTACCTTCTTATCTAGTTTCCCTCCGCCTGGTACAGGCAATTTACCTTTTTATTTGACTCCTAATTTCGTGAATTCTTCTTCTTCTTATCCTCTTCCAGGGAATCTGAGCCATTTTCTGGACTCCCTCAACCCTCAGGGTGAAATGAAAGTACCAGAAAGGGCAACTGAGAGTCCAAAACCAGAAACTAAAGTGAAAATTGAAGTCGAAGAAGAAATTAAACCGGAAAACGGAAACAATAATGGAGACTTGGAGCAAGTGAAACGCATCCTCGAAACAGTCAATGCATCCGTAACCAAACAGCTATTGGCTGTTAATATGCAAAAACTGAGTAGCTGCAGCAGTGGATGTGAGAGTGTAGAGAGCGGCGCCCCTTCATCACCTGGAGAAGAAAGCGAGTCTATGGCTTGCAGATATTGTGGTAAAACTTTCGGATCCGCCATCGATCTTCATCAGCACGAGAGGTACCTCTGTACTGACGAAAGAAGTGAAGGGTTGGCTGCCAAGCTTGAAGACCAGGCTGCGAAGGAAAGTGACGATGAGAGGAGTATAATCACAGACGACGATGCCGATCATGAAGAGCGCAAGGTCCGAGTCCGGTCCCAGATTGCAGACGAACAACTTCAAGTACTCAAAAGCCACTACGCTATTAATCCTCGTCCAAAGCGAGATGAACTTCAACGCATTTCAGAAAAAGTAGGTTTTCCAGTTCGCGTGGTACAAGTTTGGTTTCAGAACAACCGCGCTAGGGATCGTCGAGAAGGAAGACTCCCACTCGTACCTTATACTCACAACTACCAAGAAACGGAGCTCCCTCTTGATCTTTCTGTGAAGAAATCTTCTTCTCCAGAGTGCTCTCCTAGGTCTGATTTCGAAGATTCCGTTGCAGTCAACCTTTCGACTAGGCCTGACTCTCGTTTAGCTCAGATTCTCACCCAACCTGGTCCACTTTTCCTTGACAACCGTTCTCTTTCACACTCTCCCATTCCCTCTCTACCAACAAACAATGGCTGCTTCAGTCCTGGAAGCGACAAGAGATCATGGAAACAGGTTTGTTAATTTTTATTCTATTTTTGTTACTTGTTTTTACTTGTTATATTCATTTATTATTAATATTTCATCTAGTTTTATATTCTTTAGTTCCTAATTATACTAACTTGTACTTTTATTGATCCAGGGGATGTCAGATAGTGAGGGAGAATCCCGCTGCCCCAGCAGCCTTGATCTGGATGACGGCAACCCCTCCAAGAGAGCCAAACTAGGCTCCGCCGAGCCTGACGGTCAGTTTAACTGCGACCTGTGTGACAAAACATTTGCTAAACATTCATCCCTTGCACGTCACAAGTACGAACACTCAGGTACACACCCCTTCCCCTACCTACCTCATAACCGCTTATTTTTCTTCCTATTTTAGTTTGAATTATTAAAACCTAACGTATTGTCAACCCGAATTAGTAAATCTAATAGTTATCCTATTTACCAGCAATTTTTATTTTATTTGCTTTTTTTATTTATTTTGCAAATCATAACACCTCCTCTCCTCCTACTCAAACCACAAGCACAGAATGCACATGTAGCACTTAAGTAGTTTTGTTTTGTTCGTGCTTTACAATAATAACAAATATATTATTTGAAATAATTATTTTATTAACATTTTACATGATTATTTCTTAAGTAAATTTTGTCTAATTATTATAATGGAATATTGTAGTATGCTCCCACGAATTTCTGCTGTGTAAAATAAAAATATAAAAATAAGTAGGCGTGTATTATAAATGTTTAAGAAGACTATCCTGATGTCTTTATAGGGCCACGCTTGGCCTAATATCACCCACCTTTTTTACTTCAAAATGTTAAAAAATTTCACAAATAAATTATGGTTGCACCCTTCTTAATGACATGCGTTTGGTGTAAAGTATTTAATATTAATTTATTTATTAAAAACAAGATGATTTCTAAAATATTGCATAAATGGGAAAGTTTAGAGGATATAAGTTGTGGATGTTTATTTATTGTTCTTTTATATGTGACTCCTCATCGGGTATTTTCTTTCCCTCTCAACGATATTGATTTGGGTAGAGACGCCTAACTCCTTGCTGAAGTTCTAATGAAATAGAGCATTATAAGCTATAATTTTACTTGTTGCTTTGCTATCGTGCAAAAGTGATATCCAAAAGAGTGATATTGTTGAGTTAATATTGTGATATCCAAAAGAGAAAAGTTCTTGGGAAAAATTAAATCAACTCTTGGGTTTATCATTTTGTAAATACATTTAGATAGGTAACTTATTTGTAAAAAAAATATTTTAATATTGAAAAAATAATCTTTGACCTAAATTATCAATTAGTTTTTTTATTTGTGCGCAGGACAGAGGCCGCATAAGTGTGAAACGTGCGGCAAGGCATTTAAACACAAACACCACCTAACTGAACACAAGCGTCTGCACAGTGGCGAAAAGCCATTTCAATGTTTTAAATGCCTGAAACGTTTCAGCCACTCTGGGAGTTTCAGTCAACACATGAACCACAGATACTCTTACTGCAAACCCTACAGAGAGTTTTCTCTTCAACAAGCTACAGACGCTTCAGATTTTCAATCATAATAATATTTCCCTCCTTGATATTACTTTTTATCCTATTTTTATTAAAAGAAAACATAATTTGTTTAAAATCAAATTTATAATTTCAATTTTATACTTGAGAAAAAAAAGCTTATTCATTTGTTTAACAACAAAATAAATCTCTTATAATTTTCTTTTAAAGCAAATAATTTAAACAATTTTTTTATAATTATTATTAAAGTTTATGATTAAATTTATATATTTTATTATGTTAAAGAGAAGGAAACATAATTAATTAAACTGTGATTATTTAATTATTTAAAAAATAAAGAAACAAAGATTATAATTTTATTTTTCTTTATGCTTTTTTACACCATGAATATTTCAAGGGAAAATTGCAATTTATAATTTTATTAGTGTATACTATCATTTGGGATTATTATTAATTTTTTTGTGTAATGTGCATTAATGCTCAAGTTAATGATATTATTTACTTACTTGATTTGTCCTAATTTTAAGTTATCAGTTTTTAGAAAAAAATAATTATGACATCAGGTCTTCCTTTCAATTTGTATTGAAGCATTTAAACAGTAGTAATACTTGTTGTACTCTCTTTTATTTCTATAATTTAATATTTAAATCAAATCTGGTCAGTCACCTTTTCCATCTTTTGTAGTAGAATGTACCTACTACATTTATTAATATCAGCTTATTCACGATTTAATAATAATACTAATAATGTCTGAATAATATTAACCTTTTTTTATTGAATAAAAATATTTTAAACAAATTTTTGACATTTAAAAATATGTCTTTAAACCGATTTAATTCAGCGTCATTGGAAGACTGACTTAGATGTACCTTACTTTTGATTCTAAATATTTAATTTCTATTTTTATGTCTGAATTTCTGCATGAAACTAATTTGAATTATTTTTAAAGATATTCTGAGAAACCATGACAATACCATTAATAATCTATTTTATTTTATTTATTTTATTTTTTGTTTTCTTTCTCTCTCAAAAATAAACATTTTATTGCAATTAATGTCTAGTCAAATAAGCCATTAGGCCCAAGAATATTTTACAGAAAGAAATATTAATATGTTTTCATACTTAAAAAATAATTAAAACTTGTTGTTCTTATATGATGATATATATTTTATCCTTCGTTGTCCATATGTATAAAAAAAAAGAAATAAATTAAATATTAGAATATATGATATTGTATTATAATAAACGTATAATATTTCTTTACAAAAAATAATATTAATTTTTAATAAGAAAAGCTATTCTTTAATACTCAATACCATTCCATGTGGTTTTAGTTTTAGTTTAAGGTACTATATTTTTTTTTGTATTATTAAATGAAGGGTGCGCAAAAATAATTAAAGAACGTAATATTAAATCAAATGAAAATATATTTGGAAGTTAGAAGTATCTGGACTTAAATTAATTAATTTAATACAATATCCCACAGACAGCTCTTGTATTTTTTTTTTTATCATTTTGTAATCAGTTGCAATTGTAAAAATTACTTGAAATCATTTGGAGAGAAATTATTAAAATACATTATAAACTTTTCTTTTTTGTTACTTCATTCCGCATTGGTTTAATGTTTCTGTGGGAATCCTTCCATGTAAGAAGAAAATTTAAAGGTTCTACTATAAAATTCCCTTTCTATGTAAATCCTACCAAATAAGAAGGTAACGTAAAGGTATTATTGTACAGATCCCTTACCTTAACTACGTGAAGTTTATTTAAATGATATTTAAAGGAGTTGCTGTATAGAGCCCTATTTTTTCTAAGTAAATCCTTTTATTTCAAAAGGAAATTAAAGTTTTTATGCCTTATTATTTTCGTGTGAATTACATGTATTGTAAATATTTTTAAAAAAATATACAAAATTTTAAAGATGTAAGATTAAAACCTCCTTTTGGTACAAAATAAAATAATTTAACTGATCGACTTAATTTGAATAATATAATTTAAAATGATTAATTATAGTCCAGGTGTTTCAATTATTTTTTTTATTATTTTAATTTATAAGGCTAATTTTTTTTCCTATGATCTGTTAAAAACTATATAATATATTATTAAAGATTAATTTTTTCAGTAATAAATCATTAAGTTAATACATTATTCTAAAAGATAATGAAGTAGCTTTTTAAATTGTATTTTTGTTCCTTTTAATTGATATAAAGTCATAAAATATTAAAAAGTAAATTTATGAGATCATTATTCTATTATACAATTATAAATGATTTTTTTCTATTACAATTTCCAATTTGGAGTGATTAAATTTGAATTGAGACAATAAATACATTTTTTACTATTAATAAACAAATAATCCAGAAGATACCCTTCCAGCAGTGTAAATTTACTTATAAAGAAAAACTGTCTTTATTTTTAAAACAAATAAGCATTATTTTCAGAATAAGCTAATAAGCTTAAATATATTTCCTCTCTTTTTGGAAATAAATACTTTACTGATGTACATAATTAATTGATTATAATATTATATTATAATTGTGTAAATATAAATAAAAATAAAATCAACTGTAGTCATTTACCTATTACGTAAAATTAAATATCTCCTTTTAAAAAATCTCTTTAAATATTATATGTTTAATATATATATATATGTATAGTTATAAGATTTTTATTTTATTGTGGCATATTAAATGCCCCGTGAATCTATGTGCCAAATTACATTGCCAAAATTTTATAATTAAATTTTGTTTTAAAGAATATAAAAATATTTATGTATATAATTTTTTTTATTTTAGATTTTAACAAATTATAAAAATGTAAAATAAAAAAATAAAGAAAATTGAGGTTTTTTTTTATTTTCTTTTTTTTAACAATAAATAAATTTTATAAATGGGAAAAAATATATTTATAAGTTTGTTGCAACGAATTAGTAAAATAGTTTGTTATTCATCGAACAACCAAATTATCTTGTTATATTAAAAATAGTTTTTGAGTTAAACTGCACTCAATGTACTATTGGGTGAAGTAAATTTGTACTTCTTAATACTTTTTAAAATTTATTTATTTATTAATTCCAAATAAGATTTTATCTCTAGATATTTGTTTCACTCCAAAGATATTAATTAATTATAATATTTAAATCACGTGTAATTAGTTTTTATTTATATCTTTACTGCATTCGTTAAGAGAATTAATTTGCTTTAAAGTTTGTAAAATTAAGTCCCTGTTAAATATAAAACTGTAAAGAATCCAATAAGTTAAATCTTAATTTAAATCAAATTATAATTATTATTAACTACGGGAAACAGACAGTGAAAAATACACTCATATAGAGGCCCGTGGTTCATATCCCGGCACAGGAGTGTATTTTTCACTGTCTGTTTCCCGTAGTTAATAATAATTATAATTTGATTTAAATTAAAATTTAACTTTCCGTAGTATGAAAACTACCAAAAACTTAAAAATTAAGTTAAATCTTAAACTGTTTTTTTTTTTTTTTTGTTTTTTTTTTCTTTTGGGTTTTAGTCCCGATCCACTGCCAGGGTTATTACAGGACGGGGGTTATCCGGCCACTTTACTCATATGAGTAAATATATATATATTTAATATATATATATATATATATATATATATATATATATATTTAATATATATATATATATATATATATATATATATATATATATTAAATATATATATTTAATATATATATATATATATATATATATATATATATATATATAAATATATATATATATTTAACTCATATATCTTAAACTGTTATCCATACTTTTTGTTCTAATCTGCATATTTTCAAATAATAATATTGTGCATTCTTTTCTTAAAGTTTAACTTTTACATTGCATACAAATGTTAGAAAAGCTAGAATCTTTATATTATTATGTATTCTTTATTGTTGCAATATTACAGTTTTAGGTAACTTCTCTATATTATATCCATTAGTAACTTCATATTATCTCTACAATGTGTAATACTCTAAATTATATGTATACATATAATATATATATATATATATATATATATATATATATATATATATATATATATATATATATATATATATATATATATATATATATATATATATATATATAATCATTCCCAACAAATATAAAGTAAACTGGCAAGCGTTAAATATTATGTATCTGCACAAGTTTATGAGCTGGAAAAGTGGTGTAAAAATGCTGGTATAAAATTCCACTATCATTATAATAGTATTATCAAATTAAAAGTATATCTATAAATTTCAATGTTCCAAATTCTAAATTATGTATAATGGATAGAATGTGTCTCCAAAAAAATCCTGTTCAGCATTTTTGTCCTATTAATAAAAATGTCATCACCAATGCGAAAGTTTTATTGCTTTAAGCAAACTTGTTTTGTCTGATTGAAATGAGAAGATTGAATTCAAAGTTTGTTTTGCTCATTTGAGTCGCTCACTTGAACCAGACTAAATAGGTCTGGTAAGTTCTCCACACCTTTGCAAAAATGTGGAGCAATTGATTGCTTGTTGAACCAAACATTGTTTTTGTGTTTCCTCTAATACGGTTAACTAATTTATTTTTCATTTCACTTATCATTTTTTATTGTTCATGATGCCACTTATGCAATTAAATATTTTGGTTTCAAAAAACCCTTTTCAATGTCTTTTTAAAAAAAAAAGTAAATTCAATATATGTATATTTTTTTCACTTATAACATATTATGTACTTTGCAGAAATTTGCACCTTGCTTAAACGCATGTCGATATTGCTAAGGTGACAGTAAAAATTCATAAATCAGTTGAAATTACGTACACATTCCTCTTATCGAATACAGTTAAGTTTGTCAGTTAAAACATTTGATATATTGATCTTAAATATCTAAAGTATACACAAGTAGACCACGAAGTTTAATAAAATCTTAATAAAAATTATAATTTAAATTCGTTTGGAATAAAGTTTTTTCTTCACATCCACACTATTAGTTTTCATGTTAAAGTTTTAACTGTATCTAACAAAATGTTTATATTTAATCGTACAATGAGTGTTTTTAAATGCTAACAGATTTGCTTTGCTTTTGATTGGTGATGCATAAATTTATTATTATTATTTTTTTTTTTTATTGCTATTCTTAATAAAATTTCAGGATTAGTAAATTGAGGACCATTATATAATTTAAATTAATGTTTGATCTCTTTTTATTTATTTGTATATTTTTAATTGAATATGATTTTTTTACTTGGAACGTCTTTGTAATTTTTTTCACGAATGCAGTATAGCCTAATGTTTGTACAGTTATTTTTGTAAATTAAGTCCCATCATTTTAAGATGTAAATCATAAAGAAGCTAGATGAACCAAAGACTTGCAGTGGTTAAATTTTGCAATATAATTATTTCATTTATCAGTGTGTAAATGGAATTAAATTGCAACTTAAGATATTTAACAAATTATTTTTGGTTTTTTTAATATTAAGAATATAATATACATAAATTTTATACATAAATTAATATAATATAATTATTAAAGAATATATATATATATGTTTGGTATGAAGTGCTGTATGGTACCCACCTTGTGAATAATTTATAGTTGTAAGCTTAATATTATTATATTTATGGGTACCTGCAGGATGCTTTAAAGAAGAGATACTTATTTAATAAAAGAAAAAAATGTAAAATGCAAATATTGTTGACAAAAAATATATATATATGAGACGTTTAATTTTTTTTTTTCATTTGTAAATTAAAACCATGTGAGAATAAAAACAAAACATTAAAAAAAGTATTATTCTTTTTATTTGCGTTATGTTAAGATACTTTCCCTACAAAAACATTTTGTGTTGTCCCTACAAAAAACTATTTCTCTTATGTAGGTGTTATATAGAGATATATATTATATAGATATAATTAAGGATTTGATGGAATAATTAGGTAATTTGAAAACTCTCGTTCTATATCCCGTAATCAACAAATATTTTAATTTAAATGCCTTCGGGTTTTTTCGCCCCTTGAAACTCAATATAAGAACAGATGTAGACGGGCACTATGGGTTATTATACAAATATCAAACTGTTTAAGAGCCGTCCTATTCAAAAGGCATAGCTGAAAATGTATAAGCAAATAGGGAGGCATGTTTACTGTGGTTCTGAGACATGGTTTTTGTCCTTTGATGTACAAATAAGGTGTATCCTTAGAAGAATCTCTACCCATGTAAGAAGAATTTGGAGGTTGAAATCTTAGGACGGAGAATAAAACGAGACTTTAGAGGAATTCTTAAAGGGACATATTACGTTTTATCAAGTCGCCTAGCAAAGACTAAGATGGCTAGGTAATAGGTATCTTGTTCGAATACCAGAGAACTGATAATTAAGTGACCAAATGTGCAGAGAAGCAAGACACATTTTGTCGGGCATAAAGAGCTGATAGAGAATTTCCTGCACTTATAAGGCAAAAGATTGACAATTTTTTTCTGAAACCTGTAACAGGCAGTTTAGGCAGGTTAGTAAGTTTTAACACTTAATGTTTGTTCATTGGCACTGATGATGGCTTTATGAAAGCCGAAAGCTGCTTTGATTAATAAACGAATTCTAACTTCTGTGGAGAGACTGTTTCTTTTTACTTATTAAGATGACCTCCATCAACGCTCTTACTTCTCAACTATAACAGGCGTTGCGGGGACAAACTGAAGAAAAAATAGTTTGCCAATTTGTGCAGCACGTAACACCCTCGAGTACTTAAGTGATGTTTTGGTTCTTCTTAGTTATTTAACTTTTTTTTTTTAGATATGTCAAAATTGTTTGATTTCTTTACTTGAATAAAAAGTATCGATTTAGTAAAATTTAATGAGCAGAGACAGAATTATTTTTGGACCATCCGTGGGCTACATTCAACAAACCTTCATTTTTTTTCTTAGAATAAGGTATTTTAAAGGTAATCTGCCAATTAGTGTGGCAAATTGCGTCCTCACATGCTACCACGTTTTGTATTGATAAATGATTGGTTGTTTTGACTAAGATTTTGTGGTACCACTTTATAATTTTGACTAGAGTGGTTAATAGAAAGTAGCACATCAATTTTGTCACCACAAGGTTATATAAAAATACACAAACGAGTTTGGTCCTTTTATATCATCTTCAGTGAGTGTACATAAGTATCAGAAGAGAAGTAGAGACATGATGTTTGAAACGGATTTCTATATTGAAATTTTTGAAATTGGAGACATTTCCGTTCTTGAGAAGGATCTCATAGCTTCCATCACTTTCCGTAAGCTTGGAAGCAATATAGGTGTTTGTAAATAATAATAGGTGTTAACAAATAATAACTGCCACACAGCTTCCGTTACCTTCGGTAAACTCGGATGCAAAATCTAATAAATTAGACAATGGATTGTAAAAGCAAAACATCATTAAAGTATACGGTAGGAATACAACCAACCACAGGAGGTAGTTCAATTTGAAGATTTTATAGGCGAACAGTTTTAGAGCTTTATTACAAATTCGTGAATATCGAACTACTCAATGTTGTTTTATAAACTCTGAATACAAAGTGAGATAATATTTTCAAATTTGTATACGGGATTTACTACAACCAATAAATATAAGGGTTTTTTATTTTCTCTTACACACAGTTTACATAAGGAGAAACTGTTGTGATGGCGCGAAAACTCAATTTTGAGATTTTGATGGATTTACTCGTTTTAAAGTCTCCTGAGTCCCAAACAGTGGTTTTTTAAAAAATTCTGTCTGCCATCTATTGTCTGTGCAGAGCGTAGCCTAAATTACTGGGCCGAGGAGAAATCGAGAAATCAACTTGATTTTAACTTTAAATTTTAAGTTGGGGTGCAACCCCCAAAATAAGCTGAAACAAATGTTTCTCAAAAACGGTTCTGACTAAACAAATCTAACGATATAAGTCGTTTTCCCGGCCAAAATCTAGTTCCCGAGATACTGATGATTTTTAAATTAAACAAAAAGTAAACATAAACAACCACCTGTTGAACAATTTTAAAATAGTCGGCCAATTTATGTGGCACATAGCTTCCTCGCGTCCTATTTATTCCTATATTTGAATAATTTTATGCTTCTACAACCTATTTTTTTTAATTTTATCCCCGTTTTGTAAATCTTTCAAAATTGTTTTGATTTTTTACATGAATTAAAGTACCAGTTTAGCAAAAGTTAAAGAGTTAAGTTGTTAGTTGGACGGCATCTTGACGGTTTAAATTAATCTAGGACTATCCACGGGATACTTAGAACAAACCATTTAATTTTCATAAAAATCTGATGAGTACTTTTGAAGATACAGTTGTAAAAATAAATGTATGTTTGTGCGCATGGGGGAGGGAAACAAATGGGTGCAGAAGGTTGATACTTATATGAGACCAATAATAAGTTATAATTATTAACTAGCACACCTTGTTTCCGTTACCTTCAGAAAGATGTAAGATTAGAAGCAAAAATCAATTAAACGAGGTAAATGTATCACATCTATATGATAAAGTTTGTCCGAGTTTTCTGGGATCAATTTTTTAATTTAATCAAGTAAGGCACGCTTCACGTAAGTACCTGAAGTAGGCGATAATCGCCGGTTTCTTTACGTTCGTTTTCTTTGTGTAAACTTTTATACTAAAATTTTTCAATAATGTTACTTATCGGTGACACATATGACTCGTATCTTGGGTATTACTTATCGTAATTTCATGAAACTTGATTAAAGACTGTTTCCGTGTCGTAAAGTAAGATAAACATGGAATAAAAGCCGACATTTTGCAGTATGAACTTCTTTTGCCGGTGTTTTACATTCGAGTTACAATTTTGCGTAATTTACGAAATATATTAAAATGTAAAAAACATCAAATCATCATAGTTGAGCGGACATCGGGAACTGCCACCACACCTCTACCAGACACCTATCCGCGTTTCCCTACAAAATCTTTTTTTTCCGCACTTCGAGACCTTTAAATTGATGTATAACATGTCATGGTGACTAAAAAAGTTTTTTAGTCCCCCGCCATATTGAAACATTAAGTGTGATGACTCCAAAAAGTGTACAGTTGTCACAAATGCCGATGCCTGTGTAGCGAATTTCATGCTCCTAGCTGTAGTAGTTTATGAATTGAAACATGCCAACGGTCAGACGGACAGACAGAGCTGTTATATAGGGTTACGTTACGTACTTCGTACAGAAACCTAAAAGAGTCACGGTTCTAGGTGAGTTTTAGGGTTTAGTATGATTAACAAATTTCAGGCGTTTAACTATAAAGTACGATGTCTAAACCCCAACCAAGAACTGATTGCTCTCAGGAAGAAATGTAAACATAGCTTCGTTAAAATCGGGACTTCCGAGTGTAGCCGAAGTGGGTTCAGTCTGGTGCTAATATTTTTTTATTTTTTAAATGACAGCTCTCCTTGCCAATTAATGAAATAGTATTAGCGAAATCCTAGTGCTTATTTTTTTTGTGTACCTCTATATCAGTGATCCCAAACTTTTTTAGCCCACGGCGAACTCGGCGAACTTTAAAGAAATAGCCAGATGCCGCGGCACACCTATTAATTTATGCAGGGCCTCCGAGAGCCATTCTGAGCCCTATGTCTACAGGTCTTCTGGGCTCCCTACTGATGATAGGGGCCAACCGGGGAAAATTTTTGAAAATTACATGTCTGGAAATCACTTTTACCCATCATACACAGTTATCATGTTTTTATGGAAACACATAAAAAGATTAATAAATTATTGATAATAATACTCCTCTGAGTCCAGGAGACAAAGATTTGGGCACCCGTGCTTCTCATTGTAGGAAACAGAAATAATAATACTTACAGCATTTTACAAAGGGGTGACACCGAATTAATTAAAATAATAATAGATACTTCATGATTTTAAACAGGAAATAATAAAATTAATCAAAATGATAAATAAACTTAAATTTACAGAAAAAATAATTATAAAATTAGTCAAAATAATAAATAATCTTATTACTTTTAACAAAAAATAATAACAAACTTAATTAATACTTCGAAACTATTCATTAATTATAAAACTACGGATTTTAATAATATTTATAAAGAAATAATTAATGTTTGAGGCTTGCTGTTTGGAGAGGGATCCAATGCCGAGCATGGAGGTTACATTAGTGTTATCTTCCCATTCTTCACTATACGAACATGCAGCGGCAAAAATGCCTTTCGTTGAGGCTGATAAATTCATCTCAAAAAAATATGGGCTAGTGCCTCAGGTTTATATTGATATACCGATGAGATTTGTACCATCTGCAATAGATTCTATTGCAGATGGTACCGATCTCATCGGTTTTTATTATGTTTGCAATAATTTTAATTTTTAGGGTCCGTAGGCAAAACCAAGGACCCTTATATTTTCCTGCGTGTGTCTGTCCGTCCGTCCTCTCGCGTGCTCTCAAGGCTACACCTTTCGTCCGATCACTTTGAAATATGGCATGTATGTGTCTTGTACCTGCCCACATATTTTAAAAATATAGCGACTTAAAAAAAATATTTTTCAAAAAAATTAGGGTAAAAAAACTTAAGGGTTAAACATTTTTTTTTTTTTTTCGCCACCGTGAGGGGTATCATATGAAAGGGTACGTCGAGCTGATTACAAAAATATATAATTCTTTGGTTATAACTTTGATAGGGCGAGCGTAGGCAAGTTTAAAGTGGGTGTGAAACGTGTCCCCCCCCCCTTCCCCTCTATCTCGCTTATGTGAAGTGCAAAAAATCTGAAAAAATTCCTGAACATTCTTCGACCAAAAGTAAAGATACCACTTTTTGGAAATTTCGAAAAAAATATTATTTTATTTTTTATTGACAAAATACGTTTTTTTATAATTATGGTCTTTTCGATGTATTTATGTCCGGTTCAGTGGCAAAAAAATACTTTATCAGAGTGTGTTTTGAGAATATCAGACCCTTAGAATGGTTCAAAGTAAGCTTTTTAGCTTTTTAAAAAAACACTGTTTATACACTTTACAGTTAAACACAATATAGTGTGGCCTACGGACCCTCGCTTTGTGCTGACTAGCACACACTTGACCTGTTTATTTATAATTATGGTCTTTTCGATGTATTTATATGGTTGTAGTCCGGTTCAGTGGCAAAAATATACTTTATCAGAGTGTGTTTTGAGAATATCAGACCCTTAGAATGGTTCAAAGTAAACTTTTTAGCATTTTAGAAGAACACTGTTTATACACTTTACAGTTAAACACTATATAGAGTGGCCTTCGGACTCTCGCTGTGTGCTGACTAGCACACACTTGACCTGTTTATTATTATGTTAAGACCGCATGTACGGAGTTTGGGGAGAAGCCTTTGAGAGTTGAAAGAGTTGTGTTGGTCTGTATGTAAGTTAATCCTGTCGTCAAAATTAAAACTATTCAGTACAGGGTATAATTAGGAGTAGGTTGTCTTGAGTATTTTTTGTACGTCTTATTGTTGTAAAGTATTCGTGTAGTCAGTAATTACTCAGTTGATAAAAGATTTATTTAATGATGAAGAGAACACTTTCTCTGTATCAACCTTACTTCTGCATAGCAGCTGTTTTACTTGGGATATCCAGTTAAATGAAATACAGTTATTGTCTAATCTAATGAGTCAAAGTAAAGTAGTCGGTCAAAACAACGTTTTATTAAGTTTTCGTCTTCTAAGTCGTGAATTTTATTTATAAAGTTCAATGTTTGTTGAGCGATTTTTATAGCTGCATGATTTAGGCCGAACTCTTGTCTTACAATATAGTTTGGGGTATTGGTTTGGAATGAAAAATATGTTTTAAAGAAATAGCTTGGAGAAATAGAGTGGATTCTAGCATATCGACGTATCTAAGGGACCTGACAGGTGAGCCATGCAGCATTGTACCTAGAACACTAGCATTGTTTAGCAGCTTGGAAGCGCATGTATTGGAAGTTCGAGCCAGGCTCTGTTTAGCTATTCCAGAAGCAGATCTGCTTCTTGTGATTGTAGGAAACAGTATTTAAAAACTATCTAGTTTTTTAATTGCTCAAGCTTGAAAGCCTGTCAAGTGGCCGGCCATGGATGGACTGGACACATCAATGCAGACACTAAAACAGGACTGCCATGATATTTTGTAATTTCCAAAGTACTTATGGACTAAATTAAAAATTTCTTGACCTCTTGTGGTCTCAGGGTCATTTCAAAACAGAAATTTGTTCAATAATAGATTTTTCATTTATAAATCGTAGAAAAGTGAACACTTGTGAACACCATTGTGCCACTACACACAGTTTTGGAAACTCTCCTCTATATTAAAAACTGACTACTATTACGACAAAAACCATAACATTGCAGTAGCGCACTCCTCAGATTGTCATGAGCTCTTGGTAGGAGTTTAGTGCATATTAGAACCATTTACACAACTAGGGATTTCCCGTTAGTCACCAATGTAATACGGGTTTAATATTACTACATAAATGAAGGTATTTTATGCTAAATTAAATTTAAAAATAATAAGGTATCTTCTAAAAATTAAAAATATTTTACTTTCATGTCTATGGGGTCAAACATTTTAAGGAAGAATTATAATGATAGTGAGAAAAAATAGTGATTTCGAGGGATTTTCACGCTAACCAACCATTCTATTTTATGACTATAGACTAATTAATGTGACATAAAATGGATATGATGACATTAAGTAAATCATAGTCAATGGCTATGTCAACTCATTCAATAGCACAAATGAATGAGAGGGATCATCAATAAGAGCTTAGAGGTGTCTCATTCATCAAAAAGTAAGAAAAAACTAATCCAATACTAGCAGCTAATGCTATAGTCTTCATGGACAATTCTTCAACCCCCAAAGTGGAAGTGTTTGAGGTGGTACGGTGCTCCACCTAACGATAAGCACCTATTGATCCCTCTCATTCATGAAGTCGGGGGAGTTCATTACAGTTGATCTTCACCTTTTTACTTTCTCATATTAAGAGAAAGTATTGTGATGGCACGAAAATTCGATTTTGAGATTTTGATGTCGATTCGATGAGACTGTCTGTGCAGATGCCTAGAGCCTAAACTACTGAGCCGATTTTGACAAAATTTGGTATACATGTTCAGAAAAATTATACCCCCAGGCAAAATCGAGAAATGAATTTTACCACCAAATTTGAGGGCGCTACCCCCCAAAAACTTATTTATTTAACTTAAAATTATTTCTCGAAAACAGTTCCGACGATTTTGATTTAAAAAGTCTAAAATGTAGTCCATTTAAATACGAATCTAACGATATAAGTTGTTTTCACGGGAAAAATCTAGTTCCTGAGAAAATTGCTTTAAACGCGGAGGAAGAAAGGCCGGTTTCGATTCTCTGCCGAGGAGAAGTTATTTTTATGATATATTGTGATAAAATGTTCAATAATAATTAAATGTACCAACGAAAACTAATAAATAGAAATCACTGGGCTAAGTAATTATGAACACATATATGAGAATGTTTGTCTGAGTTGTCTCTGACCGATTTATTTAATCAATAACGTCTCCTCTGCTCAGCAGATTTTGTGCTATTATATAGAATGAGTTGACATAGCCACGAATATGATTCACTTAATTACATCATATCCATTTTATGTCACATTAATTAGTCTAGTGTAATAAAATAGATTGGTTTACAAGGATTATTGAGTCACCTAAAATGACAGGAGGATACACAATTTTAATTTTATATATTTCAATTAAATTGAATGCCCTTTACATTTATATATGTATGTTTACTGTAAAACCGTCGATTTAGGTAAAAGGAGACAAAGTTTGTTGAAATATAAGTGGTACAAAATACATTTTGTATACAAAGTCCCATATTCAACAGCGAATATCTCCTGAACGGAGATATAACACAATAAATAGCATCAATACTATAGAGAATTTATTCATCTTTTATTGCTTCCGAGCTTACCGAAGGTAATGGAAGCTATGTGATCGTTCTGAAGAACAAAAAAATTTTATACCTCCGATTTCAAAAATTCCTAGGCAGAAATCCGTTTCAGACATCAGGGAACATTTTTGGTCCCGTGTCTGACAGACCGACATCATTCGATTTTTGCGAACCAACATTTCTTAAAACTACACATCCAATTTTAATGAAATTTGGGTGGAAGGTCATACTTAGCCCATTGTTGGTCCCATATAAGTTTTAACCTTCTGCGCTGATTTGTTTATCTTCCACATGCTCACAAACATACATTTAGTTACAGCTATATCTTTAAAAGTAATCATCTGATTTTTATGAAATTTTTATGATTTGTTGAAAGTAGATTGCAGATAGCACCTGCCTAATTTCAACAGTCTGCGCGCTTTATATCGTGCTAAATTAATGTCTATATAATATAAAGCCACATGGCTAACTGACTTTAATGTTTACCCACTTCAAGAAGACCTAGAGACTTGCGGTTAGCGGTATTCGACGCGCAACGTCCATATTGTGAACCAAAATAATTATACAAAGTTCACTTTTCCCCCTCCTTCCCCCCTTAAAAAAATAAAAATGGCCGACTTGATTTTTAAGCTGTATTGGGGACTTATTGCGGCTAAACGGTAAATCATATTGGAAAACGGATAGGACCAGCGGTAACTAATTTTAAAAGATCTACAACTTTGGTCCTGTGACTTTTTGTCGTGTCATCATCGGTTGTACCTTAGATGGTGATAATTTTGATATTTTTCTCCTTTTTGTCTTTGAATGGCCATAGTTGCTATAATAGTTGACCGATTTTATTTCTGATTGAGGCGCTTGAATCTCACACTAATTCTCTTTAAATTGGGTATATTTTATTTCATTAGTTTGTCCTATTTGCTGAGAACATGAGAGTAAACTTTTTCCTAAGTGCCATGTCACGTGATCACTTTTTTGGTTTTTAATATTGTGTCGTATATCATTTTAAAAGCCTTGCGATATGTACATTAAAGCTATTTTATTTGTTTATTTTTTTAAAAATTATGTACACGCACTTTACAGATTTATAATTTTGTTGTAGGTTAAAGGGTTTAAATAATTTTTTGTTATAAGGTTTTTTATTTATATTTATTTATTAGTTAAATTAATGCCCTTTTGTCTTGTTTGTTTTTTAAAAATATAATTTTAGTACCTCAAAGTACAGGGGTACAAATGCCAAAGTTAATCTTGTTTAATATGATGTATATCGTTGAAAAGCTCTTGGATGGTAGATTAATTTTTGTTATGTTCTATTTTGTGTTATTTTTATTTTTGAGGTGGGTGAAATTGAAAAAAATAACTGTTTATGTAGCGGTTTCTACGATGCTGTGTTATTTGTTTATTAAATTTATTATATGTATGCTAATTTTTGGCGCATGTTGGGGGCTTTGATTCTCCAAAAAATGTTGGTTAGAACCAACTTTATTAAATGTTTACTGGAACAGTGCCGTGCAGTTTTAACTTTTGATTATTTTTATTTCTTAAACTGATCTTTTCTTTGTGTACTAGAGCGCGAGGAAGCTATGTGCCACTAATTGGCAGAGTATTTTTTATGTAACCACTTTTGTGCTAGATGCACGTTTTCCCAGACATAGGCAAAAATCCAAATAACGTGACACATTTGCTACGCCACGAAGTTAATATAGATCTTATGTCTGTGGACCGCGATTCTTTGACTGGACTAATTCTAAATCACAACTTATTTATTTGCTGCCCCTATATTGTGGTCCCTGAACGCTATTTTTAAGGCTTTATTAAAAGTCATCTCCTTATTGTGCCTTATATTAGAACAAGTGTTCTGGGGCCTATAACCTATGGAAAATAAATGGACAAAAATAAAAAATGGCAAAATAAGACATGTTATGCCAAATTTAATTATTTGTCAATTTCCATGGCCCATGGATATTGGTAGAAATTGGCAAAAATAGATAAAAACACATTTTATTTTATAAAATTATTCATGGAAATTTTGCAAAAGTAGACGAAAAGTTAGAAGTGACACATAAGCCATGTTTTACCGTATTTAATTGTTTAGGTTATTTTAATTTTCTACCGAATATCATGTAGAATTGTTTGCGATTAAAGCTTCCTTTTTTAAATATTGGATCTAGAACGCCTGTTATGAAGTAAATTAGGAAGAAAGTTTTAACATAACAAATTGACATTTGATTTGTTACAAATAGCATTAATAAAGAGGTTTCGGGACCGAGATCGATGAAAGAAATGAGGCTTCAGAATCAGACATAAAGACAGACATAATGAGTCATGTCTGTGACTTTATTTTTTATCCATTTATTAGCTAGCACATTTAATAATCCATCCATTTGAATAACTAGTTTTGCTGGCACTTTCCAGCATTCTAGTATAACTATTCTAATCAGAGTGTTTATAACTACTGTTTATAAGCACTGTAACTTAAATAAGGTATGTTTAGGTATGTAAAGGGATGTTTAGGAAAGTCGATGTAACGTGTTAGATTTCTCTTCTTTTGCTTCCGAGCTTAGCGAAGATAATGGCAACTATTTGAACGTTTTGGAATTTTTGAAATCTTCTATTTCAAAAAGACAGAAATCCGTTTCAGACATCAAGGAACATTTTTGGTTCTGTCGCTCAATTTTTACATTATCTTAAAAACTACAAGTCCGATTTTAATTAAATTTGGATGGTAGGTCATAATTAACCCATTGTTGGTCCCATATAAGTTTCAACCTTCTGCGCCTATTTGTTTCTCTTCCACATGCGCAGAAACATACATTTATTTACACCTACAGCTTCAAAAGTACTTATCTGATTTGTACGAAACTTTTTTAGTTGATCAAAAGTAACCCGCAGATAGCCCCAGATTAATTTGAACCATCTGCGCCCTTTAACTTTTGCTAAAGTGATACTTTAATTCATGTAAAAATAAAAAAATATTTGACAGATTTAAAACACGGGGGTGTGGGGGAAATGAAATAAATAGAGGAAATAAAAGGTTTTAAAAGCATAAAACCATTAAATTTTACGAAATTAGACGTGAGGAACTTATGTGCCACACTAATTGACAGAGTATTTTTTAATACCGTCATGTTTATTAAATAATACAATTCTCACCATATGGATCGTAAATTTAAAAATGTTGTTATTTTTTAATATCTAACTGTATATCATCATCAGAAGGACTGTAAAATTAATTAGTGTGGTGACGGATCTATTAGCCAGAAGTTCATGAAATGTCATCTTTAGAGTTGTCAAATGTCAAATCTAAAACAGTGTAGTTCAACAGTGAGCAGTTGGCTTTGCAGTCCATCTACTAAGAGAGTACCAGAGATATTTTAAGAGAGATCATAGTTGATAAAGGAACATTTAGAGTATGGCTAAGGTCAAATTCCATTTATTGATTTAAGCACATGTTACTTTGTTTGATGTTCGGGAGAGTAAAAAAGTTATTGATCATTGCATTATTACATTTATTTTTACATACAATTTGCTTTTCTTAAAAACACTACACCAACTCAAGTGATGAGGAAATTTATTTTCTTAAATAATTAGAAAATATACGTGTTGTGTTACTCTTCAAAATCTTACAAAACTATGGTAATTATTATGAGTGAATTTGCTAAATTATGAAATATATCATCAATTTTAAGGTTTATCGAGTACTATTTAATGTTCACGCACTTATCCGCTCTTCTTTATTATATTAAAAACCTTATATACTCCAAGGAATCTTGACTGAAGAAGCAAAATCAAGCCAAATTGTATTCTCAATACATCCCATTCCTGTAATGACTCATACAATACATTCCTGTAATGACCTAATATTACTTTACACCGGAACATAAAGAAAGAAAATGAACACGGTTCTGACTATCGTATCTAGTTTATAATGAATTTTGATTATGTTCGACTTTCGGTTTAAGTTAATAATAATCATATATTCCGTTCTATTCGAAATTATTTGATCTAGCGCGTATGGAAGGACTCGAATTAAAATGTTTGCACTAGAAATATTAGGATAATAATATGCATCAAAGTTAATTACATAAGAAACTTTAAAACTTATTACTATATATTGCGGTAGGAATAAATGAATAATTAAGAATGAAGAATAAGTGCAATCTTTAGTTGTTTATCTTTATGTATTTGTTAGTGTACTACTATAAGAAAAAGAAATCTATTAATTCATTATTTATCATAATATGCTTTGAAATTGCATATCTACTTTCTGGAATGTAATCTGCGTTAAGTTATAAACATAAATAACTGGTTTTGTTTAGACGAAGACTCTTTAAATTACTGATAATGAATATCGTAAACTACATTAATATATCTTCTGAAATAAATTTATTTACGTATATATGGTTCAAGATTAAAAAAACGGTTATTAAATTCAAATTGATATATGTTTTTTTTTTTAAAAGCCTTGAATATGGGATAAAAAATGTTTATAAGTGACAGGCTAAGGATGTAGTGGGGATATGTGGTGGGGAGATGAGTGCAGGGTGATAGCCCCTGGTAAGAATGATAGCAATGTCCAGAGATGCATCTATCCGGCGGTAGGCTGTTGGTACTGGCAGCTTGCCTTACCGTCGCCGCAACCGTTGCTAGACGAGCGAGAACCGGCTTAGGAAGGCACAGGCCACAAGCTCAGCAGCCCAATCCCGATCAAGAAGAAACAGATTATGATCCGGACTACAATCCTGATTACTATGATGAGTACGACGAGAACAACGGTAGGTATGGTTGTTAAAACTATTGCACTACTTATTGCACTACTTAGAATTAATTTGGGTTCAATAGTATAGTCAAAAACATTCAATTATATGCCAAATTTAATCAACTATATGTTTTGTACTAGATATTTCATCTGTAATGCATATTTTAAATACCTGAATATCTGCTTTAAAAAAACAGGCATCTAAGCGGGTGTTCTTATTTGAGCTTGAGGCAATATTAATTATTTCAAAGCAATATGAAAACAAATTAAGTAAATCGATGTTGATCTATCTATTGTTGGCTACTTGTTAAGCTTAAAATCTCTCAATTTTTTTTCCTGTTGTAGCATTATCTTTTAACTCATGGATTTAGCTCATAACAGATTGATGGGTTAATGCAGGGCGCAGGGGTCTCCAAACTATGGCTCGCGGGCCAGTACCGGTTCGCCATAGTTTATTTTGATTACATTGTAAAATTTACAGTCTTAGTAAATCATACAAAATTATAATCGGACGATTTTATTAAACGACCAATTAAAGTACACAATAACTGACTAATGACTAATGTAATCGAACAATTTAACTATAAATGATGATATAAAATTTATCCTACAACTCACATATTGAAATTAAACATTGAACTGAGAATTGCTCAACAAAAATTTTCGATTATTGCTCGAAACTCAAAAAATCGTGGTAAAACTTTTCCTCAGCTAAGCCAACGTACTTGACGTACTTCAGTGTAATATGGTAAGTATTTTTTTCTAATCTCTTCAATAAACTCGCGAAATTATAATAAAATAACCTAAAGGAGCGGCGACCATCCCCGCGCCCTACACGGCGTTGATATCTCACCTGCCGCCTTAGTCCCACGAAAATTTGCACGTAATTCAAAACTAGTGGAAAAGTCAGTGTAGCCATTAGGAAAAAAAGTTTGGAGACCCCTGGGTTGATGTAAATATGTTGTAAACTTGGCGTTTTTTATTAGCTGTTAAACCTGTTGATTTAATCAACTCTTCTTTTAAGATTCTGATTTACGTTGCAGTCATTTCCTATTATATCTTATTTTGACATTCAAGCATTGGACGGAATATTAAATTTTATACAGACTTGTAGAACTAAAAATGTAGACGCCTCGACAGTCGTGGCGTTACCGACCCTAAGTCTGCATTCACAATTCACACTAAGGGCGAGTCCGAGCGAGATGAGCCCGACGCCGAAAGGTCGATCATCCACCAGGCGGCTAACAACAGTTTGGTCGCAATGTCCATACCACCACTAGCTATTTGATTGTTTTTTTTAAATTTATGGAATAAAATCGGAATGAACGGAGAATTATTGGGCTTAGTATATTAATCTTGGACGATCAAAATTTAAAAAAAAAAAAGCAATCATAATATTTTACAATGTTCTAAATGGCGCAAAACAATTCTCACTATACGTATTCTCAAATTATCTCTGATTTTTAAACTCTGCTGCATTAGTACTCATATCGAATAAAAGACATTTTAAAATGCAACAAAAAATGTTCTGTTTTTGTCTTATCGAGCATAGTTGTTTAGTAATTAAACTTTACATTTATTCGGCCACCAACAGAACTTAGTGGACCGGCCACCGAAAACGGATTCCAAACAAACATGTTTAAATTAGATTAAATTCGCCCGGCTTGGCCAAAACTCAATGTGAATAGCCTCATGCTGATTCATGAGTTTGTTTCTAAAGCGGAATTGGACATCTCGGACTCGCGCGCAGTGTGTGTTATATAATAATTATTTTTATTTTATCCAGATATCTTGAACATTTTTAAAGCGCGCTTTTAAAAAACCAAAATGTTTGTATGTTTTCTTTAATAACTTTAGTTCAATATTTGTCAATGAAACTACGCCTGCAACATGAGCGACATGTTGGTCCACACCTTTGCGTAAAATTAATCAGTTTCTTTCATCTAGTTTTGCGCTCCTATAAAGTCGGATCGGTGGTGACAGACTTTCATACATATATAGACACAGGAAAAAAGTTAAAGCCGGATTAGGTTTTTGTAATGCATGAAATAAATAGACTGCCAATTGGTGTGGCACATAGCTTCCTCACATCCTAGCTCGTGCTTTATTGATTTTATGCTTTTTCATTTTGTTTAATTGTTTCCCCCGGTTTTTTAATCTGTCAAAATTGTTTTGATTTGATAAAGTATCAATTAGCAAAAGTTAAAGAGCACAGACAGATGGTTCAAATTAATATGGGGCTATCTGTGGGTTACTTTTGATAAACTATAAAAGTTTCATACAAATCAGATAAGTACTTTTGAACCTTTAGGTGTAACACTGTAGGTGTAAATGTATGTTTGTGCGTAGGTTGAAGAGAAACAAATAGGCGCAGAAGAAACTTATAATATGGGTCCAAAAATAGGCTAATTTATGACCTACCATCCAAATTTCATTAAAAACGAACGTGAAGTTTTTAAGATATGTTGGTTCGCAAAAATTGAGGGAGACCGACAGACAGACACGGAACCAGAAATGTTCCCTGATGTCTGAAACGGATTTCTGTCTTGGAATTTTTGAAATCAAAGACAAAATATTTTTGTTCTTCAGAAAGATCACATAGCTTCCGTTAGCTTCGGGTAAGCTCGGTAGCAAAAAAAGTATCCAAACATTTTCCAATACTGATGAATGCATAGACAAAACTATAATTTTATATGTATATAGATAAACTGCTTTAATAACTAACTACTCTTTAATTTTATATGCTGATACACTCTTGGTTTTAAGACATGGCTCTTTAAAAAATTGAAATCATAGTTGGGGAAAAATCTTATTAACCAAAACCGAGACGAGTATATGAAAGAGAAAGACAGACAGTGTAGGACAAAGGGTTAAAAGAAATACCTTTTTTACGCCATTTCAATAGTTATAGGAGGGCCTGGAATCTCAAATTAGGTCTGAAATATGTATATTTCTTGATTTCGTTCGCGTTATTATTCAGCTATTTCAAATGAATAGTTAAATTATATACACGTCATTTATAATTTAAATAAAGTCAGTTACACTGCAGACTACAAGATACAGACATTATTGGAAAGTATGAAAAATAAAAATAATGAACAATTTATCTCGTTGCTATCGCAACAATGAAGCTCCCAACGAAACCTTTCAAACAAAAATATCAACATCCATAAATCAAAATTGCATATTAATTTAATAATTTAGTTTTAATTTGTTTATAATTTTAAGTTAACTCTCTCTTACTACGTTCCATGAAGATTGAAAAATAATAACCGGAAAAATAATACGTTTTTTTTAATTACTCTGGAAAGATACAGCAGAAAACATAAATAAATAATTAATAGTCTGAATTTTGACATTGAAATTTGTATAAATGAATTAACATAACGAATATTAAAAAAATACATTTCTTGTCAATAGGTCATCAGATCAAACGCATTCGATATCCGGAAGTTTGATAATGTTAAAAATAAAATATGAAATAATAAACTCCCTCACCTTATCCTTATCAAAATAATGTGTATCTGAGAATTATATAACTTTTTTCAAATTTAAATGCCAGAGTTTAGAATATATATTTCTCCTCTTTTGAATTCTTGTTAAAACAAAAGGGTTTTGAGTTTATATATTGAATTTACGGAGTATTAGTATTAAGCTGGTTTGTCTACAAACAAGTTAAGTTGGTTGAATTGACTTCCATTTTTTGGTCAAAATTATCACTATTCATCGTTAATATCTACGGAAGTTACCTATTCAATCTAAGTTAAGATATCGAAATTCTGTATTAAAAATACTCACTGATGTAGATTTAAAATAAACGTATAATGTTCATTACTCTCTGATTTTTTTCTTGCATATAATATAACGTTTATATTTGCAGCTTGAAGTTAAATAACAGTACGATTAAATGGATTAACTTAAAGCAAGTGTAGAATTTCATTCTAATCTTGGCTTTTATCATCAACATTTTTGGCATAGCTATACCAAAAATTTAACTTATATTGTAGTTGCTATTCATTATTTAATAGGTTTCATCTTATAATAAGATATAAATTAGATATATTTTAACGTATATATTATAAATTTATGAGGAGTATTTGTGATTTAGTTAATGAAAACTTCTTATCTTGATATTCTCAATGGTCCGAGAAAGAGTCAACGCTCGCTCGACGCACTATTCAAAACTATAAAATAAATTATTTATCGCTGCCTTAAGATTAAAGAGAGCATTATAAATAGAATTTACCGATGACAAATGATATTTAAATAGGTAATTATATTTTATTTGCTAATAAAAATAATATTAAAATTAAAAGTGCTTGAAGACGAGTTTAAACTGTATTTTGGTTGCATCTAGGTACTGAAGAATCTACTGGAAAATCTAGAAGTGACGAAGAGAATGAAAGAGTAACAACTCCAGTTCCAGTTCCAGTTCCAGCAGGTGATATACATATTAACAACCACTTTTATAGATTTATTATTTTAAGTTTGTAATAGTACATTACGCGTTTAGTGCAGAAAGTAGCATTTTACATGCAAGTATGGAGTTTGCACTCGAGCGACAGCGAGAGTAGTAAAACCACACGAGCAAAGCAAAATACATTTTTCGCACAAGTTGCGTAACTTTATCTGCGATTGTTGGATTTTAATAGTAAATAAGGAAACAATATTTAATAAGCTTCCTGTACGTAAGTTCGTATTTTTCTTTTGATAAAGAAGACATTAATTCATTAGTTGTATTTTGCCGAATTAATTATTTCGGGAGGCGTATTATTCTCCTCATTTTCGTCATAATGACATAAATCAATAATTGTTTTTCACTAAAAACTAGATATAAACAGTTACCTTAATTAAACAAACAGCAAATTAGTTTTGTTAAATGTAAACAAACTCGCTAATCGAGCGTTAAGGTGAAGAATTCTTTTTTTTACCGCACTAGGGCGGAAAAAAGAGGAATTATGAAACATGCATGCGCAATGAATACAAGTACGCAAAGAATTACTTTCTACGCATCTAAACAGTGATACAATGTTTATATTTCGTATCAATCGTGATAAAATGAATTACTGCCTCTGATTTCATTGGATAAATTTACTTTCTAAAGCTATTGGTAATCGAATTTTCAAATTTTCAACTATTGCATTCATGTTAAGGTCTAACTGATGAGCGTCGATCGAGCACTGATCGTGGTTCATCCCCTTACGTAAGCCGAGTTCTTACTGCGCCAGCAAGAACAAGAGGTGGGTCGATATTTAGTATTTGCTATTGCTTAAATAATCATACATTTTTTACGACCCTCATTTCACATTGGTAAGCCATAAAATAATGGTTAAAATTACACAGAAAAAATGGTGACATAACTAAACCTATACAATTAATATTGCACTCATATTATGTTCTTTCAGAGGAATCAGTGCTACATTCATTAATACAAAGAGAATTCATTGCTTCATATTAATATGATCTTTATCATTGATTGTAAAAAGGAACTAACCACTAGAACAAGGTGAATAAAGTACTTGCCACTAAATACGATTACACTAATGATTCTTCCATTTGAATTTCTAAACAATGGTTAAAAATATGATTTTAGTAAACTGGAATATCGTCTGTTTGTGTTTGCACAAAATCTTACACTATCTTGATATTAAATAATTAAAAAAATTAAAAAAATAGATTAATAAATCGACAATTACCAAGATAAGTTCTCTTTTCCCTGAGATTTAAAATGTGAATATAGTTATAGGTACTCATCCATTTCATCTTAACTTATAAACTCATCATTGAATTTTAATAATATATATAGCATATTAGAAAGTAAATAACTCTGAATTCTAACCACGAAGAGCACAAAACAATTACTATTATAAATCGATAATAGATTATTTTTATTTGTTGTTAAAAAATAAATTCATTTATTAGTCTTTGAATTACAATAATTTTGTGGAATATCAGACTATAGCTGCCAATTTGAAGGAGAAGTTCATCAAGATAGGGACAGCTGGAAACCAGACAAATGTACAGACTGTCGTTGCATAAGAGGGAAAGTTGAATGTTCGCAAATCGACTCTTGCCAGAAAGGTATGGACCAAAATTTGTATTCACTTTTTATTATAGAAACTATTGATTAATGACGAATGTTATAGCTGCTTAACTGTAATAATAGTGCAGGAGATAGCGTGAAAGAAGTGACTAACTAAGATGAAGCTAGAATTTTGTGTGTAATCTTTTGGTGCCTTTTAAGAAAGGTGGTCGGCTAAGTTTATCTGCGGGACATAGTTTGCATAGTTATTCAAATATTACTCCAAACCAAAAGGGATCACAGATCAAGTGGCAAACTCACATGAACTAGATTTTCGGTCTACTAACTAATTTTATAGGTACTCAGGATCATGAAAATCACATTGTCCACAATAATTGGTGGGACATGGCCGCTCTCCGACAGTTAGCTTTTTTCAAATACCCATTGCCAAGCTATGTTCCGCAGACGAACTTAGCCGACCACATATTCTTAAAAGGCACCAAAATTAACTTAAGCACAAAATTCTAGCTTGATGTTTGTCAGACACTTTTTTGCACGCTATATCCTGGACTATATCTAGCAACCGATATCTAAGATGGATGGTTTTCATTAATTAACTTTAGGATCTATAAGATTTATAGATTACTTCTCTAGCTTTGAAGCAAATAAACTTAAAGACGTTACTCGTTACATTAGCTACCCTTTCACTAATAGTTTGATTTTTTATATAAATTCTGAACTCTAAATGCCTTCAGACAGTGCACCACATCTATAATAAATATAATTTACTTCTGGATGATAAAACAAAAAAAAAAGATCATGAGAAAGACTCTATCTAGATTTAGTAACATCGATCTATTTTGTTACTGTAATCCTCATTGTGCAAGTAAATAAAATAATTACTGTCTACATCTTCTTATTATTTATAAATTTTATATATATATATATATATATATATATATATATATATATATATATATATATAAGTAGAATTTTCAGTCTTCTTGTTTTGTTTTTTTAAATTTTGCCTGAGGAAGTGGGAGTAAATTAATGTATTGCATTTAAAAAATACACAACGAAATATACAATAAAATATAATTTATGATTATTTCAGGAGAACGTGAATAGATTCTAGATCAACTATCTAATTCTCTCAGGTCAAAGGATGTTGACACAAATCACTTTATTTATGGAAAAGTATTTTATCTACTCACGGAAGCAAAATTAACCATTACTTTACTGTTTTAAGGCTGGAAGTATTTGTTATTAAAATATTAAAAACAGGCAGGAAAGTAATTGAAACAGTTAGGGAAATATTTCCCTGCCTAGGCAGGGAATGTACAGGAACTCCACCAGCGTTTACCAGTGCGTATCATAACATCTGATTTTGTTTGTATTTTTATTACAAATCAATGTTATATTATAAATGAATTAATATGTTTACCTAAGCTTCCATTTTTTATCTAAATAGCGTGAGTAAAGCAAAGGAAACATTTCTGCCCCGTATATTCATTGCCTGCCCTCGCTTCCGGCTTGGAGGCTAACTTAATCACTCGTCAGTAAAATTTAATTTTGTTGCTAGTTACATAAATAACTATTACAGCATCCCTCTTTATTTGCATTTAGCCCAGAGAATACCAAAATTAGTTATCCCCCTGTATTGTACCGGCATGTAAAATTTCAACTTAATACAAGCAGAAGTGTTAGTGTTGAGCAGTGAACTATGTATTTATAATAATAGTTGAAAAGGAGCCGCGTGGCGTATTAATGGGAGCTTCAATGTTGTTTAAATTAATAAATACCCTCTATTACATTTAACATTGGTTAATTTTGCTTCCGTGAGTAGATAAAATACTTTTCAATAAATAAAGTGATTTGTGTCAACAGCCTTTGACCTGAGAGAATTAGATAGTTGATCTAGAATCTATTTATGTTCTCCTGAAATAATCATAAATTATATTTGATTGTATATATCGTTGTTTAGTTTTTAAACGGTAACTGTGACTATTTCTTAAATATGAAAATTAACATGAATTCACAGCGCCTCAAAGGCAAAATTGTATTTAATATATTTTTAAAAAATATTGAATGTTTAAGGTAATAATTGTTGTTGTAATAATAACTTTTAATTATAACTGACTTTAACGAGACCTTTTTATGTACTTATGTTATGCATAAGATACATAATATAGCATTTAGATCTTTTACATATTTATGTCGTATTCATATTTAATTTAGTTTAAAGTAGACAGTAAAGCTAACTATACTAAACAAGTTTTGTGCAAACGTGATGCGGGTAAGGTAGATACTCTCTACTCTCTATCTATAACCAGCATTCACTTTCCAATACTACTTCCTTCTCTTCACATAAAAAAGGATCCTTTCACAATTAAATATTATTTCTTTTTTTTACATAGGAGAATGTGATGGAGTGATCTGTGTTGATGTGGAATGTTCAACACAACAATACATTCCATTAGGGGAGTGCTGTCCTGTATGCGCTGGTGTGTATTGATTCAAAATTAACCACAATAATATTTTCTATTCGATTTGATAGAGCATAGATTTAAACACTTAATTATACTAAAGACAATATTAATTTAAGGTAAATATTTTCAATTATTAACAATCTTAATTAATTATTTAATCTTATTTTTTTACAGTTTCAGAAGCAGACGAGTTTGAGCATCGAGTAAGTAGAGAAGAAAATTTTGAAAAATTCATGTTATTTAGTCTTGTATTTTTGCTTATATTTGAGGATAACAATGTAATTATCACTGTTTACAGGTTTTGCCGACATCTGGTCACAGAGGTACTGAAGCTGCAACAGGAGGAGAAACTTCTGGAATTGTAGCTTCAACTGGTCCAAGAGTACGTTATGTTGACATACATTTATATAAAGTATAAAAAAAAAATTTATATTCGTCTGAAAAATTTTCTTGAAATACCGTGAAGATAAATCCAAAAGGCAGGAGGCTTCCTTGGTTTTTAGCTCTCGCTGGATCCCCATCAGAAATTCATTCCTCCATCCTTTCTTTGCTAAATCAGAGTATTGGAAGATTGCGTGGTAAAGTTACTTATTTTTTTAGGGTGATTTAGGACCTCAAGGTGAGAGAGGTAGACCAGGTGATAGGGGCCCTCAAGGAACGCCTGGAGTACCAGGAATACCTGGCAATCCTGGACCACCAGGATCTTCTCCCGACGTAAGTATAAAATAACTTATTTAATACTTTCAAAAAAATCTGGACTGTGCATTTGGGACCCAAAAGGTTTGTTCCAACAGCCAATTCCAGGACGGTTCTAGAACCAGTTCAGGATTTTTTAATGCGCATGCGTCTATGAGGACTGGTTCAGAACTGATTCAAAAAGTGGAGCCTGTTGGAACGTTTTTAGAACTCTTTTAGAACTGCAACCTTCATGTTACCTCTCTTTATCTTGTTTTTATTTCCTCTTCGCATCTCTCCACTTGTTTTGTTTATGTTCACTCAGAAATGGATTACTTACGTGAACATATTCTATTGTTAAACTCAACAAAGTTTATAAGAATGCAAATGAGGGCAAATCGTTTAAGTCATGTTTAAGTTACAAATTTATCACAGGGCGATCACACTGTCATTTCCGAATGATTATATTTCGCTCTCACATTTGGGATTCGTCAGGCTCGTAACAATCCTGTCTTTTAGTTTCAGTTGCCTATTAAAAATTTGTTTGTATAAATTGTAATTTTTTTAAACATTAACTGTTAAATCATATAAAAAGTACCGGTGTGGAAATCCCACACATGACTTCCATGAAATGTTGTGGAGTCAATACGCGATCAAGAGAGAACTCAGTATTTACACCCATTTTCATGGAAGTAAAAACATTAAAATGCCCATATCTCCAAAACCGCTTGTGCCCAAAAAGTATAGGTACAATCTACCAAATAGGACACATAATATATACCCCAAACAAAATAGAAATCAAATAATGTCTACTGAAGTTATCGTCGACAGACCTATTTCGTGCTTAAGTGACTACAGCTCCGAAACGTCGTGAGCTACGATGTTTGGGTTTGTCGCCATCAGTTTTTCCGACAAAAATTGTAAAAAATGCCGCAGACCGCATCTCAATACGATATATCTTGAAGCGATATGTTATTAAAGGTTTAGTTACATACGAACGTACATACACAGACGTATATGAAACGGATTTTAATGATATCCCCGGGTTCGTAAGACCCCTCCTTTACAGAGATCTCGGAATCAAGTTTCGGATGATAAAATGTGAATTTTATCTTGGCTTATTAAAAATAAACCCTCATATAAGAAAAGGTCAACCATACATTAAGAAATATTTACAAATAAAGGGTTCAAAACTACAAAAAAGAAAATTATAAGAACAATTATTTATCTGGGTTTTTTTTCTAGTCTGTAAATCATCGGCGGATGTACACACAAAAAGATCGGAGGTAATTCTTATAAAGGACTCAAAGTCGCTATGAGAAATTTTAATTATCAAGAGGAATAAATAATATAAAATATATAAATTATATTTTATTATTCCAATATTCTATCATGATAAAAAATAAAACGTAAAGTTAACTGTGGAGAGAGAAACAAAACACGCTAGGAAACAGAAATATCAAGAAAAGATGATAATTAATTCTTGAATAAGTCACACGTTGTTCAAGTTAAAATATATATATTTTAGTCTAACCACAATTAACATAAATATAAAAATCAGTATCAAAATATCAGTATCAAAATATAAAATCAAATATCAGTATCAAAATATAAAATCAATGATTATTTATGTTAATTGTGGTTAGACTAAAATATATATATTTTAACTTGAACAACGTGTGACTTATTCAAGAGTTAATTATCATCATGTTCGATTACCACAAAATATCGGTCAACACAACCAATTTTTTTTATCAAGAAAAGAAACGAAAACAAATGTTAGGTTATAGTTGAACAGTAGTAGTAGTGTAACCTACACGCCTCCGTATATTAGTATTAGTAGTTCTGGTCGAGTTCCTGCTTCAGTCCGGGAACTGTTTTCGCGGTTCTAGGACTGTCCCAGAACCGTTCGTCTTTCTGTTGGAACACGGGACTAAAAGTTCCAGAACCGTCCGAGAAGCGTGTAGGAACGGTCTTTCGATACTGCGCATGCTCCCGGCAGTTCTAGAACCGTCCGAGGCTCTGTTGGAACAAACCTAAAGTTAGCACTTAAAAAGTAGAGTAACCTCACAAAAAGTTTTCATTCTCTCTCTTTATTAAATATCAACTAAATAAGTTAACTTATTATAAGCGTTACAAATCAAATTTTTGTTTGCAATGAATTACATAAGAAAGGAAGTATTCCAGTGACTATTCCTTTCAGCTGGGATAATTATGTAGGATTAGATATTTTTTTAATATGTATATTCTCGTAGATAAATAAAATAATAGATTTATGAATGAAATAGTAATAAAAATAAAACCTCAATACAGATACATATAATAATAAAAAAATGTATGGGCTCTCAGGGCCACTCAGGGTCGTAACTAGAACTTTTGCGCCCCTGGCGAAACCTCTTAAATGCTCCCCCCCCCCCCCCCCCCCCCCTCGAAAGCTATTAGGTTAAAACACTGAAATTATAAGGTTGATACTTGTACTCATGGCGTTCTCCTCTTTAAAAGACCCCACATGACGGATTACCAGTAAAAGAAAATTTCAACCCCTAGTTTTTATGGGATGATTTCTTAGGGTTTCCCAATAATTTGGTTGCGTTATCACACATAACATAAGTTTCACATTTATTTTTGTGTTGGCACTTCCGGAGATCAGTTGCTGACAGAGACAGACTAGTGTAAGAATGTAAAAGGATCCTCGTTTTAGATTGAAAGAAACAACTTAGTTACTATTATCAGGGACGGAAGGATTTACGATTCCTAGAATGCTGTGTGGACCAACCTTCTCATATCTAGTGTGCCAAACCTGGGCTCTCACCCTTGCAATTTTTAACGCAGAATTGCAAGAATGCAATTTTTAAGCTAATTTTTAATTATTACGTCTTCATACCAAGGGCGGATCCAGCCAATTTTTTAAGGAGGCTGGAGAGGTCCGGGAGACCTCTCCCCCGGGGAATTTTTTGTAGTTTAATTACTTTATAACGTCTTTTAAGACTATTCCAAGAGCATCTAAAAGGTTATTTTATATACCAATATATTTAAGTTTTTTATGAGCGTTACATGAAGACCTGGGTATTTTATTTAAACAAAATTAGATTTGAATAATATTTTACTAGTAATATAAAAGATTAATGATTTATTTAGTACAAAGTAAAATAAATTGGTACATTTTAAAAATATTTGAGTTACGTGAATTAACAAAACAATTAAGTACGCCAACAAAGGTTACAGCAAGAAAGGTTCCACCTGTGCATGATTAGGTACTGTAGGGAAAATACCTTAGCCATATACGGTATTTGGAGATAAAGTCGGGAAAGTTGACCAAAAAGTCTTAATAGAAAACCTCTCAAATTTTGGAAGTTTTATAAGCGGAAAAAACACAAATCAAGATTTTCTCACTTTTTGAACAATTTTGATTCCCACTTCATCTCTTAAGGCTAAAGTATTGATTTTATGTCTAAAGATCATACGACGGTTATTTTTGCAGACTTTTTATTTTATTTTTGCTTCTACTTTTTTCTTTTTTTACTTTTTTCCTTTTACTGTAATTAAATAAGAATTACAAAAAAGTAAATCGTCAGTTTGGCGCCCCCCCTTCAGGTTGGCGCCCCTGGCGGGGGCCTTCCTCGCCACCCCCTAGCTACGGCCCTGGGGCCACTGCCTCTTTAAGCGACGAGGTGGGTTATATAGACTGATTTGGGATGCAAGGCGTTCTACAAGAGGATTGGGGTGATTGGATAGTGATTCATGGAATTTGTGATATCGGAATACGGATAGACCTAGGATAAAAGGAACATTGAGATCATTGTGAAAAGTGAGGTTGGAGACGTATGCAATTTTCCTGAGGATCTTAGATTGGAGAGTTTGGATTCGACGGGTCTTGGAGGGCTTGGTAAAATAATATAAACTTAAAAAATTTATTCTACTTAATAATTAAGATTTAAAAATTTAATTTTAAATTTTTCTTAATTTATTAAATTTGATGTTTATCTTTCTTTCTGCCCCCATTAGGAGGGCAGAAGAAACAATCCTGTTGCATGACCTACTAATGTAGCTGTTATTGTGGCACATGCTTTACTTCTTGTAATCCACAAGAGTCATTCATAAGATGTGTTTTATCATCTTAATACTTACAGGGAGATGTTCACCTAGATAGAAATAAAAGGACAAAGATTTGAGAATACATCCAATCAAAACAAACTCAAAAATATCTAGATACTGTAACAATTTAAATAAATGTACATTTGTTCATTAGGTCAGCAGCTACTACAATCAAATAGCTGAAGCAAATGCAGCCAATGAGAAAGGACCTAATGGATATCCACCAGAACCGTTTCATTACCTGCAGGCCCAGGTAGGACCATCAGGTCCTCGAGGTGCAAGTGGACCTGGAGGACCGCCTGGCCCTCAAGGATTTCAAGGAGTAAGGGGTGAGCCAGGTGAACCCGGTCCACAAGGATCTCCAGGACCACCAGGTCCTAGAGGAATACAAGGCCCAGTAGGCAAAGATGTGAGTGCACAACATATTTTACAAATTTACAGCCTAGCATATATATCTAGATTAGAGAGGCCCCCTTTCTCAGAGGAATTCAATACCATTTAATCCTTTGTACCTATGGTCATGCGACCTGTGGGGGTGTATAATATAGTGACTGTATTAGTTTAATTGGGGATTATTATTATTATTGGCTTTCTACACCCAGGGGGTCAAATCCTTACTTTTGGGTTCTAATTCAAAGAACAAAGGACATAGACCTCGTAGACGGATCCCTTGAATATTGTACAACTATGGGCTGTGACCTGATCAACACAGTACTAGGTTAATACAGAACTCGAGGGACTTCACACATTCACTCTAGCGTGAAACATGTTTTACCTATCTGGAATTTAAACTATCACCAGATACGTCGGTATTTGATCGTTGCGAGTACACCAATCCTCTAATATTATCATTACTATAATCTGAAATTAAATATTTTTGATTAAATAGTCATTTTAATACATGTTTAATGTACGTGTTAAAATTTTACCATTAGAACAGATTTTAAATTAAATAAAAGTATAGACTTTCAGTGCACAAACATGCTTTTACTTTTTAAGGGATCACCAGGTGAAGATGGAGAAGTTGGAGGGTTAGGGCCAGCAGGGCCACCAGGTCCAAGAGGTCTTCCAGGAATGCCAGGTCTACCTGGACCTAAAGGACATCGAGGCTACCCTGGACTGGATGGTACTAAAGGTGAACAAGGACAAATAGGGGAAAAAGGATCTACTGGCCTTTCAGGTTCTATGGGACCAACAGGTCCAATTGTAAGTATTGTGCATAAGTTAACCTTTGGTATACATTTGGTGTTTAATAAATAAGGTATTATAAAACAAATGGATAACATTTTTTATTTTTTTAATAATAATCATTTCTTTCAGGGACCTGCAGGACCAAGAGGGGAAAGAGGAAGAGAAGGACCTCCAGGTTCTCCAGGCTTGAGAGGAGTGGACGGAACAGCTGGACCACCTGGACAACCAGTAATGCATATAAATTAATATACATTAATTAATTAATTAATTAAAAAATCTATTTATATTAAAATAATCTACCCAATAAATGTAATAAATAATATGCAAAAATAAGTTGTGAACTAAAAATCAAATATTGTCTTTTAACTGTATTCAAGTTAAAGTCAACCAAACAATAAGTATAAATAGATTATTTTGTAAGTATATGTCCGAAAAGGCAGTATCATATATGTTATTATAAATTTACCTCTCTATTTTTTAGGGTTCTGTTGGAAAACCTGGACCTCCTGGATTTCCAGGGTCACCTGGTGCAAAAGGTGATATTGGTGCAGTCGGGCCAAAAGGAAGCCAAGGCTTGCAAGGTCCAAGAGGTAGGTAAAGTCAAAAAGATTTAAATAGACAGCTCACATTATGAGAGAAAGACATGAAGAAGAATATATAAATGTATCAATATTTATTTTATTATATTTATATATATTTACAGCCTAGCATAGATATCTAGATTAGAGAAGGCCCCCTTTCTCAGAGGAATTATATATGATATATATATATATATATATATATATATATATATATATATATATATATATATATATATATATATATGTGTGTGTGTGTGTGTGTGTGTGTGTATTTTTTTTTTCACTACAGGGGAATCTGGTAGACCAGGCCAACCTGGAGAAGTAGGTCCACCAGGAATTCCTGGAAAGGATGGTTTGGCTGGAGAAAAAGGTACTTCAGGAGCTGCTGGAACAACTGGACCACAAGGATTTCCAGGACCTAGAGGGTTGCCTGGTCTTGCTGGGTCATCAGGAGCACCTGGTGTTAAAGGTGAACCAGTAAGTGCAATTTTTAATCCTGAAACATAAAAAGGTCACAAATTACGGGGACTACCCAGTAATAAGTCCTTTTTATTCTACATATGTTCTATAATATAAATAGAATAGAATGAGTAGATGCATGTTCTGATATGTAGGGTCTTCAAGGAGAGCGTGGCTATAGAGGAGAAACAGGCCCCAAAGGGGAGCTAGGGGCCATTGGACCACGAGGTACAGCTGGTCCTGATGGACCGGAGGGAAAAAGAGGGAAAAGGGGACCACCAGGATCTCCTGGTCGATCTGGAGCTCAAGGAGATCGAGGACCTCCAGGAGCCACAGGGTTGCCTGGACCAGATGGGCCTGCTGGACCAAAAGGTATGTAACTGCCTGTATAGTGAGATTTTTATTTCGACCATTTTTATGAAAATGTAGTAGTAGCACAGCAGCATTTCTATTTCTATTTCGTTTCCAGGACAATCGGGTGACAGAGGTCCAGTGGGTCCTCAAGGACTAAAAGGAGCTCATGGGGACCCAGGAAGACCAGGCCCTCCAGGTCTCCAGGTATTTGATAATAGGCTATTATTATACAGGGTATTTCTAAAGTGACTATCTATTTGTTTGAATAAGAGATATTTAAAAAAAAAAAAAATGTTTGTACTGGCTCAATGGTACGCAGTACGCATATTGCTGTACGAATTCATGAATTTGAACATTTCAATTGATATGATACAATTTATTGTTCAGGATTATCTCAACATCCGATTTCACAATCGTTAGACAGCACATTCACCTGATTTAACAACTTTGTAATTTTTTTACCTAGTGATTCATTAAGTTTGAAAAGTGCCGCAGAAGAATTAGAGATCTAGCTGATCTTCGAAATCATATTACTGAGGCAATTGAAAAGATGACACCTGAAATACTTGAACGTGTGTTCCGTGAAACAGCTAATCACATTGAGCTTTGTAGAGACACCGATAGTTACCATGTCGAAACTAATAATTATATATGCCTATATGTTATATATTGTGTTTAAATGTCTACATACGAATATTTTCATGTATTAAGCCTCGATTACACGGGGCGAGTTTACTCGCTACTCGCTGCGAGTAAACTCGCTCCGTCTAATATAGCTAGCTAGTAAACTTGCTACTCGCTCAACGTGAGCGAGTAAAGTTGATCGCTGGGCTACTTTACTCGCTACTCGCTGGCGAGTTTACTCGCCGCGGGGGAATATGGCGAATTTACTCGCTACTCCCTAGCGATTTTACTCGCTGTGTGTAATTAAACTGCTGCAGAGCGAGTAGCGAGTAGCTACTCGCCCCGTGTAATCGAGGCTTTGGGTGTATTTTATAAATCCTATTATGTTACAAAATAGACAGTCACACCCTGTATAATTTTTTTTTCTCTAAGCTCAGAAATTCATTTTTTGTAAAATTCTCTGTTTTCAATTTCTCTTAAGGGCCCTCGAGGAGCCATGGGAAGAGTTGGAATACCTGGAAAAGTCGGTGTACCCGGAGAGAGAGGACAGCAAGGAGCAGATGGAAAACCAGGTGAATCAGGTCCTCAAGGTCTTCAAGGGTTGCCTGGACCCATTGGGCCTCCTGGTGATAAGGGACAAAGGGTATTATTTATTTATTATAACTGCTTGGTTTGTTTCAAGCACTTCATTGATTTAAACTCATTTAAAACCTGAATTAATGTCACAATCAGACTAACTTAAAATGCTTCCTTTTCTTCTTCAGGGAGAACCGGGGAAGGACGGAGAACCAGGACTGACAGGAAGTGTGGGTCCACGAGGAGATCCAGGTAAGGATGGCCAATCAGGTCCCCAAGGACCACCAGGACCAATCGGACCTTCAGGAGAGAGAGGACCACTCGGGCCACCAGGACCAAGGGGTTTTCAGGCAATTAATTTAATTTTTGTTGAACCAACAAAATGGATTAAGTTGACGAGACTTTTATAGAACTTAAACTTGTTCACGCTCTAACATTAATTGTTGTATTTGATTACTTTCAACATTTAAAGGGTCTTCCTGGTGGACCTGGTAGCCCTGGAGCACCGGGCAAGGATGGAGAAGCAGGTTTGCCAGGAGGAGTCGGTCTACCAGGACCTCAAGGCTCTAGAGGTGAAAGAGGAAGTCCAGGAGAACGTGGATCAGCAGGCCCTCCAGGATTAATTGGACCCCGAGGACCTCCTGGGCAAGCAGGAAATGATGGTTTGATAGTAAGTACTCTGGATTTAAGTAAGTCATGTTCCCCAAAAAGCATTGAATGTTGGAAATAAATTGGTTGTGCGTGAAGTCTCACGTAAAAAGGGTTTCGTTCGTATTGTGAACATGCAATTAGTTAGTAAAACCGGGGTAAAAAAAACCGTTAGTAAAATTTTAAAAAAGAGGAATTATCCGCCATTTTGGATTCCCAGTTAATCAGATCAAATTGCTATTCTTATTTTTTCTATGCCCCAGTAGGCCGCACATAATGGATATTCTAAGTAACAGCAGAAATATAGTTTTAGGGGGAGAGGCACGCAAAATGTTGATGTTTTTTGACAAAATGACACGAAAAATTAAAGACTTTCCACAAGTGATATATATTTTTGTAATCTATTCTTCAATTCCTTTTACTTAATAGCCCAAATAAATATTTTTTCACGAGACATGAATTATCTGCCATTTTTTATTTGAACAGCTGATAATTTTAAGTTCGCTATATTTTTCCTGAATGCGCATCAAAACGATCTTTAATACTGGAAAGTTTCATATTTTTGTCTTTTGATTCAAAGGTTAATAGTACCGAACAGAGTGACAGGCAGACAGGCTACAACTAAGTCAAGGCTTGTGTAGAGAAAGTCCTATCAAAAAATAACTATCAGTCTTGCCAAATGAATTTTTGCTTCCAAGCTTACCAAAGGTAGTGCAAGCTATGTGATCCGAATTTGAAATTGAAAACTCCGATTTCAAAAACTCCATAACAGAAATCCGTTTCAGACATCAGGGAACATTTCTGGTTCCGTGTCTTTATGTCAGTCTGTCTGTTGGTCTGTCGGTCTGTCGCTCTATTTTTGCGAACCATCATATCTTAGAAACTCCACGTCCGATTTTAATGCAATTTGGATGGTAGGTCGTGATTAGCCTATTGTTGGTCCCATATAAGTTTCAACCTTCTGCGCCTATTTGTTTCTCTTCCACATGTGCACAAACATACATTTATTTACACTTATAGCTTTAAAAGTACTTATATAATTTGTAAGAATTTTTTATAGTTTATCGAAAGTAACCCTCAGATAGCTCCAGATTAATATGAACTGTCTGCGCTCTATAACTTTTGCTAAATTGATACTTTACTTCATGTTAAAAATCAAAACAATTTTGACTGATTAATAAACCGGGGGAAACAATTAAACAAAATAGACAATAATGGCGTGTAAAAGAATAAAATCAATAAAGTACGTGATAGGATGCGAGAAAGCTATGTGGCTCACCAATTGGCAGTCTATTTTAAGTTTGCTATTTAGTTTTATTGCAACTGCTTATTATTAAGCTGTTTTTTAATAATCAAGCATACGAAGAGCCAATTTTTTTTAAACACGGAGTAATCACTTGAAACCTCTCTTTAATCAATTTTAGGGTCTGTTGGCAAGATTTTGTACCAATTCATCTTGTTAATTGCTTTTTTCGTGTCCCACCCTCCTTAGTTTTTGTAACTAATCAACGAAAATCTGAAATAAGCAAAGTTATTTTTTATCAAAAAAACAGAACAACGCATATTTCGTGAGGAAAATACCCCCCCCCCCCCCATCTTTAATGGCCAATTTATTTAAATAAAGCGATCCAAATCATTTATTATTTATCAGGGAATGTTTCAATAGCGCAGGTTTCCGCGGCGTCTAATAATTCAGAGACATTGTGAATCTCGGCGTTTCCATATGAATCCACTAGATATGTAAAAAGACACATGCTTGGCCAATTTTTTAAAATATGTACTTTATGTTATATATCTGTTAATTTTTTTTCTAATTGTTATAGGGTTCGCCTGGTATAAAAGGAGACAAAGGTCACATAGGACCATCAGGCCTTGTGGTAAAATACTTGTTAATGTTAATTAATTTAATATTTTTATCAAGTTAGTTTCTATAATTACCTGTGTGTTGAGATTATTATTGAATATTTATAGTAATTTAAAATATCCAAAACAAACTAAATTTTCTCATAAACACAATTTCTTTGTACAGAGTTTTCCATTTGTTAGTAGAACAAGTTCTGGTGGTTAAGTTGAATTATTATTGGACATTAAATTTCTATCAATATTTACTACAACAGGGAATCGAACCCTAAGCTATATTTAAAAGATATAAATTAAATGATCAGATTTTAAGTAATGGCTTAAAAAAGAAACAATTAAATACATGTATTTAACTCAAAAAATAATATATGTCAAATGTATTGTAATTAGACTCGGCTCGTTCAGAGGGTGAAAACGGAATGAATATATTTATCACACAAGTTAACAAGTAACATATTGACATGAAAATACAAGTACAAGTACAAAATACACAAGTACATACAACTAAATACACTAACATCCTCTCTTCTTAGAGGGGAAACCTGACCGGGGGTTTTACTACACGCCCACACCGGGTGGTGTAGGGTTGACTACCTCCTTGTTGGCGAGGTGGGGAACCCTTTGGAATCGGCAAGGTTTTCTTTTCTCCAAGTTCGTCTTCCGGATGGGTGTAGTCTGGATCGAACACTGAAGAGGAAGTTCTCTCGGTCACGGGGATCAGGACTTCGCGGTTTCTCCGTACATTCCCAAAGGAAGTCGATATGAGATAACTTCGAGGTTCTTTACCACGGTTTATAACATATCCATAGCGTCCAAGGTCTCGGATCCATACCCTCGTCTTGGGTTTGATATCCTTGAGTTCCCTGCATCTATGTCGCTTGTCAAAATAGTATGTAGACCTAGAGTTCTTTTCTTCCATGGCTGCTTTGATCCGTCGGATCCCTGGCCATTTCGGGATGAGTTTCTTTGACTCCACCGGGACATTGGTTCGAAGTATACACCCCATGAGCATCTCGGCTGGGCTGGATCCATTCTCGAGAGGGGTCGCACGATATGACAACAACCCTAACCAAACATCCTCTTCCTTCATTAAAATATTTTTAACTGCTTTTACCGCAGCTTCAGCTTTGCCATTGCTTCTAGGATGGTACGGGCTGCTGGTGGTGTGGTGCATTCGGATGTACGAGGCGAACTTTCTGAAGTCCGCACTTCTAAACTGAGGCCCGTTGTCACTTCTGAACGTGGCAGGAATTCCGTGTCGGCCAAAGATGGTCTTAAGATGTCCTATGACGGCTTTTGATGTCGTTGTTTTTAGCTGCACTACCTCAGGGTATGTTGAAAAATAGTCAACGACTACCAGATATTCTTTTCCATTTAGAGTCATAAGATCAGCTGCAACTCGCTCCCACGGATGCCTAGCGGGCTCAATCGGTAACAGCGGTTACGTGCTGTTCCTTCTATTTTCCAAACACTCGGGACATTTTTCTATCAGAGTCTTAACCTGTTCTGACACTCCCGGCCACCACACTGTATTCTTGGCCCTTGCACGGCATTTTGTTATCCCCAGGTGTCCTTTATGTAAACAGCCCAGAATCTCCTTCTGCATTCTTCTTGGTATGTACAGCCTGCTTCCGTACATAACCAAACCATTCACAATGTTCAGCATTTCCTTATACGAATAATAGAAACGTAGTTCAGGTTCGAGGTCAATAGGTCTAGCAGGCCATCCTTTCTTGACGTATTGGATCAGACGCTGGGTTACATCGTCTGTCCTTTGCTCTTCTAGTACCTCTTCAAGACGTCTGTCGTTCATCGGGAGCGATTTTAATATTTGATCACAATGAATTGAGTCGACGGCTTCATCCATGACGTCAATGTCTGGAAGAGCCCCTTTCGTTGGAGATCTTGACAGCACGTCTGGTGACACGAATTCTCTTCCGGCTACATGCTGAATGTGGAATTGGTACGGAGTTAGACGCATTCGGAATCTTTGCAGTCTAACTGACAGGTCTGATATAGGTTTTTCTTTCAATAATGACACCAGAGGCTTGTGATCCGTCTTGATTAAAAAATCCGGCAACCCTAGGAGGAAGTTCGAGAAACGCTCACAGCACCACGTTGTCGCCAACGCTTCTTTTTCAATTTGGGCGTAGCGACGTTCCGTTGGTGTAAGCGTTCTAGATGCGTAGCTAACTACTTTCCAGGTTCCGTCATATTGTTTCTGCTCGATCAGCCCGCCGACTCCAAACGACGATGCATCGGCAGATATGCAGGTTTCAAGATTAGGATCATAGAGAGATAAAATGGGAGCTCTTGTCAACATTGTTTTTATTTTGTCAAAACAATCCGAATGTTTACGCGTCCAATTTTTAATTTCATTTTTTTCTGATTTTAATAGGTTTCTTAACGGTTCAGTTAATTCCGAAATGTGTGGCAAAAATTTTAAATGACAATTGATCATGCCTAACATTTGCCTAAGTGCTGAAATTGTTTTTGGTTCCTCTAATGCTAGAATTGCTGACACTTTGTCAGGATCCGGTTTAATACCGTCGGAACTCACAATGTGCCCAAGGAACTTAACTGACTCAACCCTAAACTTACATTTGCTTTTATTAAGAGTCACCCCTGCCTCTGACAGTTTTTCTAAAACCTCTTTTAATCTTTTGTCGTGGTCTTCCACGGTAGTACCGAATACTAAGATGTCGTCCATTAATATTACAATCCCCGGCAATCCGTCTACTATTTGGGACATGCGGCGTTGGAAATGTTCACTCGCTGAAGTGATACCCATAGGCAAACGATTAAAATAATACCTACCAAATGCAGTAATGAAAGTGGTCAAAAGCCTAGATTCCTCAGCTAGTGGTATCTGAAAATATCCACTGCGTGCGTCAAGCTTTGAGAAAACCTTTCCCCCTGTCAACTGTGAAAGACAGTCCTCCACTGTGGGCAATATCAATCGTTCCCTTAAAACTGCTTGGTTTAGCCGGGTGTAATCTACTGTTAAGCGTATTTCTTTGTTTGGTTTAGGGACAACTACAATCGGGGCACACCACTCTGTGGGCTCCTCGACCTTAGATATAACCCCTTCTTTTTCGAGTTTGTCTAATTCAAATTTAAGTTTATCTTTTAACAAAATCCCAACGGGTCTCGGTGACATCACCGAGTAGGGCTCGACATCCGCTTTCAGCTTTATTCTGTAGCTACCTTTTAGTCTTCCTAAACCCTCAAACACATGCTCAACCGCATTTCCGGTTTAGCATTAGTGACTGTATTAATCCACTTTAGCACCCCTAACCCAGACAATGCCGGTCGGCCTAGTAAACCTTCCTGTTTACCCTGTATTACATAAATTACTTCAATGAACCTCTTACCTTTCCACTTAAGGTTTGCTTTGAATTTCCCTTTTAATACCAAAGGGCTAGAGCAGGCTCCCCTAAGGGTTTGGTGAGCTTTGGATAGTTTAATTTTTCCAAGCTTTCTAAAAGTAGCTTCATCTATGACCGTGACATCCGCGCCACTGTCAACTTTAAAGATTATTTCACGGTCACCCAGTTCCACTTTTATTCTCCAAGGTTCCGACTTTCGGACCTCTGAAACATGGATCGTATTCAAGTACCCCTCGGAATCACTATCCGAACCAACAGCCATAGAGTTAACCGCTTTAGTTTTACGGCAAACGTTTTGCCAGTGCCCAACTTTAGCGCACCGCCTACAACGACTGTTTCTAGCAGGACATGGTCTTAATGTATGGGATTTTCCACATTTCTCACACAATTTTTGGGACTGATATTCAGGTTTTCGAGTTTTAGAATCTGACTGATTCCTACGGTTTTCAGATTTCTTAACCCGCAAAACCCTATCCTCTTTAGTCTCTTATGACCGACTGTTGTTCGTGGACTTTTTCCGCCTGCCGGACTCGCATCGTTGTAGGTTTTCGGAAAGTTGCACATTCCTAATACCAACAACTATGCTATCTCTTATTAGTTCGTCTCGCAGTTGACCGAATTCGCAGGTTTTGGCTAATATATGTAACGACCTAATGAAATCATCTACCGGTTCGTCTACACCTTGCGCCCTTTTATTGAATTTAGCCCGTTCGTAAATTATGTTTCTTTTCCCGTTAAAATGAGCATTAAATTTATGAAAAACCGTTTCAAAACAATTTTGTTCCCCTAAGGACAAATTAAATGAACTCAGAATGTCATCAGCTAAATCGCCCATAAGATAAATAAATGTACTGATTTGCATTGACTCAGACTGATCCTTTAGACCAGAGCACTCACGATACCTTTCGAATCCCCTGCTCCATGACGCCCAATCCGCCGAATAAAAAGAGAATTCTTTTGGTGCCACTATAGATGGATGCATCAAGGTTCTGTTCATCAAGTTTGCAACACTGGAATTTTCTACGTCTTTGCTCATCTTCCAATTTTTATTTTTATTTTTTTTTTTTTTTTTACGTCACTTATTAAATTATTATTGCTTAATGACAGTTATTTTTACTTTACTTGAGATTAACTTCTTTCTCTCTTCTTCTGCGTAAGTTCTTCACGCTGCCACCATGTATTGTAATTAGACTCGACTCGTTCAGAGGGTGAAAACGGAATGAATATATTTATCACACAAGTTAACAAGTAACATCTTGACATGAAAATACAAGTACAAGTACAAAATACACAAGTACATAAAACTAAATACACTAACATCAAACCAAAGACACTAGGAGAAAAATAAATAATTTTCAAATGTGATGAACAGCTACATATTCTAGCCTCTTTATTTTAATTTATAGGGTCTTCCCGGACCTCGTGGTTTAACTGGTTTACAAGGTCTCAAAGGAGAGAGAGGAAGTTCAGGACTTTTAGGTCCACAAGGACCTCCAGGTAAATTACAACTTTTTGTTATTGATTTGTAAAGTGATTAAAACTATAAATTTGTTATTGGGTACTAAATAATTGTCTTTTGTGGATAAGCCAGATTGTTAAAATTGAAACATTAAACCTTATTTTAGGTAGACAAGGAGAAAGGGGCCTACAGGGTCCAATGGGTCCTATAGGTGTGCCAGGAGAACCAGCAGAGAGGGGTGATCCAGGCCAGCCTGGCAGTCAAGGAGAGCCTGGTCCGCCAGGATCCCAGGGATCAAGGGGCCAGACTGGACCACCAGGTTTACAAGGTTTTCCAGGGCCACAAGGTCTAGCTGGAGCACACGGAGTAAAAGGAGAAAGAGGTCTTCCTGGATTTAAAGGGGAGCAAGGAGGTTCTGGACTTACAGGTAATAAAATTTTTTGTTAGATAATTTTAATTTAATTCATTTAATAATTTTAACTAATAACTTTTATAATTCATTCTTTTAACAAATTTTAGGTCCACCAGGAGAGCCTGGCTTAATGGGCTTGACAGGTTTAACTGGAGCTAAAGGAGGAAGAGGTGAAATGGGACCACGTGGTCCAGTAGGTTTGATGGGGCCAGTAGGTCCTCCAGGGCCCTCTGGACATCCAGGTGAAGCTGGGAAACAAGGAGTATCAGGTCCACCTGGAATTACTGGAATTAAAGGTGTAGCAGGAGAACCTGGTAGAGCAGGACAACCAGGACCACAGGGTCTATCAGGAGTACCTGGAGCTGAGGGACTCAAAGGAGAACAAGGTAGTCCAGGACAAACAGGCAAAGTTGGACCATTTGGACCTCCAGGTCCACCAGGTGACAGAGGATTGCCTGGGCTTCCTGGACCTACTGGGCCTCTAGGAGCTAGAGGGTTACGAGGGGCTCCAGTAAGACTTAAGTCATTCTATTCTTTTTTATTTCTTAAAATTATATTATCAAATAACAGTAAAATTGTATTACTTCATATTTTTGTGATTTTATTATAAATTAGAGAACGAAAAAATCTATGGTTTAGGGCGAACCAGGTGAGGCAGGAAAACCAGGCAATGAGGGATTACCAGGTGCACAAGGTCCTCTAGGACTTACAGGTCCTCCAGGTCCCCAAGGAGACCCAGGTCCTGAAGGTAACCCAGGAAAACCAGGACCTTCCGGCTTAACTGGTAGACCAGGAGACAAAGGACCAATTGGGTCATCTGGACCTCCTGGACAGACAGGACCACCAGGACTCCCAGTCAGTTTTATTTTGATTGAGTTTAAAAACTAATAAAAATATTTGATATTTTATGTTATACATATGTTTGCTTTTTTGTAAGGTAGTTGTTTAAATAAACTTGATCAATTAATCACTAAGATGTGTTTTTCTTTCTTTAGGGGTCTCAAGGAACAGCAGGATCACCAGGACCTTCAGGTGAAAGAGGACCAAGAGGTGAAACAGGACCTAGAGGAGTTGATGGCCCAATAGTAAATATATAAATATTTCTAAAATATTGCTTTAATTTAATTTTGCTTCATCTTAATCTGTTATTTTCTAAACACAAAATACGTATACTTTTAGGGTCTGAGAGGTAAACCTGGACCCCCTGGAGATCAAGGACTAAAAGGAGAAAGAGGAGATATTGGTATCCAAGGAATTAAAGGACATCGTGGTCTCACAGGTCTTCAGGGCCTTCAAGGACTTCCGGTAAAACACGAATGTTACATAATGTTATAATAATATAAGCACCCATGGGCTGGAGCCCCCCCCCCCCCCCCCCCCCGGGGTCCGGGGTCCAGGGAAAATTTTTAATTGCAAAAGATGAGTTTTAATGATTACTGAGGGCAATTTTGTCCTTACAGCAAAAGATGTTTGGTGGGGACAAATTTTGAAGTTAAACTAAGATGGGCTAAAAAAAACAAATATTTGCGTAGTTTTGTAGCTGGTATCATTTCTTTTTTTTCCGGGGGGCTTTTACACCCGAATGCTCAAGCCACTAAGGTGGGCCCATCGAAAAACCCGGGTTAGGGAACGAAATCTTCACACTTTTGTGAAGATGTGGTCGGTAACCATGACTCCCCTCCTGGTTGTATTACAACTAGGAGTGTCATCATCATGGTTTCCAGGCCGAAATCTGGTGGCGCCACTCTTTCGAGGAGCTTCCCATTTATTTAAACAATGTTGGGTTGACATTGAGCGGGGGGCCCGGTCCGGGAATCGAACCCAGAGCTGTGGTCAGAAGCGTTCACCGATCCCATCTACTGACCCTGCTCGAGGCTGCTTAACTTGCGTTATCACATGGCAAGCGCGCTAGCCTCTGAGCCACCCACGTAAGTATCATTAAAAGACCTTCATATACACTTTGTAAAATACATAATTTAAAATAAAACAAAATATAAATTGTTTGCTAAAATAGTGAGATCAAGAGAAAACAAATCAAAATTGTTAAGTAACACTTTTTTTTACAAAAGTTGCATTACTTGTAAAAAAATATTAATATCAGTATGTTAATATGATTTGTCTGTTAGTTTCTCTCCTATAAACTAACATTGACCATATTGGATAAGATAAAAAATGTCAAAAATCTAAGTAACTAAATGACAATACCCATAACTTCCCATAAACAATACCATAAACTTCCATACCCATGACACACTAGGAATAATTTTAAGTTCATCGCAATCAGTGAAGAAATTAGTAACTGGGCCCCTTTGAACGAATAACGGCAAGGGGACGGGAAATTTTTAAAATTCAAAAAGATGAGTCCGCCCGCCATTCGGGCCTATAGTTTTGCCACTAATCACAATATCCATCTTACCTTTTTGGTTGTAAAAAACCAGGCCCGGGCCTGTGCCTCTCAAACTTAGCTAGGGCATTGGGGGCCCCTCGCCAAAAAAAGGGATCAGAAATAAAGTTGCAGTAAATTTAATTGGCTTTAATGCAAGCAAAAAATTAAGTCTGTAGACAAAATTGTTCTGTTGCAATCGTAAAATAAAAAACAAAATCCGGAATATTGTAATTTTTAAGAAATGACCCTATACCTAATATAATAACTAATTACAAATTTTGGGCATTCGACAAAAAAAATGCAGTCATTTTTAAAGGTGGAAAAGTGTATTTACATTGTATGTACATTTCTCATTTTTCGAAGCTTCAAACTTAGGATCACAGAATTTGGAAAACATGAAAGTAGTGGATATTATTAAAGAAGCTAAAGCCTTCTTCCCAAATACATATTAACAATGGTTTATCTATCTTGATTGCTCTGCCATGTACAACAAGTACAATTGAAAGATCATTTAGCACCCTGAGGCGGGTGAAAACAGGCTGAAAGGATTATGTTTATAAAGTGTTCATAAAAAGCTTGCGTCAGAAGAAAAGAAAGAGATAGAGTTATAAGTAATTAATAATTTTGCTAATAATCCTAGGCGATTAATATTTTAAGGTTTTATTGTAAAAATTAAATTATATACATACTTGCATCCAAATGGAATAATTTACCACCATAATTTACTGTTTATTTGACGTAATTGACTTATTTTATTAATTTTAATAATGTACTAGCATAGATTGATTTTCTACAATTATTTATTATTAAAACAAAATTGGGGGAGGACTTAATTAATTTACTATTTTTGGGGTCTGTCTATGACTTAGGGTGGTGCAACTACTATCACTACCTTTTTTTGAGGCTCTTATTCCCTCTCTTAAGATTTTTCATACTACTCCTATGCTCAAAATACCCACCCCACAATTTATAGAAAATTTGAAAATGTTGAAAATTTAGTCGTCCTTTAAATTAACCCTAGAATGACACCGGGGGTCTGTATGACCCCAAGTAAAAGAGCTTAAGCTCAGATCTTATTTCTTTGAATCTCAGATTTTTTTTTTTTTTTTTTCCTTGTCTAAATACTCTTTACCTTCCTGCCCCCCTATTTCACCAATCAAAGGTATCAGTTTCTGTATAATCTTTCAACAGTGAGCATGTCAAGAGCTTCTGGGGTCTAGCTGACCCCACGGTGTAGTTACCCACCAACTTTTTTCAGCCAACACTAATTTATAGTTGCTCTAATCAACCCTCCATCAAGATAATTCTATCGATCCTGATACAGGCAACCCTGAAATCATCATGAGCTATAATAAAACAAAATGTGGGACAGATTCGTTTGACCCACAGGTGGCCTCAGCGGTTTTTCCTTGGTATATGCTTGATCAGGCAGGTGTCAACGCTGCTATTCTTCATTGTATGACCAACTGGCAAAAGAAACTACCGCGGAAGGATTTTATTTTTGAATTAGGCTTCTCCCTAGTCAAACCATGAAGGAAAGGATTAAAAGATATGAATGCTATGCAGTGATTGCCATGGTGCTATTTGTGATGAGCATCGGTCCTACAAATGCTTAGAATGCTAAAAGCTTCACTGAGGACATTTTGTATAATTTTGTGATTTTTTTGTCATTTATTAGTTTCTTTTTATAAAAAAAAATAGTAGGAAATTTGTTGGCTTGCCATTTTTATGCTAGATTTTAATTTTTAAAACCAGCTTTGTTAAAACAAAAAGTTACTTTTTTTCATACCTTGCTTCATTATTAGCATTAGTTTATAAGTTCTGTTCATTGTATTGGCCCTGTAGATTGAAATTAATATTTTAATATTACAATAATATTTTATGCGTTTCTGGATAGAGCGGAAAACCTAGGTGGGGTCATATAGACCCCACGGTGTCTGATTTGAATGTGGAAATAACGGTGTCATTCTAGGGTTAAAGTATAACATGCCGTAATGACCGAAATCTTTTAGTCTGCCATATCGGCCATCTTGAAAATAGTGATACATTTTTTTGAATTCCATTCGAATCAGTAAATGTTTACACCAGTTATCGTTAAACAAACAAAATAAAAAACGTATCAAAGCCTGCCTCAGATAAATGACGAACTCTCTACGCTTATTCAATTAAAACTTAAATAAATTGTAATTGTTTAAAAAGGAATAAGAGTTAAATCTAATTTTCTTTTTATTTTGTAGGGTCCAGCAGGGGAAAAAGGTATGATTGGCTCACCAGGCCCTCCAGGAAAAGAAGGAGATATGGGACCAAGAGGTAAATATTTATCAAAAATACTATTTCTTTTTTTTAAGTCATTGAAAATGTTCTTTCTTTTATAACCTTCAGGTGGTTGTGCCTTTGTAAATTCTATAGGCGTTTTTAAGCGGTGTTTAAACTGCACTTCAATTATACTTATTTTTGTTTTTGTTATTGTTGTTGGTACTTACTTTCCATGGATTATAATAATTCATTAAAAACCCTTATATAAATTATCTTGTATAAACCTGTAAAACTAAATCTCTGGACTATATAGTGTACACTGGTTATACTACCTTATGTTTCTTTATATCACTTTTAACTACTTAAGAAAATTAATACAATATCCTTCAGATGTTAATATAGCTATATTTTTTAATTATAAATCTTTTCACAAGTCAATTCTTTTCGACTAGTTGGCCGAGTGACTTCAATTACATCTTGAAATAGCAACCTGAATTCGTTTAATAGCTAAAGTCCTTTCTTCGAAGTTGATATAAGGAGCAGTTTAGATTTTGTTTAGATAACTACTCCGTCCTCTTTCTCAGGTTCATCTAATGTCCCCTTGACTCCTAGGAATGCGTGTTGGAGTCAACATTTCTTCTACATCAGAACCTCCAATGGCAAGTAGAGACAGACTCTACCTCCACTAGCAGGGCTGAAAGTTGAATTAAAGTGAGCTGGGTTTTAAGGTGGTATACCCGTGGGGAGTATGCGTATGCATGTCTGGTTACCATTTTTGAACGTAGCCCATAGCCAATCCAAGCCATGTGTTTGTCATGAAGCAAGATGTTTTTAAAGAATAATAATAAATATAAATTCTTAAATTTCCTTCTTATGGCGACCGTGAACATGGAAAGAACTAAGAAAGCGAGGAGGATTGCACGAGCGAACTTCACGAAAATATTCAACAAAATCGAAGAGGAGTTAAAGGCTGCAGTTCCATCGTGCGTAATTCTAGAATCTCAGTTAGAATGGCTAGAAAAGAGGTTCAAAGAGTTAGACGCTGATTTGAACGAAGTAGTAACTCTGAATAAAAGACTCAGTCATCGGCGAAAAATATTGGATTGCCTTAAGAAGCGGATTCGCAATGAATATATCGGGATGTTAAGCACCAAGAGAAAACACATTGACTCTAAGAAAAGGATTGAATGGCCACTCTCTCTCAATATTGAACAAGAAAAAGGTTACGGCCGACGGCTGATGAAGCTGAAGACTGCATCAGGAGAGATGACCAGACCTGTACAAAGGTTATACCATGCAGGAGATACATTCTAGAAATGTAGGCGGGATCCAGCTTCTCGGTGTGGAGGATGTTAAATGTTGCTAGGGTTATTAATGTTTATATTTTGATTATTGTATTTGTGTCAAAGAAAATATAATGTCAGACTAGTTTAAGATTTGAAGAAAGAGTTTCATTTTTTTTTAGTAAAAATAATTTAAGTATTTTAAGTGTAAGAACTTATAGTTCTATTGAGTTGTTTTTACACACCTTATAATTTGCATTCGCAACAGTTAGTCGTCGATTTACATAAGCAGCTACCCCCTCTTATGTTGCGATTTGCGATGCTGGGTGAACATCGAGCTTTGCAGCCCGGATGCCCATCCAAATGATGACCATGCCAGATGCTTCTTTACTTTATTAGTAGGCCAGCCCATGCTCTCCTATCTAAGCAAACGGGGCCCTCTTCTTGATAAAGAGCCCCCAGTAAATGTGCCTGTCCTAAAAAGCCAGTAATATTCATTTTTTCCTCAAGGGAAAATCAAGTCAATTGGCTACATTCCAGGTTGAAATATAAATAAATTTTATGTTCAAAAAGATTTAAAACCAATAAATGTGCCACAGGATTGCAAGGAAGAGATGGTAACCAAGGAGCTCATGGTCCGCTAGGTCCCAGTGGTCCAAGGGGACCACCTGGAGAGCCAGGAAGAAATGGATTGACAGGAGATCCTGGTCTACCTGGTCCTCCTGGCCCACCAGGAGAACCACTTAGCTATGATGCTGCTGCCTTAGCTGCAATGCTTGCACATGCGAATGTTAAGGTAACACAGTTCGTAATAACTCAGATAATAGTTGGTTTTTAGACTCAAGTTCCTCGAAAACAAACTATGTTATTTTGTTATAAATTAACACCATTTTCTGATTTCCTTCTGTGTTAAAAGGGCCCAGACCCGTACAGTAAGGATGAGCCTATGAGGATGTTTGGTAAGGATATGTCAGAAGCAGAGAAAAAACAACTGATAACCAAAGCTTATCAACAACTCAAGGTGAGTTTTGATAAACTGATGAGACCAGATGGGACTCAGGAGGCACCAGCCAAAACATGCAGAGATTTAGCTGTAGCTCATCCTCATCTCCCTTCAGGTTTATACTCAACTTTATTCCCAAAAAAAAAAATATATATAGGGAAATAATTTACTTTAATTTGTAGTTGATGCTTCGTTCTCTGCTATTATTATTGATACTCTAATATTTTAGCTTTCTTCCTTGAATTGTTAATAATTATCATCAAACAGTAAGATTGTTTATTTGTTTAGGTGAATACTGGATTGATCCTAATGAAGGTGACATTAAAGATGCTATATTGGTGTATTGTAACATGCAAGATAGGTCATCTTGTATATATGCCAAGCCTGAGACAACTGAAGAGATATCACTTGACACCAAAGAACCTGAAGTATGGCTGGGAGAAGTTTCTAATGGAATTAAGGTAAGCACATTATGTAACAGCACATTAAAATTCTATTGACTGTAAATTATCATATATAATATGCACTTGTGTATAATACGCAGCCTGAATTTAGGGCTGAAATTTCAGGAAAATTAAAATTAAATTATTATATGCACCTGAAATTCGGGGATCATTTATCTCTATTTTTAATCTTGTGTGCATTGCACACAAGATTCCAATTTTATTATTATTATTTTACTTTTTTTATTGTTAATAAGCATAATACAGGGTGGTCCAAAAGTCTCCCCCCCCCCTCTTAACTTTTGAACGGTTTGAGATAAATTAATGAAACTTGGGGGATCTCTACCATGCAAAGTGAAGTTTGTTTTCATGCGATCACCCGCTAGGGGCAACCACCCACTTTGCCCCCAGGCCACCCAACTTCAAAATTTCAAATTGGAGTGTATATTTTTGATAGCATATTTGGATTCTGCAGTGAAAAATAATAAACTTTTACTTGAAACTTTTTTTCTATTTCCAATATTTTGCCCCTTATAGGGGGGCAAAGATAGCAAAATAACCCTCACTATCATACTTTGTAAAATCTAAACGGTTAGAGATAAATTAATGAAACTTAGGGGATCCGTACCATGTAAGGGGAAGTTGGTTTTCATGCAATCGCGCAGTAGGGGCAACCAATATTTTGCCCCCAGGCCAACTAACTTCAAAATTTTAACCTAAAGTGTATATTTTTGATAGCAGATTTAGATTCTACGGCAAAAAATAAAAATATTTTACTTCAAACTTTTTTTCCATCTCCAATATTTTTCCCCCTATAGGGGGGCAAAGGTATAAAAAGGGTAGATTTCAGCGCCTGGGGGCAAAATGGTGGTTGCCCCTAGTACGCGAGTGGATGACTACACACTTCCCTTTACATTGTACAGATGCCCCAAGTTCCATTACTTTATTTCAAACCGTTTAGATTTTATAACGATATAAGAGTGTTTCTTTACTATTTCGGAAGGGTTATTTTGCTATCTTTGCCCCCCTGTAGGGGGCAAAATATTGGAGATAGAAAAAATAGTTTCAAGTAAAAGTTTATTATTTTTCACCGTAGAATCCAAATCTGCTAGGAAAATATATACTCCAATTTGAAATTTTGAAGTTGGGTGGCCTGGGGGCAAAGTGGGTGGTTGCCCCTAGTGGGTGATCCCATGAAAACAAACTTCCCTTTGCATGGTAGAGATCCCCCAAGTTTCATTAATTTATCTCAAACCGTTCAAAAGTTAAGAGGGGGGGGGGGAGACTTTTGGACCACCCTGTATATAAGAGGAAAAAAACAATTTTATTAAGATTAATAGTAGGTGTTTATAAATTTCTCAGCGGTTAAAATGATTAAAATCAAATTTTTTAATGAATTTCCGAAGAAAAAATAACTTTTTTTAATTCTGTTTATTTACAATACACAGCGCCGGTGCTACACTTTGGCCGCCACAGGCAAGACGGTATTTGGTCGCCCCACTGAAGCAGGAATATTTTGACCGGGAAGGGGGGGGGGGGGAGGATAGGATGAGGGTGATTTTTTGGGGGCTTCCTTACATTTATCCAGTGTTTAGGTTTTTTACATGCAACACAACTGGAAAGTTTCAAATTTTTATGTTGGGTATTTTTGGGGATACAGATGCTTTAACAACCTCCATTTCAGGCACAGTCAGACAAACGCAAGAAATTATAAGCGTTCTCGGTTTGGTTTCGCCTAAGGAACCTAAATCGGATATACCTAGAGATCATGCGAGTTCAACAAAAGTTGGCCTATAAGTTGGTATCTTTAAAATTTTAAAGTATTCCTAAAATATTCCTGTTTTAAGTTGGGAAAAATATTATTGAAATAAAAAAATAGGCCTAAACCGCAACTGGGACAGGGCCATATAACTGAATTTTGAGGTATATTAATGTCATAATATTTAAATATAATCATACAACTTAATTTATTTTTGGGGCCCTAAAATTTTCTATGATTATATTTGAAATATTATCCTTAGTGGACATTACTTTGTGAATTGTTATGAAACACACCCCCTCTGATATATTTTATTTTATATAACATAAAATCGTAAATTTTTACTAGATAGCCAACTTTTGTTAACTTTGGACAGTCTCGTCTCTTTAGGTTCTTGAGATTTAACAGCTTAAAATATTTTCAACTTTTTCAAATATAATAATTTTTCCACTTTCAATCACCCTTACAAAGGGCTGTACAAAGTCTGTTTACTGTTTGATAGAACCAGACTGCTTTTTAAAATGGTGCATGTCACTATTATTTAGCTATATGTAATAGTTTTTGAGTAATGAAATAAAGTAGGCTATTTTTTAAAACTCAAAGAGACATTACAGAACTGAGCTTGATATTTTTATTTGATTAGGATTAGGAGATAACAGTTCAAAAATTAAGGCAAGGGTAGATAAGATAACAGCTATAAAGGGGTAAGAAAAGAGTTAAGGAAAAATAAAAAGAAGGTATGAAGGATAATGGAAAAGAAGTAAGAGGGGTTACGGGTTACGAGAGAAAGAAAATTAAATTCATAGATACATATTATGTCCTCATTTACAGTAAAGACAGTTGATAGAATTTAAGGAAACAAAAGAAATGACACCAGTGTAACCAAGAACCAACCCGAAATGCGATTAGCTCGACTACTAAAATAAAACGAAACCTGATAAGGTATTGGGTGTTATTACTAGGGTTCCATTTCAAAAATGCTTCTTTATTACTGCCTACTCATACTCAGTACCCAACGCACATTATTATCGTTTCAACTATGGATTGTGCTTTTCAATTTATAAAAAAGTCTGAGATCGGCATCGTCCGCCCCCTGAGTTTGCCACAGGCAGCCGCCTGCCCCGCCTGTGCGTAGCGCCGGCGCTGACAATACAATATGTTGAACTAAAAAATTATAAAGATTTTATAATTCAACGTTAATAAGATTGTTATAAAGAACACACAATCATTATTTTTAATAAGCTGCTTTATTTGATTCCTTGGGTAAAATAAAATTGAAATAATATGAAATCAGATGAGAAGAGTAATTTCTCAATAATTCTTAGAGTAAATGTTTAAAGAAACATTTAAGTTAATATTTTTTTACATTTAGACAACATGTAGTGCAGCAAGTAGTAGTATTATGATTTTTTTGAAATTATCTACCTACACCAGCAAAGAGGCAAGTTGGAAAAATCAGTAGGTAATTGTTTTCACTCACATATGTAATACGCACCACTATTTTATAAGATTAAAATAGGTCAAAATTGTGTGAATTAAACACAAGATTTTACAGTGGTTATTTGTCCACAAAGACTGCTTTCATCAAAGAATAAAATCCAAAGAACAAAACACCCTATCAGTGAATTAATAAAAATTATTGAAACTAGTTGTGGGACATTAAACAGATCAATTTTATTCACTAAGAGTAGGTTCTATAACATTTTAATGGTAACAAACAACTAATTAAAATAAGATGTTTCATTATAAGATATTGACATAACTTGATACCCACAATGTTTACTATGACTGACCATTCAATTATTGCAGATTTCTTACAAAGCAGACAGCAATCAAATAGGCTTCCTCCAGCTACTCTCTGTTTCTGGTACTCAAAATATAACATACAACTGCAAGAATTCAGTAGCTTATTATGATTCCAAGTCTAAAACATACAGGAAAAGCATCAAACTATTAGGATGGAATGATTCAGAAATAACTGGCAGAGGAAATCCAAAACTGAGATATAGTATAATTGAAGACGAATGTCGGGTAAGTTTGTACAGTTTTATATTAATATACTATTTTTCTTTACCCAAAAATATTAATCATTTAAAAATCCCTTTTGTTCTAGCTACGACACCCAGAATGGAGAAAGACAAAAATCAGCTATACAACAAGTAAGTCAGCACGTCTACCAATCAGCGATATAGCACTGAGAGACATAGGAAAACCTGATCAGTACTTCTCTCTTCATCTGGGACCAGCATGTTTCAAATAGTTATAATTTTAATTTATAAATTTACACCATTTAAGTATTAAAAATGTGCTGCCATTACTTATGCCGTTAGTTTATTTCACAGCAACTTCTAAATATTATTTGTCTCTTACATATATTTGTATATTGTATGTCTATTGTAGACAGTAGTTCAAAGCTTCTGTGACATATTTTCTTTAGTTTCATAGCTATACTCTTTGTACTTCTAATACTCTTATTTTATTTTCCTCTTCCCATTACTTTATTTATCTCTCTGATTTTATGTAGGTTTTGATTTTTATAAAATTATAAATTATTGTTATTTAATAAATCTCTATTTCACCACCCAGTAGCAAAATATCTTTTATCACTTTGAGGTCATTACACCACTGCAAAACAAACTTTGCCTGGTTGCAGCTGAAACTATAGTCATATTTAGTATTTAGGGTTGCCAGAGCCAGATTTCCAAAAGTCAAAACCAAAACACATAGTCGTGGACTGACCCTCCCCCTCAAAAAAAAATTATGTAGAGCAATTTAAAATAAATATTCAGGGTGGTCCAAAAGTCCCCCCCCCACCTCTTAAATGTTTAACGGTTTGAGATAAATTATGAAACTTGGGGGATCTGTGCCATGTAAAAGGAACTTTGTTTTCATGCAATCAGGCATTGGGAGCAATAACCCATTTTTTCCCCAGGCCACCCAACTTCAAAATTTCAAATTGGAGAGTACATTTTTGTACCCCCCCCCCCCCCCCCCACAACTACAACTTCTGTTCTACTGCTTCGAGCACCGGACAAACACCTCCTCTTCTTCACTGCACATTGGACAGGTAGGGTCATCCTCTATATTCAATAATGCCAGATTTCTTCTGAGTTGGCAATGTCAATCGATAGTGGCTTCCACAGGATTCCCAGGAATCCCTGTGTGCCCTGGGACCCAAAGCAGTGAGACCTCTTTTCACTCTGCAAGCAGTTCTAATGACTCTTGGCACTCCTTAACTAGCACTGACTCTACATTTGGGGTGCATAGTGCTTGAAGTGCTGCCTGACTGTCTGAGCATATAACTAGCTACCTTTTTTGATGTTGCATCCTTCACCTCTTGCTTTCTTGCCACCTCTAGGATGTCATAGATTTCTGCCTGAAACACTGTGGTGAGTGTTCCTAGTGGATGCTCTCTTGGGCGCCGGACTTCTCTAAGTACAGTCCTGCCCCAGACATACCTTTATCATTCTTAGAGACATCAGTATATGCCACTTGAGTCTCCTGGTCAAATTTAATTTCTCCTAATTCTCATTTGGCCCGTGATGGAATTTGTAAGCTGTTAACAGTAAGTATATAAATAATAGCTATTTACATATCTAGAGCAGTAAGGGCGTTATTACAGGCCGAGGGCGAAGTTTGTAAGCACGAGTGCGTTTAACGCCCGAGGCCTGTCATGGCACTTACTGCTCGTGGTGCGTACACTATTTTACCGCCCACCACATGTAAACTAATTACAAAACACGTAATAGTACATTACGCGTCGAGTACGGAAAGTAGCATTTCGCATGCGAGTGTGGAGTTTGCACCCAAGCGACAGCGAGGGTAGTAAAACTACACAAGCAATGCAAAATGCCGTTTTCGCACGAGTTGCGTACCGTACTTTATCTACGATTGTTAGATTTAAATAATAAATACAGAAAAAAATAACTTGCTGTATGTAAGTTCGTATCTCTCTCTTGAAAGATGGCATTAATTCTTGAGTTGTATATTTTGCCGAATTAATTATTTCTGGAGGAGTATTATTCTCCACATTTTCGTCAAAGTTACTTGATTCACTAATTGTTTTTCACTAAAAACTCGATATAAACAGTTACTTTAATAAAAGAACAGCAAATTAGTTTCGTTAAATGTAAACAAACTCGCTAATCGTGCGTAAAGCTGAAGAATTCCTCTTCTTTACCACCCTAGGGTGGTAAAGAAGAGGAATTCTTCAGAACTATGAGACGCGCATGAGCAATGAATACAAGTACGTAAAGAATCACTTTCTACGCATCTAAACAGAGATACAATGTTTATATTTCGTATCAATCGTAGATAAACTATTTTGCCGTAATCTTCAAAAACAATAAATGCATATTAAGTTTAAATCAGTTCCAAAACAAACTGCAGTTATAAAAATATTGATTGTTTACAAATTGAACAGCTGACGCTGAGAACTACTAGCGCTTCTTGCACTCCACGGCCCGGCCAGGAAGCAGCCGCTTCTTAAACTACTAGTGGCCCTGTAATGAAAAAGCATGCATTGTTACAGGCCCCAGGGCTGTAAAATGGAACTTTTCCGGCCACTTAGGATAGGAATGTTTACAAGTGGAGGGCGGTAAATATATTTTACCAATTTATGACCTAAAGTAATGCACTGAGTTTTTTTGGGCTGGGCTGGGGCCGAAAAAACCCAGTGGGTTTAATTGGGGTGGGCCCACTTCATCAAACAGAAGTATTGAAATTAACAAATTTCCACCCTAAAATTGAGGAAGAGGTACCACAAATTTATCAATAACACTGAAAAAAATTAAAAGAAGTTCATAATTTATTGTGTTTTATTTAAAAGTTTATATACAATTTTCAATAAAATTTTAAGTGCCATTACTACAAAAAAGGGGAAAACAGCAATAATATTGTAAAGATCATACAAAAATGGAGATTACTTATAAAATAAAAGTTCTCTAACGAGGGGCATTAAACACAAATGTGTAGTTAACCAGTTTCTTGAGTTCTTTATATTTTTTATTTAATTATAGATTTTAATATAATAAAGCCCCACTGTATAAGTAGTAGTAGTACTTATAATATATATATATATATATATATATATATATATATATATATATATATATATATATATATATATATATATATATATATATATATATATATATATATATATATATATAGGCATAATACAGTATGTCCCAGGATCAACTTGACGATACGTGAAATGACCAAAAAATTTCATTTTTCAACAAAAAGTCATTCTTAAACATCCCTCCTGCATGTCTTAAAATAAAGATTTATCACTTTAAACATTTTGTTCTATGTAACCTGTTCCCAAAAGTTACAATTTTTTAAAATCGCACAAGAGGGAACTGGTTTAGGTTTTAATTTTGTGAATAAAGTCATTCTTTATAAAAAAAAAAAAAAAAAAAAAAAAAAAAAAGAAGAATTTTTTTTAAAAATAAGAAAGAAAATACAAAAAATTGATCATTTGTATTTCATGTTTAAATACGGATTGAATCCTAATTTGGGATTTAACAAGTTAAGTGTTTCCATAAGTAGTATTGAATCCGTATTCAATACGAAATAAAAAAATAACTTTTTCTTGGTTACTTTTGCTAAAGCTTTTATAACCATGTTTTTTATTACGTATTTTGACAGATTTGACTACAGTTTCTACAGAAATACATTAGGTTCGCTCACACACACCCTCTGCTCATGTCAGGATCGATTCAGGTGTTTCCATGCAACTCGATCCAGATACGATCCCAGAATTAGTATATTGTATCGGGATCGGTATCGTATTTAATCCGTATTGAATCTAAGTTTCCATAGACACTTTGGATCCAAAAACTATTCAACCCGTATTTAAACATAGTATATATTATGAAGGAAGCAAGTTCCGTAGGAAACGTAGTATATATTATGAACCTAGTCATTAGAATAAAAATAATCTTCAGATTCCACTTTATTCCAAAAAGGGTTTATTTGACTGTTACGGATTAAACCAAAATCAGTAAGTTCTGTTTGGTTGGCATATTCTCCTATCTTTTTCGGCCCATCAATAGAAAATATTCCATAAAGAAAACTTCTCTTTTCCAGAACCGACCTTAATTGTAAACAATGTTCTAGAAAATCATTTAATCTTTGATGAGATGCATTCTCATGATATAGTAAAATCAATAAGCTAGTTCTCCAAATTACAGGCATTAAAGTACCATTCATTTTAAGAAGAAATTTAACAATAGTTGCAGCAGCAGACCAATTTCCAGATCCGACACAATTACGAAGTTCATTAAGCAACATGTTACAACTAGTTGAGTAATTGTGTGTCTGGTTATTACTGAAATTGCCTAGTTTGTATTCTCTAGAACCACATACAATTTTTACTCTGTTGCTTCGTGTCCCATAAGTATTTTTTCTTTTCGTTTTCAAATGTTCAGAAACCATTTGGATGGCTTCCCTTAAATCCTGTCTTTCGAGTTCACATGGTGACATCTTCATTGTTGCAAAAGTAGTACTCACATCCAGCTTTACCTAACAAAATAAGAAAAAAAACCTTCTTTACAAACTGCCTTTAATTATTATTTACTTGACATTCCATGAAATTACTAAAGCATCACTTATATTATTACTGCCAAAGTTCAATGTTATGTGGAATTTATCCAACTACCAATATCTTCTTTCTATCAGTACCTACCGCTTTTTGAATTCTTATTTTCTTTTCATGAAATTTTCTTAACTGTCGTACATTCAATTATCACCTCATCTGGTTTACAGAATAATTGAGTAGATAGTTTACTCTTAGAACTCGATCAGTTTGCAACTTTTTTGGCGAATACTGTAGTCATCATAAGAGATACAGGTTTCATTTTTAATTTCTCCAGTTTTTCCTCACTTGGATCTCACGCATGTCAAGCAGAACTGACATTTTTCTGAACTCCATAATAGCTATCACCTTTTTCTGCCTCTACACTCTACCTCAATTCCAATTCCATTAAACCTAAACTTCATAACTACCTTACTGAAATGAAAGTATAATCTACTCAAAACTGCTGTGTCAAATCCCTCAAAATATCCCAATGTCAAACATTGTCTTAAATAGATTTACTGCTACAACTTTAATACCAAAATTATACTAAAAATAAAACAAGAATAATTATTAGCTATAAGAATTATAATTTACTTACTGCCGCTTAACTAACTAATCTCTACACTTTGATTTTACATCGATATAATGTAAAAGTTGAGGCGGTACAAAACTTGAACTTTGAAACTTGTATTTACAATTTATAAAAAAATACTAATTAATATTAGTAATTAAAAATAATTACATTGATCTTAAATTATGTGGTCTTAAGTGTTTGTTGTTTTTCATTTTTATTTTGGATTCTTTCTTGAGGGGGAAATTCAGCGTTTTCGTTCACACGTGCACAAAATTAATAAATGCTTTATTTGAGAAAGCGAGGTTATCACTGGCATTGTTCGGTTTGCAAGCTTCTTGTTCTTGTTTTGATATTTAGGTTTTTGCGATGTGGAATTTAAGATTTTAGCATTTGTTTTCTGTTTGTGTAGTTTAAATTCTTTTATAAAGATTTATAATGGGTGTGCCAGCGTTTTTTCGTTGGTTGTCGAAGAAATACCCGTCGGTTGTAGTAGATGCCATCGAAGAATATCCTGTGGATGTGGAGGGAGTTAAGATACCCATCGACACCTCCAGAAAGAACCCAAATGGTGTCGAATTCGATAATTTATATCTGGATATGAATGGTATCATTCATCCTTGTACACATCCTGAAAACAAACCTGCTCCTAAGGATGAGGATGAGATGATGGTTGCTATTTTCGAGTGTATCGACACTATGTTCTCCATCGTTCGACCAAGGAAACTTCTTTACATGGCGATCGACGGTGTAGCACCACGAGCTAAAATGAACCAACAACGATCGAGAAGATTCAGAGCTTCAAAAGAGTCTGCTGAGAAAGCCGACGAAATTGCTAAGATCAGATCGGAAATGGAATCAAAGGGACTTGCCGTACCACCTGCCAAAGAAAAAGGTAGTTATTTCGACAGTAATTGTATCACCCCTGGTACCCCCTTCATGGATAGGTTATCAAAGTGTTTAAACTATTACATCCACGAAAGGCTAAATAATGATCCGGGATGGAAGGGAGTCAAGGTTATTTTATCAGATGCTAATGTACCCGGTGAAGGTGAACATAAGATTATGGATTTTATTCGGAAGCAGCGAGGTCAGCCTGATTATGATCCGAACACTCACCATTGTTTGTGTGGTGCTGATGCTGATCTTATTATGTTGGGTCTTGCGACTCATGAGCCTTACTTCACTATTATAAGAGAGGAATTCCAATACAACCAATTAAAAAAATGTGACATTTGCTCACAAACAGGTCATGAAATGAAGGATTGTCGAGGTTTGGAGTCTATTCCTAGTAATGATGTGGTTTTGGCATCTTCACCTCAAAGGTATATTTTTGTAAGACTCAATGTACTTCGTGAATATCTTGAAAAAGAATTACAAATGCCCAATTTACCCTTTAAATATGACTTTGATCGTGCTGTCGATGACTGGGTTTTCATGTGCTTCTTTGTTGGGAATGACTTCCTTCCTCATCTCCCCTCTCTGGAAATCAGGGAAAATGCTATAGACAGATTAGTCGATCTTTATAAAAAATGTGTTTATAGGACTGGAGGTTTTTTAACTGATAGTGGTGATGTTAATTTAGAGAGGGTTCAGCTTATAATGAATGACCTTGGTAATATGGAAGACCAAATTTTTAGAAATAGGCAAGATCGAGAATTAATGTTTGAAAGAAGAAATAGGGAAAGGAAGCTCCAAGAAAGAATGCAAAAAATGCAGCAAGCACTCAGAAGAGGAGAGGCACCAAACGAAGAACCTTTTGAAGAAGAGGCTAGACCTCATGATGACGTCAGGCTTTGGGAAGATGGATACAAAGAAAGGTATTATGCATCTAAATTTGGTCTAATTGAGTCACAAATGCATCATCGGTTTAAGATAGGCCATGCTTATGTGAGAGGTTTATGCTGGGTGTTAAAGTATTATTACCAAGGTTGTGCTTCCTGGAAATGGTATTTTCCATATCACTACGCTCCTTTTGCTTCTGACTTTGTAAATATTTCAACACTGGATCTCAATTTTGAAAAAAATACACAGCCATTTAAACCGCTGGAACAGCTCATGGGTGTATTTCCAGCTGCCAGTTGTGCTCATGTTCCTCCAACTTGGGCCGATCTGATGCATGATCCAGAATCTACCATAATTGATTTTTATCCTAGGGATTTCATGATCGATCTGAATGGAAAGAAATTTGCTTGGCAAGGAGTAGCTCTATTACCTTTTGTTGACGAAGCAAGGCTAAAAGAGGCTTTAGCTCCATATTATGAAACTTTGTCGAGTGAAGAAGTGGCTCGTAATATACGCGGATTGGATAGACTTTATGTGGGAAACCAATCTGAATCCTTCAAGTTCCTCCAGGAAATCACAAGTCAAAGCCAAGAGCAAAAGGAATTTCATTTCAAGCAGGATGACACATTTGGAACTGTTGTTCTTAAAAAATGGGAGAATCTGTTTGGTAAAATAGTTATTTCTCCAGTTAAAGGTTTAGAACCTGTTAAATGTAATCAGGTCATTTGTATTTCATACAAAGATCCTGCTTATAAAGATGGTCACAAGTTCATGGCTAAGAAATTACCTGGAGTCCAAGAACCACCGACAGTTCTTAAACAAGGAGATGATCCTAATCACAGGCCGCAGATAGGAATGAGACCTGGTACTACCAGAGCTTATCTTGACAAGTCAGGTCACAGAGCTCTCAATCATAATTTGGGATTTAATAGGAATGACAGAAATCAACCTAGAGTCGGTGGAAGCTATAATGCTTCTGGCAATACTGGTTACAAAGCTGTACCTTTCCAGTATAATGACAACAGTCGCTTCAAAAATCGGGACAGATACAATAATCAGCCCCATCAGAGGCAGCCAGATCATAGCAACAGGTTTAATCAAAATCAGAGGCAAGGATTAGGGGGATGGAAACAGATGGGACCAAGCCAGAACCAAGGCCAAAATCAACGGTATCAGCCTTATAATCCTAACGGAAATCAAGGAGGGCCTAGACCTCCACGCAATTATTATAACAACTACTAAATTTTAAATATTAACAATAGTCTGATGCATTGTGAACCAGATTATCAAATAGGGTGAATTACAATGCTAAAGTCTAAAGACGGTATTCTCTGATTTCTGTGTAACAGATGTATAGACACCAAACATTTAATTTGTCAAAATTTCTCCACTTTCTCAGACTGATTTTTTTTTTCTTTCCATTCCAAAATATACGTATTAGGTAGTCCTTCATGAAGAAAACAAAATTGGTACTCATATTCTTCAATTATAAAACAATTAAAAAGTGATAAACTAATTTTTTGTCTAAAAAATGTTTTAAGTTTTTATCATCTTGACTTATGCTGTAACGTTTTTGACAAAAACCAGGTAATAGATATTTAAAAAATTAATCAATAGATTTTAGCCCTCTTTCCAAATTTTACCTCTTCATTAATAAAAAATAAAAATAGAATTGATACAACCGTTTAAAAAAATATACGTAATGAAGTCTTCCACTTGACAGTTTAGTTTAGGAATGTTTATCTATAGCTGTACATTCCATTAGTTTTTTTTTCTTGAAACAAAATTTACTGATGTTAGAGCGTTAATGAAATTATCCAGTCTGATTTTATTGTTTAATCTAATTTGATTTTTCTTTTTCTATTTATATGGACAAACTAAGCTATTGACTGGAAGACTTCTATGCTTATAATAAAAGGCATATTTTGCTGCTTATGAGGTAACGGTCATGGACACCTTAGCGCGGCCCGCTTTTAGACGTCCGTTTTAGAGGCTTTTTGGGGGGCGTGTATCTTTTTTCCTATTTACTTTAAAAAAACAAAACAAAAAAACTATTTTTTTCCCTTTACGCAAGGCCTACAAAAAAGGTCCTTTGCGTCGGACCGCTGCGGTCGACCATATTCGAGTTATGCGGAAAAAACTGTTTCTTTTCCCCCGAAAAACCGTTTTTTTCCGCATAACTCGAATACGGTCGACCGCAGCGGTCCGTCGCAAAGGACCTTTTTTGTAGGCCTTGCGTAAAGAGAAAAAATTGTTTTTTTTTGTTGTTTTTTTAAAGTGAATAGGAAAAAAGATACACGCCCCCCAAAAAGCCTCTAAAACGGACGTCTAAGAGCGGGCCACGCTAAGGTGTCCATGACCGAGGTAACTTCTAAATAAGCTTATGTATACGTCACTTCATTTACCGATGGAAACCTGAAATAATTAATCATATTCATTTTGTCAAGAGTACACTTAATTATTTATTAAAATACGAGTTATTCGTGGTTTTTTTTAGTTCAAAGACTGTTAACACTTTATTGAATTTTGACTATAAATTGATAAATTTTAAGTTTTATTCAGTTGAATACTGATTATAATGCTTGAAATAACCTAAAACTATGTTGTTGTTTTTCAATACAATTTTATTGTACCATCCAATTTTCAATCTACAAAAATGAAAATGGTAAATGTTCTTTAGTACTCAGCTCATTTACTTTTTGTACCTACTGTCTTTTGACATCGTTTATTTATTTATTTTTTTTTTAATTATGATTTTTTTGTATTAATATTACTTTGAAATTTTAATATAAAATAAATCTATCAATAATGTTTCTTAATATTTGACATTATGCATCTCATTTGAATGGTTCAAAGTGGATAAACATATATATATGTATTATGTGTGTGGATATTATCTTATTTGTCGATTTTTTTTAACTACTGAAACTTAATCAATTATAAAATGTATATAACTAAATGTGGAATGTACAATATTTTTTGTTATAATAAATAATTAGCATAATTGTAATCTTATTTATTTTAAAATGAGAAAAAAACATGATTCTACATTACAAGAAATTTTCTGATAGATGTTTCAATGTACCTTGAGTTCACAAATAGAGTCTTTAAGTAGAATATCTTTCAGTAAACTACTTAAGAAAAAAGTATTAAATGTCTTTATTATTATTAAAAATGTTAAGTTAAGCTAAATAGCAGGTGTTTGAGCAAAAATTGATGATTTACTTCGCATTAATCTGAAATACCTCAATGATGATAGCCATCTAAGGTTCATTTAAATCTGACATAATGTCAAGTGATGCATTCATGCATCTTATATAAAATTATGATCAAGGAACTTGATCAGTCAATTAAATCTACTGTAAATTTTATAATTACATATGTATATTAGTCATGTTTATAAAACTATTAAACTTCTCTTAACTTACAATTTTAAGAGGTCTCTAACCCACCATTTCTGTCTATAATATACCCATTAAATTTTATTTTTTGCAATACTATCCACTGAAAACTAGTAAATATATATATATATATATATATATATATATATGTTTGTGTGTGTATTTAATTTTACATGTATGTAGATTATCTTTATTGTATATATAATTCTATATATACAGGGTCTGGCAGTGAAACGGGAATATTTAAAAAAAAACTCAAAGTCTTAATTATTAATATTTATGGAACTTTTTTACACAAATTTTATCTAAATTAGTGGAAATTAATGAGGATATATGAAATTGTTCATTTTTTGAAAACTATATTTGTAAGATGGCGTCCTTCGTTTCGAATATCTTAATCTTCCTGTTTCACTGCCGGACCCTGTATTATATAAATTCATTTACATCGATGTATAATATTGATGTAGCCCATTAAATACCTGATTTAATCATTTCAACTTTTAGAAACTTATACTAATATATATATTTAAATAAAATACATAAATATTTTTAAGAAATACCTCTGAAATATGTTAAATAAATTATGAATATCATTAATTTATCGAGCCTTTTTTAGGCAATTACTTTTATAAATAAAAAATTGTACTGTACCACATTTATTTAAAAATTATAATGTTTATGTTATATCATTTTAAGAGTAATGTTTTATTTTAGAAGTGTGAATTAAATTTGGTTTAATAATCTAAGGAATTAATAAACCATTGATTTGGGGGAAAAAAATACTTAGTTATTAATAATTATAATACTTATTTTTTAAGTATTTAATATGAAACATTGCTTACCTGTAAAAGCATTTTATTATCAAATAACAAAGGTATTTTTTTATGTGTAAATACTTTATATGTATTTAAATAAAAATTAATTTTTTTTATCTAAGAGTAAATGAGTTTTTTTAAAAAATATTATTTCTTTTGTTATCCTGTTGTCAACTTCTTTGTTTAAGGTTTTCCTTGTGCTTCTTTATTCGTAAATCAACCTCTGTAAATTTTTGGCGAAAATGAGTTAGGTTTTTGATGGTGCTGTTGCTTATTCAATGTTTACTTTTTATTACAAGAACAACCAATGTTCTGCAATTTTCCCTCATGCTGGAACTAATGTGAATCGTTATTACCACTGTTTAAGACCTTAAAATATGTTTGGTGGTAAAATATCTAATAATAAAAATATATAACTTTGAAACTTTTTTGACATTGGATGTTATCGTTCCGAATGCATATAGTTGGTTTGCATGTTTTTTTTTTCTTAATTTCCCTTTACAAGCCAAATTTGGATTTTTGTTTAATTAAGTAAAAGGCTTTGAAGTCTTAAGTTATTATTGTCATTTTTTAAGGTAAAAAAGAAATTAATATCATAGTTAAACAAATGTAATTAATATATATATACAGAGTGGGCAACAAAAAAAACGCACTTTTTTGAAAAACACAGCTCTGCTTCTGTAATAGATAGAAATATGGGGTTTGCAGGTCTAAAAACAATTCTTCTACTTTAAATTCCATATAAAAATAAGGGTGAAAGCTATGCAATGACAGTTTGAATTAGGGTCTTAAAAAAAATCGTCCAGGTAGTTTTGAAAACGTATTTAAAAAATGAATGTAACAAAAATAAACCGATGCGTATTTTACAGATTTACTTGTTGTATGGTTCAATATGTCCTCCCAGTTCATTTTCAACAGCCTGCACTCTCCTTCTCCTGTAGGATATGGCCCCAGCAATAGTTGATTAACGATTATCAGCCCAGTAATGCTGGCGTATTTCGGGTGCACATTTGTGTGTTATTTGTATTTATATTTTATTAAATTTTAAGGTCACCCAACCCCTAACACACAGATAAAACAATGTTGTTTGTAAAAGCTCAATAACCATAATTGTTATGAACATTTAGGCACTTTTACTTTGATATTTTGAAATTATATAAACAAAAGTGTGATATTTCTTGGGCCCAAAGTACATTAGACTTAAGTTCCCTTTGTCTTAATAGTAATTAACTTTGTTGCCCATCCTACTTTTCATCATTGTTGGCCATCAATATAGGTGGGTAACAAACTAAAAGAGGCGTATCGGAGCGCCTCTTTTACTTTGTTACCCACTATAGGAGAAAGAAGAGGGGTCTTTTACTTTGTCACCCTTTCTTTTATTTTAAAGAAAAATTTGGATGTATTTCTTCAATAAATTTGCAATTTTTTATTCATTTATGTTTTTTTTAATAAATTCTAGAGGAAGTATCATATATCCCATTTAAGTTTAATTATATTTTACTTTCATTATATGGACAGTATTTTTTTCTTTTACTTAAATTATAGTGGTGCAGAAAGGTTAAAATAATATAAATAATTTGGTATTTTAAGATATTTATTAATTTGACAAATGCAAACATCATTTTGGACTAAGTTTATATTTTATTTCTATTAGCAGAAATAAGCCCATAGTATAACACAAACAATCATGTTTTTATAATAATACAATAATTATAAATCTGTGGTGCAGTAGCCCCAGAATATTTACTTTGATTATTTTTTTTTAAACATATTTACAAAAACTTATGTTTATTCTTGAGTAGAACTTACATTGACAGTGAAATTTCATTCATTGAAACAAATATACCTTCAAGGTTAGAAGAGCCCCAACAGAATAACTGATAGAAAAAAATATTATTTGTCTTTAAAATGTTATTTTTTGGTTTTAAACAAATGGGACATTGATTAACCTTCAAAAAATATGTAATTTGTCAGCTATTTGAAAGTTCTGTAAAAATAAAGGCAAAATCATTATGATTCTCTTAAACCTCCAATGTAAATTATATTCATAAAGATCAAAATAATTATATATATGCAACAGCAAAGATGATTTTTTTTTTTTTTACAGGAAAATAAAAATACATTAGAATTTGATTTACGAAAGACAAAATTTATACTGAGATTTTATCTGTTTACAAGTTAACACTGCAGATATTATCTGCTTCAAATAATATCAGCCAAGCTGATAATTTAAAGTAATATGATTAATTCCTAAAATTGATTACAACTAATTTAAGCGCCAGATGGAGAACTGAAGAATATAACATCATCAGCAATTATAGAAGTACTAGCTTTAGTGGTATTATCTTCTGTGACAGATCCATAAGATATTCTTCCATTAACATGAACTCTTTGTCCTTTACGTAAATAGTTGAAAACAGTGTCTCTTAGACCAGGCTTAAAAACACATACCCTGTGCCAATCAGTTTTCTGAGAAAGTTCACCTGAAAAAAATTGAAAGAATATAATTATTAAAATTTAAGAGACTACAATTTAAATGTTAAATCTCTCAAAGATTGAAATGTATTTATGCCAATGAAATGATAAAAAGTTATGGTATTTGTATTTACAATAGAAATACATAATACAATAGAACCTCACCAATAACAAACAATAATGCATAAGGGTGTACCTCAATGAAAGTACAATATTTAGCTATAAAAAGTGTTTATTATACATCAAATATAAGATAGCCTTAAACACAGGTTTAATAAGCGATATTTAACGAATACTGAACAAAACAAAACCAGATGTAGGGTCTTGGGTCTGGTGGTGACAAATCGTGGAATTTTATAGAACCACTCGTCAGGTGATGGTGTCAAACAACATCACACATCATTGTCTGAATTCATTGAATTCAGACAATGATTCCACTTGCTTGGAAAAACAAATAAGAATTACACAACTTTTTCTTCATCATTGTGTATTATACTTTTTTTGTCCGCTATAGAAAAGTATAAAACCATTATAGTCAGGTTCAAATTAAATATAAAACTTTTATAGGACCAATACAGTTAAAAACTCCCCCAAATAAACTTAACAAAAATGTTTTCTTTTTTATTAACTTGACTCAAAATTTTAAAAACATCCATAGATAAATAGTGAAAAATTGATCAAAACTTTTTATCCTTTAAAGAACAAGCTTAGTGAATTATGTGATGAAAATGAAACAAATATTAGTTTAAATCAAATTATAATTATCAATAACTACGGGAGACATACAGAGAAAAATAGACCCCAGCACCGGGACACATTATATTGAACCACGGGCCTCCTAGATATCCGTTACAGGTGCTCTTACCAACTGAGCTATACTGGAGAATGATTTTTCTCTGTATGTCTCCCGTAGATATTGATAATTATAATTTGATTTAAAGTAAAATTTAATCTTTCCGTAGTATGAATACTACCAAAAACTTAAAAATTTGATTATAATTATTATTAACAATGGGAGATAGACAGAGAAAAAAGACTCCAGCACTGGGATTCAAACCACGGGCCTCTATATTTCCAGTATAGTGCTCTTGCCAACTAAGCTACACTGAAGAATAATTTCCTATGTCAATAACGATACCTAATCCCGAATTAAGCTTTCAATTTTCCACAAGTCTAGGAGTCGGCATTTACGTCAATAGAACTAGACCGAGAATTATCACATATAATTATAAAGTACCCAATTGGTACCTGTACCTTGTACAATCAATTAGAAATTCATTTATTAAGTTTTTGGTAGTATTCTTACTGCGGAAAGTTTAAATTTTAGTTTAAACAAATCTAATTATCAGTTAAATTAACACTTAAATTAAGTTTAAATCAAATTATAATTATTATTAACAAAGGGAGATAGACAGAGAAAAATAGACTCTTAATAGAGGCCTGTGGTTCGAATCCCAGCGCTGGAGTCTATTTTTCTCTGTCTATCTCTCATTGTAAATAATAATTATAATTTGATTTAAACTTTCCGTAGGTCCCAGGTAAAATGCCTCCTAGAAAAAACTAATGTAGATTATCAAACAGTATTCTCCTCCCCACTTAGTAATCCAGCAATATACAACATAATTTCCAATTACTCGACCACTTTAGAACAACAAGACTTACTGAATATACAGAAAACATCCTACTCCAGTATATACCCAGTACTTAATAGTTATATTGACACCGTGACAAATTACTTAAACACAGACAACCACAACACATATGCTACACAACGAACGGAGTGTTCTTGCACAGCTAAGAACATCCGGACATGACAGTATAAAAATAATAGTTAGAGGCATTCTTTATATAATAAAAACCAAAGAAATGTGTATGGTTTGCAATATGAAGAAAACCAGAAACTCTGGCTCATATACTTTTAAGATGCCTGATTTATCAGCCACAAAGAAAAGCATTTTTGCCGATGCATCTTGTTGGTGACGAATGGTTAGATGAAATCAATGTAGTTCAATATTAGGTGCGGGATTCCTCACTAGGCAAGCAGCATCAAAAATATTTTATTTCTTTGTAAATACTCTAAAGATAAGAAGTTTTATGCTTAATGAGTAGTAACCATCTTTCTAGTATTTATTTTTCTACTACAGTATTATTTTATTATTACAAAGTTTTGATATTATTATACATGTATTGTAAAAAAAAAAAAAAAAAAAAAAAACCTTTTTAAAAAAGCTACAAGCTTTATGTACAAATAAACTATTATTATTATAATTATGCAAACAAAAAATATTAGAACAATACATATTCTTAATCTGCGCTTAAAAATTTGGTTTGTACAGGTAAACTTAACTTGCCTTAGAAAGGACTGGGAAGTGGGACCATGCCGTGTAATAAGCAGTATAGTGACGATGTATGTAGCTCTTTTTCTAAATGGGGCATCATGGCATAAAGATCGATTAAATATGATTAGTTTGCATTAAACACTTTTTAACTTCACTTATTTGTGAGGAAAATTTTTTTAACCCACTTTCTGACTACCTAGAAAACTGAAACTTTCATGAATTATGAAATTATTATTTCCAATGACAAGGCAAATTAATCAAAAACGCATGAAAATCTTCATAAAAATAGTAGTTATTAATAGTACATTACGTGTCGAGTGCAGAAAGTAGCATTTTGCATGCGAGTCTGGAGTTTTCACCCCAGCGACAGCGAGTAATGCAAAATGCCGTTATCGCACGAGTTGCATTATCTACTTACATACGTACTTTATCTACGATTGTTAGATTTAAATAATAAATACAGAAAAAATAAACTGGCTGTATGTAAGTTCATATCTCTCTCTTGATAAAGATGGCATTAATTCTTGAGTTGTATATTTTGCCGAATTAATTATTTCTGGAGGAGTATTATTCTCCACATTTTCGTCAAAGTCACTTGATTCACTCATTGATTTTCACTAAAAACTCGATATAAACAGTTACTTTAATAAAAGAACAGCAAATTAGTTTTGTTAAATGTAAACAAACTCGCTAATCGTGCGTAAAGCTGAAGAATTCCTCTTCTTTACCGCCCTAGGGTGGTAAAGAAGAGGAATTCTTCAGAACTATGAGACGCGCATGCGCAATGAGTACAAGTACGTAAAGAATCACTTTCTACACATCTAAACAGAGATACAATATTTATATTTCGTATCAATCGTAGATAAAAGTATTTACAAAATCTCCAACTCTAATCAATGTGCAGACTAAACTTTAATTTTATGCATGTAAATAAAATAAATCAATTTAATTAAAAAAATACCAGATTCATATCTATAGTTTGTGTGAGTTGCAAGGGAAAATATGACAACAGGATGTAGTTCTGTGCCTTTCTTCACTGGTTCTGATCCAACTCGTCCTAGCAATGTTACATTGTTAAGTGCTGAAAAAGGTAAAGAAAATTAACAAATTTGTCTCTCAGTTACAACAGGATACCTTGATCATGTAATTTTAGAATATTTGGAATCAATTCAAAATATTTTAATGAGGACAAATAATATCATCTCATGGGAAAGATGTCAAAAGGAGAATAAAGCTTGCTTGGAATGTACAACATATCCTGGAAAAATTTAAAGTCTCATTAGAAGCAGAAATAAAAGAAAAATAATATAATATGTCCATTCTACACATCTTACTCAATGGCAGCAAGGAATGGGTATGTTGTTCTTAAAAAAACTAAGAGTAGCACAACGCAGTATGGCCAGGAGTCTCCTTTAAGTAAACAGAAAAGTCAGGAAGAGCATTGAATGGAGATTGGACCAATCTTTATAAATAGACAAAGAGAAATATCTTATAGAAAAAAAGTGAACTGGACTGGTCACATTTACAGACAACAGATGATCAAAGAAATCATAGGGATGGTACCCATCACCAAATTGAGGACAAATTCGTAATTTAATTCAAGAGAGTGGAGTGACAAGAATGTTTCTGAAGATGAGGTAAGGCAAAGAGTTGTAAATGATAGGCAGGAATGGAAAGACCGAAGTGCAGATGCTCAAGTACCCTCACTAGATAAATGTGTATACCTCACCTGCAAGGAATATCAAGAAAACATTAGGAGTTATTTAGGGTTAAAAAATTCTAGTGGATGACTAAAAGTTGGAGTCTGTTAGAAATAAATACGTAAGGTGTGACATTGTAGAATGTCCCACACGCCCTTAAAGGAGGAATGAGAAAAAAAGAAAGGCCAGAGACAGGAGGCAGTGGCATGCTCTCTGCAAACCCCGATACCTTAGTTAGAGGTAAGAGGAAGACTACATTCTCTATGAGGTGAGTTTAACTTTTGACAGCGCAGCAAAATAACAAAAATTGGATGGGGAGCCAATGAGAGCTCAAGATTTTGAAGTCTAATGGGTCAGCTGTTTAAATCTTGAACTCCCATAAATTCTTCTCTATTTTCCCACATTGATAAAACTCATATCGTAAAGATGGAAAGTGTAATTAAGTGAGAGATAAAGTAGCCCCTTCAAACAGCAGGAACAGCTATATAGAACGACATTGTGTTACAAACATAGATAATGGAGGAAGAAATAGTAGCGTTGGGAACCATTCGATTGAAAAAAGTCGACTAAACGGTTGTTTTAAAATATTCATTCATTCGGTTGTGGATATCTAGTTTTCATTCGAATGATATCAGTCTATAGTTTGGAGTTATATTAGTAGTAATTCGGACGTGTATATGTGGACGTGTGTATAACGAGTGTCATGCGCCTTCTCACCCCTCCTCCGCTCTGAGCCCTTCACCGTCGTTCCTTTCCCCTACCTAAAACCAAAAAACATCCGAATGAAACATTCGAATGAAAAAGTCGACTGGATTCAGTCTCAGTCAATATTTTTTCATTCGAATGAAAACGATGTTGTAGCAGGCTGTAGTTTGGGACGAGATAACGAGTGTCAAGCGCCTTCTCACTCTCACCCCCCCTCAGCTCTGAGGCCTTTACGGCCTCCACCGTACTACTCCTATATAAAAAAAACCATTCGATTGAAACATTCAACTTGCGGGTTCAGTCTCGGTCTATATATCCTATACCCGCTATGAGACTGTTTTCAGTCGATTGAATTCAATCGACTGTTTTTTCCCGAATCGACTTATTCATTCGGTTGTTTTTTCTAGTCGGTTGTCCCAACGCTAAGAAATAGTTCAAAAGACTTAACATTTTGGACGCTTTGAAAGTTGGTCCAAAGATGACAGGTAAATTATTTTAGAGCCTTTAGATTGAGGATTTTTTTCCAAACATACTCTTTTCAAGATGTCCAGCTTCAGTCATATCTATCATCTTCTCTTCTCTCTTCGATGCCAACCGGATACCGGTGGGTCGAAACAGAGACTGCCTCAAAAAATTGTCAGAGATCTAAAAATAAATAATCAGATTTGTATAATTTTTCTTGTATTAATTCTAAATATATAATAATATAAAAAGTTAAATTAGCTTATAGAAAATATAAACATACCTTTCTAATAAGCATTTTAATTAGCAACGAACAATGTACAGATGATGTAAGACAAAATCGAAGCAAAACAAAAACAAAAGATAAAACTACGGAACCGGCAACAGCAATGATGCACGTGAAAAATACATAAACAAACATGTTCATATATTCAGCTTATACTTATACACATAATAATTTTATTGTTCCCAAATTTTCTCAGCCACTTTATTTAAATTTGTTAAGTTTAGTATTATAATAATACGTTTGCTTATTATACTTTTAAATTATTTCCATTAGATTAAAAAGAAGCGGTAATAATTGTAAACGGAAAGAATTTAAAAAATGTATAGCACTAGTTTTAGATTGTTTGAATCACACTCCTGGCAACACTTACATACATAGAATTTTTCGTTTTTTCAATTTTTGTACTGATGATATGAATATGATAAAAAATCAAATATATATTTTACTTTTTTGGTGCAAACCGCACGCGCAACTATTCATTTTAAATCATGGAATGGAGTGTCAAAGTGCTCATGAAGTTTATTGTTGATTATGAGTAGCTGCTGTGATATTAAAACTTAATAATTTTCTCTTTAAGTTACCTATTTAATTTTTTGTCGTTCTCTTTCTTTTTGATTCATCAAAAAAAAATAAAAATGAATACTCAAGAGGAAGATTCTAATGGTATGTACTTGAACTCCTTAATATGATGTAAACTAAATCATTGATTTCTTGCAACTACTTACTTTTTTAAACTTTAGTATCTAAATTTATTTTTAATTCTTAGATTACAGGATTCTGTTAGCTCTTTACGATTTCACCGCTACTTTATCACAAACACTGAGCTTTGAAAAGGATGACTTATTTATATTTCATTCAAACAATAATATTAAGAAAAATTGGTGGTCTGTCGTCAGCAATAAAGGAAGACTTGGATATATTCCATCAAATTATGTTACTATTAGTAAGGTAAGTTTTGTGTTTATTGTGAGAGCACATAAAATATATAATTTTATGAGGGTCTGTCATTTTGAGTCCTTAAAATGTGATGAATATGAACCAGATTACATCCTTGTTTACAGATGGAAAGAAGTTTAGAACCGCTTTTGAATACGGTTGTGAAGCCTACAATGCATTATTTTTTTTTTCTGTTATCACTATTGTGAATAAGGATATAATTACTCTTGTGCATATTAGTTATAATATTCCTTTGTTTAATACATGTTTAAAGACAAAAGGGCATAAACTATTTATATACTTATCTAAACTACAAAGTTTAATCTATTCAAAGCTGTGTGTTGCAGGAGTGTCAACCGTATTTTAAAGCTTAGCCAAATAAGAACCACTTTGAGGAGGGGCTTAGAAAAGCAGGTGGTACCTTTGGGCATAATCTCTCAAATGTATAAATTATGACCAGTGACAATAACGAATGGGTACAAACAAAAGTTAATCTTTGTAAAAGGTAAAATGATTTAATCAAGGAAAAGGAACACAATTTAAAATTTATAATTCTCACTAGCTACTTATAAAGAAAGTGTTCCTGCACAGTCAATCGTTTGATGAAAATCTATGCCAAAGTTTCAAGGTTTATGTTATTTTTTGTTTCTTGATTATGTACATGCATGATTGCAATGTTGTTCAATTTTCCTCGCATCATAGTGCTGTGCAGGTAAGTGATTCTCAGCACCACAATTCCAGAATTTTATTTGTTTTCATCCCTGGTAAAATCTCTGCCAAAACCAAGCTATTTATATTCCTCCTCTTGGTTCTATGTTAAAGTTGGGATCCACCATCATTTAATAAATATGACAAACTATTAAGATCCCCCATTTTCTTCTGCTATTATCTCATTACTTTTGATCTCCCTGTGGCGGATGTTGGAGATGGGCATCATTGATAAGCAATTGGTTAGCGTACCCCCAAACTCCCCCTGAAACCAAGGTCGTCATCAATATTCCTGATGAAACCACCGTGGGCTTCTTCAGGTTGAATTTATATTTTCCAGTCATATGAGTCAATCGATAAAATTGTTTTGGTTATAATAACTTTATTTACACAAAATTCATCCCATTACATTATCACTTTGGGCTTCTTCAGGCTGAATTTATATTTCCCAGTCATATGAGTCAATCGATAAAATTGTTTTGGTTAAATACCATTATTTACACAAAATTCGTCACATCATATAAACTGAGATTTTTTTTATTTATTAAAAAAAAAACAATTTTTTCGATTGACTCATATGACTGAGGAATAAAAAATCAGACTGAAGAAGCCCAAGGAGTAGGGCAAAATATAGCTGGATATGGAAAATCAAAATTTGTTAATTTTTTCATCGAAAAAATATACATATATAAAAAAACCTATAGACCGAAAAAACATATAATTTATAGCGTGCTTTATTATAAAATATTTCTTGAAAAAAATATTAAATTTATATTTTTTTATTTATAGGTTACCAGGGAAGAATATTTATCTTTCTTGAATCTTCTGATTGAGAATGTTGGTAAAAAGATTGCTCATGATGGAGGAAACCCTGAGAAGCAACTTGAACTAATGCAAGAACTGCTTAGTCGAAAGCAATCAATAGAAATGTCAACTAAGTCAAAAGTTAAAAGTAAAGAAAAATTCACTTCTTCAAAATCTTTGCCTAGTCCATCTTGTTCTGAGGTGTGTAACTTTAAATGTGTATCATTCTTATTTATAAACTTACGAGCCTTTAAGCCCATAGCAGCGGGCTTAATTTTATATTTAGAAAAAAATAAATCAGTTTAGTTTGGTTATTATATCTATTTGAAGACCAACCAAACAAACCTTTATTTTTATTGGAATGAATGTAGTTGCCTTATTTCGAGGTGCGGCGCCGTTGGGACCCTACTCGATTATATAAATGATGTACAAACAAATTTTTAGTAAAGGAGTAGGCTTTCTCATTCTAAAGACTAGTAAATCTGGTTCTTCTGAAGTAAATGCTACTAAGATAGTTTATATTAGTAAACTTTTTTGCTACTTACCTTTGCTATCTTTGGAGGAATAAAAAAATGTAGTTACATAAGTTTGTTTGCAAAGGAACAAAAAATAGTAATACTTTACTAATTTCCCTGTAGCATTTCCCTATGCCAAGGAATTTTATGTCTGTCCTTCTATATGCCATGAGTTAAATAAATTGTTTAGTTTAACCATGTATAGTACACCATATATACTTTTAATGTTCTATTATGTCCTAAAGGCTGAAGTGAAGAAAGAACGTGCTCCACCACCTCCTCTTAGAATGGCTCAATCTGAATCCCAAGCATCATTAAGTTGCTCTGTTAATTCAAATGCTTCTTTCAAATCTAGTACTGTTCAAGTCGAAAGAGAATCTTCAGCAGTTGATTCTTCCATACCTGATGTTCTTAAAGAGAGTGTGCCTTCAGTTGAAAATCAAGTTAAAGATGTTACATCTGTTGTAGACACATCAATCCCAGATGAAGCCGTATACTCTCTTGTTCAACAGGTATTTGAAGCTAGTGTAGAATGTAATAATTATTTATTTCATCTAATATTATACTAGAATTTAACTGTGTGGGAAGAACTTGGAGTCAAACCCAATACTTGGGAAGCCTTTTATTGAGAAAATAAATTAACTTTTTTCAAATGTAGTTAATGTTTATTTATTCAGGTTAGAGAATTGACCGGACTGAGCTTTGATCTTTCCAAAGTTGCTGTCGGAGTTGTATGTGAAGGCCTTTCTATGTGTCGTGGTGTAAATGATCTCATGAGCTGTATACTTGAGGCTATTAGGTTGCCTCTAATTCAACCAGATCATCGGTTGGAGAATACACCCGATGCCATTACACTACACTCTGCATTTAATCATATTACAACCTGTCGTGATGATGCTCAACAACGTTCTTGGCAACTTTGGGATGATGAACACACTATCAAATCCAACCTTCAGCTCATTATCAATGTACTTGTAAGTTCTATTGTCTTATTTTGATTTATAAGAGATACAATTATATAATCATTTTTAACAATAGCTAACAATTTTATTGCTATAAAGCAATTTATTTCTCTCATAGGACAATGCTGATCCTGAAATAAGCAAGCTTGTATTAAGAAAGGATGGCTATGATAGAGTTTCAGTACTATTGGAGTACTACCAAATGGAGGACCGATGGCCCATAAGAGAACGTCTATTGGTTGCTTTTACTTCCATGGCTGCCTTGGACAAAACTGTTATAAGTGTACTTCTCAACTCTGTCCTTCCTATGGAATTAGCTAGGTACTACTCCTTTTCTAATTTATTGTCAAATTCTATTAGTACATCTACCACCATGGGCGCCAACTTTTAAGAATTATTGGGGGGGCCCACGAGGCAGTAGGGAATACTCCCCATGAAAGGGGGGTCCGGGGGCCCTCCCCCGGAAAATTTTGAAAAGCTAGATGGCAAAAACTGCTGTATTTGAAGCTTTCTGGAGAGTTTTTATAGCAATGTTAAAGAAAATTTCATACCAATAAAACGTGTTTTTTTCTTTTCAACTAAAAAAAACTTTTCTATGCATTAAAATATTTTTGCCCATAACAGAGGAAAATTTACTCAACGTTGGTAATCACTTAAACGTTGTTATACACATAATGTTATCTAAATATATCAAATTAATGTTTTGTCTATACATTGGTCTGAATTGAATTTTTTTGGATACTTTTTAATAATACATTCCAAAAACCAAATTCGGCCATACATTTTTCCGTGTATGTATGTGTGTATCTATGTATGTGTGTCTGTCCTGTCACCACGAGTCCGACTTTATAACCGCAAAACTGGCTTAACAAAATCGATTAATTTTTTTTCAGAGGAGAGTGCAAACGTGTTGCACATCTTGTAGGCTTGGTTTCATCTAAAAATATTGAGGAGAACCAAAGTTATTAAAAAGTTTAGAAAAAAAAAAATGTTTAAAAACAACAACCTAAAAAAATTAGGTTGACCGACCATAACCAAAACCCACAGACTAGCTAATCAAAATGTTTGGGTGTTTCTAGATTCTAGACTCTAGACCACTTAGGCCCTCCGCACACGGAGCAACTCAAAACAAACTGGGTCTGCCTTCTGTCAACCCAAAAATGACTGGAGTTTCCAGTTGAGTTTGTTTTGAGTTGCTCCGTGTGTGGAGGGCCTTAGATTCGTATTATATTAATAATCTCATTTATAATATACGTTATCTCTTTTTGTTATTTATTACTAAATTACTTAGTTTCTATTGGCTATTTTTTAAATACATAATATATAGATAGACTCCATGCTACGAATGAATGATGTATAGTATAGTCCTGCGATTCTATTCCTAGAAGACTTTGGAAACAAAACTATTTAGGCATTTCATTTAATTGCTAGGCCTACATGTTAATAGGAATTATATAGCATGAGCCCCGAAAGGAGTGAAGGCTAGTAATCAATCAAATAAAAAATACACGCACCATCAACTACCTAATCTGTATCATCAGGTAGTCTCTATACCAATTAAGGGTATATTGTTCGTATGCACACAAAATATGCCATTAATTCTTTAATAATGAAGAATATTACAAGCTAACAATGATATTCAAAGAATGAGACAGAAAAAAAGTCCCCTCCCCCCTAAATTTTGGCCGCCCGGCCAAGAACTTCACTTTTTGACTGCTACTATTATGCCATCACACTGCTTGCCAGAAAAAATAAACTTGATCACCACACCCGGGCTTACATATTTAAAATTTACTAACATTATTTTTAATTATAATTAATATTATTATGAATATTATTTTTTAATATTTCAATAGTAAATATTGCCTTTCCTGTCACCCCCTCTCGATGGAGCTCTGGCCATTGATGCTGAAAGCCATAATGAAGCTGTTTAATGTGTATTTCAGTTTCGCTTAATTAATGTAACCATCCTCCATTGTAGAAATATTTATTGTTTGAATACATTTTTTTTTTTTTGGTATCTATTTTGGAGAATTAAAAGACCTGTAAATAGTAAAAGCTAAATATTATGTAGGCCTAGTAGAAAATACATCCATGGACGTTCCGTAATTTGCTGTTTTAATAATAAAGGCTATTTAGTTGTCTCTATTCGAGGTCACTCTAAAGCTTACTAATTATTTTGTAATATTTATTATCCAATTTTTGGGTGCATAGCTCCCCTAGACTTAACATTGGGGGGCTCGGCCCCCCTAGACTCATTATTGGGGGGGCTCGAGCCCCTTGGGCCCTTAGGAGTCGGCGCCGGTGTCTACCACTATTAGCATATATTATGTACTTACAAAAAAGTATAATATTCTTTACCTTTTTGTATCAAGTTAATTATTTTGATTTAGTGTGCTAATGCTATTAGTAAATCTACCACTATTAGCAGATACAAAAAAAAAAAAAAAAAAAAAAAAAAAAATCCTTTACTACTTTGCACCAAGTTAATTATGTTGATTGTTTTGATGTGGAACTCACTGATTAAAATTACTCACTACTGTTTATTGTCAAACTAGAAAATCAATTGTTTTATATAGACCACATTAATTGGTAATCAGTTCACTATAGTTAAAGGAAATAAGAAAGTTCCATTATTTCCTTTATTCTTCTCACGTACTCCTTTCAATTTTATGCCATTGTAAATTATAAATTTCCAAAATTTTGTATGTAGCAGCAAAAAAGTGTGTATAGTCATTCAAGTTTACAAAGAATGACCAAATAAAATTGTTTAAAAATGATGTCTGATAACATTAGCAATTATGACCAGAAGCATCAATTATACTAATATTATGACAGATGATATTTATTGTAACTTTAAATTTTATCACGATATAGAAGGAACCTTATGATTTGGTATTCATTTAATATGCATCGAATATAAAAGAATTATTACTATAAGAAGTAAATTAGTCATTGAAAAACAAATAAATATACAAAAGAATAGTATAAGATGGCACTATTTTGTTACTTGGGGTAGAACACATTTGTTTTTACCACAATTACTTTTTCAATAATTATATTTATTCAGTTTTAATTATTTAATCTTTCTATTACAGAGAAATGGAAGCCAATCTGAAAAATTTGGAAAGAATTACTAAATTGGCACAATTATTGTCTGTGATATTTTCTACTGGGGAACCAATGCCTATTACTCATATTGGTAAATTATACTTTTGATTTCTTATAAGTGATGTTATTATCAATTTGATGGAGGATTTTGATAAAATAATGGATTTGCTGGGAAAAAATATTACTTTTGATCCACTATTACTATTAATCTTCATCCACTCACGTAAGCGGCAAATGGGCCGCCTTTTTGAATTTTTCCAGTAATTTTTTAAAGTCTCATAAGAGGGACCTTTATTCTTTAATTGCTATCCTGTCTAGACCATGCCTTTCTTCTAATAAGACAACTCCCAACTAGCTCAGCAAAGGGTTGGGACATCGAGCTAAACATCGATGTTTTCGATGCATTGACATCAAAAGAAAATATCTATGTTTTCGATACATTGTCATCAATCTCCTAACCCACCTTGGCGAGCAAAAAAAAAAAATACCACAGGGGGGATTAAAATGAAAGGGGGTCCGAATCCGAAGCCACCCATCCCGCCAAAGAAGCTCTCAACCCCATCTCCGGCAAGGAAGGGTCGATTCACCCCAAAGATGTCAGCAAAACAAAGTTGACTGCTTTCAAATCTCTCCCTAGTAAGCAAAAAAAAGTCGATGTTTCTCAAAGGAAAAATTGATGTCCAATACATCGAAAGGTCAACATCGGCGTTAAGCATCAATGCATTTTGGCTGAGTACAGTCACAAACTATCTAGTGTCTTACAGTGCCCAACTTTCTGCCTAGTGTCATCATTAACAACAATATTTATCAACACTAAATACAATTTTGATTATATATTTTAATAAAGATATTTGGCCAAAAATGTGCTTTTAATGTTATGTCAGAGCCATGAGACCTAAATAATTTGCATCAAGCACTTTGAATGAAGAAAAACTCTTGAAAACGACAAAGAATTATATGTGCCAAATTGCCGCCCACGCTATAAGAAGTGTGAATTTGATAGGCGCAAGCAGATGAAGGTTAAGAGATATATTTATTTTTTATTCAATTTTTATTGTTTCAGAACATTTAGGTGGCGATTTTGTTAAGATAGTTTTAAACTTAATTGAAAGTGAAGGAGATTTTGAAATAGCTGATATTATGTTGACTTTATTATTATCCTATAACCTTCAGTTCAAACCTCATGCTACAAGCAACATAACAGTTGTAACACTTAGTCAAGTTGAATGTGTTAAAATATTAACTGAAAAACTTCTTCTCCTTATCAATAGAGAAGGTATTAGTATTATTATTTTTATTTATTTTGTCATGATCAACTACAGTATTTAATCATTACAGGGCACAGGTCTGCTCTGACACAGTGTATCTATTAATTGTATATCTATTGTATATTTATTGGAGCATATATCTTAATGTCTAGAAATAGAACCTAGATGAATTTTGGTTTTCTGAGTTTATCTCAAAAAAGGTACCTTAAAAGTACAGTAAGACCCCTTTAATTCAGTCATAGGGTCGTCCGGATTAGTGAGGTGTTAAAAAAATAACGTAAAGCACTTTATAGAAAAATGTATATGTAGGTACTGTAGTTGTATTAACATTACACATGGATAGCTTAAATTGACTCATTGTTAATGAGCATGAATATGTAATTACATATGTATATGAATGAACATACATATGTACATTGCTATCAGTTTCGAACAGTTATACTGAACACATCTTTTAAATTTACCCTTTTCAGTGCATTTTCTAAGTTGTCATTTTGCACAGGGTCATTGAGAATGATCGTAAGTGATTTACAATATAATTTTTATTGTTGAGGGCTTGCATTCTCCATGGATGATTGTCCGGATTACCATGTGTCCGGATTAATGGGATTCTACTGTGTGTCATTTTATTTAGATTGATGCTTGCTGCATTCGAATCATAATGCAATCGAAATCATAATCCTTCATAGACCTGAGTTTACTTTGATATTAATAAATACTAATAAATATCTGTCACAGCACCACTCTAAGTATGAAATTTTTCACTCAACTATCCAAACTTTATTGCTGAGTGTACACAAATTTTAAGGTTTTTTAAAAATTAATATTTATTTACTTATTTTCAGAGGATCCTGTTCGACGATTTAAAGTTCATGCTTCTCCTTATCATTCTGTATTGAAATTATTTATGGATATTTTTAGTGGTGAAACAGCAGCTAAGTTATTTTATACAAATGATATAAGAGTGTTAGTTGACATTGTCACCAGACAGTTGACAGATTTACCACCGCATAATGAGGTAGAGTTGATATATACAGCATATTCTCATATTTTGTTGTAATTTGTTACCCCCTTGGAGGCCATCTTGAAACTTTGTACTTTTATGTAATGTCATGTGCCGGGCTATGTACTGTACCATGTTCAATACTTTACATATTGTTACTTACTTGTAAATATACCTTAAAATACATAAAATAATTGGTCATCGTAAGTAATTTGCTATGCAGTTTCTTATACTGTTTGTTGTTATTAAGTAGATTAATATTAATTTTCAATCAAATTACATGTTTCTATTATAAAAACGTCTTTCTTTTTACAGAAGCGGACTGAGTATCTTGATTTATGCAAGCTTGTTCTTATCTCATGTGAAAATGTATGCTATGAACACCGAATTTCAGAACTGTCTAGTATTCTTACACATATCCTTACTGAGGAAATACCTCCTTCAGAATCCGACAGAGCTATAGTTCGAGATATCTTAAGTAACCTGCCTGATGTCTTTGGTCAGTTAGAATTATCTGCAGAATGATTTTTTTTTAAGTAATATTTATTATAAAAATGTTTGCCTCTTTAGGTATTCATTCTGGTGAAACAATCATAGAAGATGAACATCTTTATTTATACATTTACATTTTTAAACAAATGCTAGCATTACCTGTCAAACATGGTCTGGATTGTAGCTCTTCAGTTGTATTTTTTAATTAATTTGCATTTGTGAGTTTGAAATCTTGTACGTTTAATAGAATAAAGAAAGCCATGTCTCAGAGACATGATTCAGTAAGCTAATCTATCTCATAGTCATAATGTCTACTTTAAAACTAATAATTTTCTCAGGTTTTCAGGTTAATTATTTCTTTATATATTTATTTAGTCATAGTAAGTTGTTTGATTTACCATCTACTAGTACTTACCATTTTTCACACTCTTTTATTTAACTTGCTTTGTATTTTGTTCCCTAAATCTTGTAACCTAAATTTGACCCACTTCCCGAGTCCCTAGAAAGCTGAATCTTGCACAGATTATGTGTTTCCGATGAATCAGCCATTAGTTTTACAAAAATCTGCAAAAGCATGTCATATTTTTTTTATTTTTTCTTTACTTGTTCTTCATATCAATTTAGACTCACTGTCAAAAGTATTGCATCTCTAATTATTGGACTCGTGAACTATTTCAGCTGTCTTGCAAAACCAAAAATGTTAAATATCTATTTCTAATCTTAATTTAAATTTAAGATTCATTTTTATTTAAATTGTAATTTTACATTGTTAAAAAAAAAAGTTGATAAAACGCACATTTCAACTAATAAAATTATTTTCTAAGTTTTTAAACCTTTTAGCACTAATGAAGCTTTGTTAGTTTAAAAATATTTATATAGTCATTAGTGCAAGATTCATTGTTACACCGAAGGAAATATATAGTTTTTTTATTGTTGAATGAACTGATAGTATGAGTTCAGTATGTGTGGTAATATCTATAGTAGTTTATAGTGATTCAAAAATATAATTATTACTGTGAAATATTATTTTTATTTTAAGGTTTTACCTTTGACGTTGTATCAGGATGATTATTCTTATTTCACATATATTTTGATATGACCACAAGCATCTTCACTATTTTCACTCAGAATGTTTTTATTTATTTACTGAAGATGCATTACTGGAAAACACATTTTATGAAGATGCTACTGTCAGAGGAAATATATATTTATTTGATTTTGTTATTGATTACCATTTTTAATCCATGGTTACTATTTGTTTTTGTTTAATATTATTTATGTTTTAATGTTATCCATCGATAAGAAATCTTAATGAATATAGTAAATATTTTATTAAGATATGTTGTAACACTCTATGATTTTGTTTGATAAACATCTCTTCAATAAATATTAGAAGGATGACCCACAATATATATATATATATATATATATATATATATCTACATTTTATTGTCACTTATTTCGCATCTTCACTATTTTCACTCAGAATGTTTTTATTTATTTACTGAAGATGCATTACTGGAAAACACATTTTATGAAGATGCTTCTGTCAGAGGAAATATATATTTATTTGATTTTGTTATTGATTACCATTTTTAATCCATGGTTACTATTTGTTTTTGTTTAATATTATTTATGTTTTAATGTTATCCATCGATAAGAAATCTTAATGAATATAGTAAATATTTTATTAAGATATGTTGTAACACTCTATGATTTTGTTTGATAAACATCTCTTCAATAAATATTAGAAGGATGACCCACAATATATATATATATATATATATATATATATATATATATATATATATATATATATATATATATATATATATATATATATATATATGTATGTATATATATATATCTACATTTTATTGTCACTTATTTCGTTTGAATATTTCTGCATCATTTTCATTAATTGATTCTAAAGAATTTTGTATGTTTGAGCTTTTGAAGACTTAAAAAATTGAAAATGTAAGGAGTAAGACCTCACCTAATAAATGTATAATTTGCTCCTAAGATTGCTTCTTATGGCAATGTTTTGGCAAAGTGTTTTAATTTTCATAATTTATTTACACTTGGCAATGATAACTTTAAGATACTTAAAAGAGAAATAAGCCTGCTTCGTGCTAGCAGTGCATTGAGCAATTGCATAGTTACCAATCTAGGCAGTTTGTTAAATTTAATTTGTTTACCTAATAATTATAGTTTTCTAACTATATTTTGTTCCCTATGCTTCTTGTTACTAAGTTTATACCGAATGCCTAACTTGGGGTTGTGCTTTCTATGGGCTCATTAAGAATCACTAAATAAAAATATAAATATTTGTTACCGTTCTAGCAACAAAGGCATGGCATCTGTTGGGAAAACTACACCAGAGTGTTACTGATTCAAGGGACAAGAATTTTCTATCATTAATGCAAATGAAGACTTTAACTTAAAATAAAATTGACTTATGTCAACACTTATCATTAGCCTAAGAGAAAATCTGATAAGGGACAATATATTTTAAGATTATTAAGGGACAATATATATTTGCTGTTATTTATTCCCGACAGAAGGCTGAAAATCAATTTCCACTGGCTAGGATGTTTTTACTGATAAATTTCATAAAATGTTTAACAATAATTCAATTTAACCATGGTTTTCCATGGCAACAACTAAAAAAATGGGTTCATCCAAACTCATGACTGATTATGTATAAGGAAAGGTTTAATATAAATAGTGTAGGTCAACATTGTTTTATATTTGTTGGCACAATTTTAATATGAGTTCAATAACAAACTATCTAAATTGCCTTATGAAATAAAATGGAGGTGGTTTAGAGGAATTTAATTTTTACAACTATTTGTTTTACCTTCATGTGTTGATAAAAATTAGGTTACAACTTAAAATGTTTTTATTGATTGATTTTCTTAGTGTTTGTATTTTTACGACTAAAAATAATTCTGCTACTTATTTAATGTAATTTTGTGCCATACTCTTTTTAGTGTTATAATTACTTATTTTAATAGTTATATTATCTCTCAATTTCCTTGTGACAATATCCAAATGACTGTATTTTTTTTTATTTAAATATTTATTACTTAGGACAATAATTATTTACAAAATGATTACTTGCCAGAACATTTCGCTGCTTATCTGTTAAATATGTGTACATACCATAAAGGTTACGGTAGTAATTAGTGATGGGCATAATCGATTAAAATAATCGTTTAAATCGATTATGCAACAATAATCGAATACTCGTTATCGTTTATTTATAATCGGTATATGAGACCGATAATTTGATCGCTCGAAGTTAGTTCAACTCAATTCGATTATTATTCGAAATTGTTCTCATAATCGAGTGATCGGCTCCGGGTCCGAACACTCGATTATGAGACCGATTATTTGATCGCTCGAAGTTAGTTCAACTCAATTCGAAATCGTTCTCATTATCGAGTGTTCGACTCCGGGTCCGATCACTCATAATCGAAATTCCACCCATCGTTCGTTCACTGAATATAATTTATTCTTGAATCGGACGCTCGGAATCGAAATGTCGGTGCTTGCATTTCGAATCTTTTCACAATCGGATGCCTAGGCCCAAGGCCTAGTGCCTAACCCAGTTGCTAGTTAACGATACCGAGCTCTGTCATTCGGAATCGAAATGTCGGCGCTTGCATTTCGAATCTTTTCACGATCTCGGATACCTAGTCCTAGTACCTAACCCTGTTACAATAATAACCGATACCGAGCACTGTCATTCGGAATCAGAAATCGGAATGATGCCGCGTCCTAATACGCACCTTTTCATAATTATGAAAACGATTCGAAATTCATGGTTGTTTCTATGTATTATATTTATTTATAAAAAATATGTTATAACATATTTTACATTTTAAGTAATTCCAATATAGGCTTAAAATAAATATTGATTTCACACCGCGTTTCAATTATCCAATAAAATCAAGTAAATCTCTCTTTTCCTTAAAAACCCCCATACAATAAGTTCATAGGTAACAATTCGCTTAACCCCCTCTCTCTTGGATTAAATAAATAGTTATTCTTATATTTAAGAAAAATAATTTAAAGGTAATTAAAAGTAATTATATAAATAATTCTAACTATATAGTTTGAAACTTATTAAAACATAAATATAATTATTTTAACATAATATGATACTAATTAAGTATAGCAAGCAATAACTAAATTTTAGAAAAATCAGTTATATAGTATATAGATAAGATACATAATTGGTTAGTGCCAAAAAAAGTCTAATTTTTGAAAAACTAAAATCACCTCAATATACAAAACTAAATTTCCCAATCACTTAAAGCAATGTAAATTATTTGCTCTCTAAAATAATTGGGCAAGGAACGAAAACGAATGTGACTTAAACAGTGTTACTACGTTTCCACGATGTTTAAATACGGATTGAATACAGTTTATGGATCCAAAGTGTCCATGGAAACCTAGATTAAATACGATACCGATCCCAATACGATACACTAAATTCTGGGATCATATCAGGATCGAGTTGCATGGAAACACTTGAACTCGATCCTGACATGCGCAGAACGCGTGTCAGCGTATTTCTGTAGAAGTAGAAACTGTAGTCAAATATGTTACAATACGTAATAAAAACATGGTTATAAAAGGTGAAGGTTACAAAATTATTTATAACCTTTAGCAAAAGTAACCAAGAAAAGTTTTTTTTTTTATTTCGTATTGAATACGGATTCAATACTACTTATGGAAACACCTAACTAGTTTAATTCCAAATTAGGATTCAATCCATATTTAAACATCGTAGAAACTAGAAACGTAGTATTATGTAAGAATGTTTTATATTAATTAGAGATCAAGAAAGTGATAAGGGTTAAGAAGAATATGAAGCAGCGATTATGAGTATGAGTAGTAGTTTAAAGACTTTTCGTTATCGTGTCGTTTGCCGACAAAGCAAAAAACCCGCGCTTTGTCGGGCGTCCACCACGGCCGCTAAGTTCCCGTATTTTAGGTATCGCAACTATTTGTCTCCCCTTTTTTCTTTACTTTAACCCCCTCCTCTAAAAAATAATCGATTGTGAAATCATTCGATTATTAGTATAATCGATTAAAAATAATTGATTGATTGAAAAATATCGATTATGCCCATCTCCAGTAGTAATCCAATCTGCAAAATGTTTCACTATAAGCATTTAAAGTTTTTTATTTTATTAGTTTTGTCTAAAAAAAACAAATGGTTTAGTTAACTTGATCAGAATAATTAATTTAGAAAAAACTACTTTTACTTCATAGATAACTCCACCTGAAGTATGTCCTGAATGTATAGTGTGAAGTCAAATTTGATTAAAAAAAAAAAAAAAAAAAAAAAAAAAAAAAAAAAATACTACTGTTTACTACATGTCTGTGGGCAAACTCACATTTTATATTAATTCAATGCCACAAATTGTGGCATTCACTGATTGTGAAACCTCAATAATAATATATGATGGTACAGAAATGTTTTATCTTCCTTTGTATGTGAAGTTAACTGTGAAGAAATATCTACGGTAAAATACCTACTTAAAATTATTTCTTGAAAAATGTTGTCTTTCAGCTGTTGTTTTTATTTTTGTAAATAAGTGTATCTCTTATTTATTAACTACAAAGAATTTTCATGTTTAAAGGTGAGATAATTATATTATATGATGACTCTTAAAACATAGTTAGACATTTTGCTCTTCTATTGTTTTGATTTTTTTCTGGCCAAATTAGTGGAATTGTTACATTTTGGCCAAAAAAAAAATAATTATAATAATAATACAAGATCTTGAATTAATTTAACACCTAGTTTATAAATTATCCTACATTATGTATTCCTTAATTTGAGGTTGTTACAAGCAAACAGGTTGCTGTAGCATACCTGGGGCCACATGCATAGAAATGGAAAACCTGGCAAATATTATATATATCTGTGTATCGGAGGTAAAGGGCACTATGAGCCAAATTGTAAATTTTTCGGGAGAGCTATTTTAATGATTTTTTTAATGATTTATGGCGCAAGGCCATACTGATAAGACTAGTAGCTCTCTCACTCTACTAAGTGGAGTGGATATAGGGCACTATCTGGACATAGTGCTAACTTATTCTTAATTCTCTGGAGGTAAACAGCTACATGTCCAAATAGTGCTCTTTACCTCCCCAGCATGTTGGTTCATAGAGCCTTTTCCAACTGGCTAAATCCGTGAGTTTTAGTTTTAGCACATAGTGCCTGTACCTCTAAAAAAGGGGGAAAAAATTAATAGGAAACTGTTAAAACCTCAATTTCGTGAAAAATGGAGATTAAAAACCTTTAATTATATATATTTATTTATATATATATATATATATATATATATATATATATATATATATATATATATATATATATATATATATATATATATATATATATATATATATAATAAATATATATAATTAAAGGTTTTTATGGATACTTTTATTTCACACTTTTTCTCTTAATACATTTTGTCTCTTCAGTCCTCTTTAATGGGACACACTGTATGTCCATGCAGCTTATATTGAAAATAATGTAATTTAGATCAATATAAAAAAAAAAAAAACATTATAAATATATGTCTGTTTCTACACAGGTGGCCCCAGACACACTAAATCGACCAGGCACCAAGCATTTAGATCACATTAAAATTATGTTTTCTATTTACTTTAATAGAAATTACTTCATTTGAGAAAAAATATCCTAATATGATTTATTTTCAATACAAATTATTCTAAAAATTACTTTACAAACACATAACTGGTGCAGGTTTTAAAGAGGTGAGACATGTTTCTACTCCCAATGATAAAATTAAATAGATGTGTAAAGTGTATCTGACCTAAGATGAGGGGGAAAAATGTTGTTCCTACTTTTTCATTCATTATATCTTCTATCTAGGCGATTCATTATATCTTTCATTGAAGCCTTCAGCATATTAGAAACTATTTAAATACAACGTAATTCAAGCACTATATATTATATACAAAATAGCAACAGTATTTATAGATCTAGGTCTAGCCCTTAGAGTTGGAAATGTGGTCACTCCAAGAAATATTTTAATTATTCTAAACCTCAGTTGAACAACAGCTTATATTAATCCTTTATACGAAGTAATTTTACTTATATTCTTTGAAGGACTCCTAGACTAGATGAAGAAATATCATTCTTCTGCCAGAACTTAATAATAAAAAAATGTATATAGAATAGGAACAGTCACACAAAAACTACTATAACCTTTAAATATCAAATATGATCTCAAATAAAGTATCTATATTACTAAAATGATATTATAAAACTAATAAAATAAAACTTAACTTATATTTATAATTTAGCATAAGATTAAAATTAGGGTACTGTTTTAATTTATTTTATAATTATTCAAGTCCAAAATTAATATTATTAATTATTCCTATGTCATATTAATTTAACCATGAACAACTCTATTTTAGAAGTAGATTGGTACCTAAGCCGTACTGTCTAAAGCAAAATATCTACTTTCAAGTATGTACTATTTACAAGCAATTTATGTAATTTCTGACTTTACATTTATTTATTCAGTGATGGAGAGCATGTGCCATTTATCTGTGTAAAATGGACTCTTCATTAAAAAAAAAATAAGAAACCAAGTCTGCCCAACTAGGGTACACCCAACTTCTTCCAACCCTACCCCTGGAAGAATGGTCGCATTAGAATTAAATATAGTATAATGAGATAAATTAAAATAATGAGGGTTTGTTAATAAATTAAGTTTCATTAATGTGATAGAAAAAAATGAAGGCAGAAGGTTGAAAATCATATGGGATAATTTATGATGCTATCCAATTTTCATCAAAATATCCAATTTTCATCAAAATTGGATAGGCTGTTTTCAAAAGTATGGGTGTTCACAAATATGTTGAGAAGACAGTTACACAAGAACAAACATAATTCCTGATGTAAACTAATTTAGTTATTATTTTAAAATACTAATACTAATAATACTTAATTTTTATTATAATTTAAAGTTTTTGCAATTTATAAATTTTATAATTATTTTACCCTTCTGTTATTCAATATTTATTTTTTAACATGCCTTTACATAAGTAGTGCCTTGTAATCGTAGCTATTTATTAAATGTATCACAATATTATACACGTAAAGATAAGTTAAAATTTAGTATAAATCAATCTACACCAAATACTGTAATGTTTAGGGTAATATGTACTGAATCAATCAATTTCATATCCAATATTAAACAATCTAAATTTAATTAATTAATCAATTTAAAAAAAAAATTATGGATTTTATATTGTTTCTATAATATATATATTTGTGTGTGTGTGTGAAGGAGAGATAATTTTAATTTAATCATGAAAGATGATATTATACAGACTTTATTGTATAATATAATGGATAAAAATATGTATTCATTTCTGGAAAAATTTAAGTACTTTTTTATACATTTTCTGCTGAAAGTTTGTCTGGCTTTTGAAGTTATTTAAATATTTTATTAATTTCAGTTTTAACGAAAAGAAGACATCATCATACTGATTTTTTTGAGTAGTTGCAAAATATTATTCTTTTATCATCTTTTGTGTAATATTTTATTCATTTTAAGGTTGCACTATATTTGAAGACTAAATTTTCAAAGTAATTGAACTAAAACAATTGATGATTCTATCCTATTTGTATATATGTGTATATTATATATAGGGTGATCCAAAAGTCCGAAAACGGCTTAATATCTCCGGTTATAATTAAGATATTAAGTTCCGGTTTGCGGGAATCTTTATCATTTTAAAAAACGACTTTTTTGGTGGGTAATAATTTTTTCCGCCATATTGGATACAACTTTGAAATTTTTAACTGGAACAACCATAAAGTGATACATTTTTGGAAAGGTCATAAAAAAAATTGCCGCAAACCCGATCTTTCTACCTATTCCCGTTCCAAAATGGCGGACACTTACAAGAAAAAAAACAAATTACTAATTACAAATTTACTAATTTTTTCTTATTTTCAATAGTTTAGTAAGATATAAAAAATCGGTCCGAGACAACTCAGACTAATTTTCTCATATAGTCTCGGTCCCAGATCCTAGAAAACATGAATATAATATTAAATATTTATTGCATTAAGCTTGTTTCAATGATAAACCTACGTGATGCTTAGTTAATTTATTATTATTTATAATGTGTTCACAGTGACGGATCTAGGCTTTCCGGCGCCCGGGGCCAGAATTTTTTCGGCGCCCCCCCCCCCCCCCCCCCGTTTCCGTTTTTTTACGACGTGAAAAAAAGAAAGAAAAAAAATCCAATTGACGGTGATATTGCAATAAACACTCCACAAACCGTAAATGTTATAATATCCAGTCATATTATTCATAAAGCTACCCCTCCCATCTTTGGAGAAATTTAAATTTGAATTATTCTATTGTCTTCTTAACGTCATACTCTTCTCTCAACATATTTGCTTTCACGCTGTAAGGGTTACCCTTCTAATCCTTAGAGAGAACTTAGGATGTGGTCTATTATTTGAAGAAGCATTATTTGAAACCTCGTCTCTGGTGTCCATTCAATACTTTCCACTTTCCTCTTTACTTATTTCATCAGCCATCCTTTTCTTTTTTTCGTTTACGCACCTCTTTGATGATCCACCTAATTGATGATCTATGTTAAGGCCTTCAGCTATGGTCTTAGCTTCAGTGACTGCATCTCTTGCATTATTTTCCCCAGTTTCCTCCCGTATAAGGCGGTAAATGTGGAGAACTGATTGAGCAATTGAGATAAATTTTTTCTGGAGGAGTTTGTTGACAATGTCAATCCTAGTTAGCTCCTTGAACCAGAAGCAAAAAATGTCACAAATTCAAAAGTGCTAATACTTTTTAAAAGACTCCTTCCCTTCTCGCTTCTGGTTTTGTTTCAGAACTTGAAGTCAAACATGCTACTATATACTTTAAAGCAGTATTAATTCCTCCAAGATGCTTGTAAATAACTATTACAGCTTCCCGCTTTGTTGACGACCTAGTTCCGCTCTGTAGCTTGAGAGAGATAGGTATGTTTTTGAGCAAAACTTCCCACCTATTAGTTGATGCTGCTAAAAATGAATGAAGACAATTTAAAACTCCAAAGTTAGTTTCTGCTTCATGAGTGACGCTCGCAGCATTGACCCCAATTAATTTTAGTGAATGCCCAGCACAGGGTACGAAGTAAGCAAGATCATTATTTTTATTTTCCTGCAAACGGGTTTGAACAACTTTGTACTTTCCAGCTATGTTAGCACCATTGTCATATAACTACCCTCTACAGTTCTTAAAATCCAAACCATCACTTTTGAGTTTTTTGGTTATTACTTCAGAAAGTGCCGTAATAACCAGTTATTGAGAAGGCGGGTGCCTTCTCAATAACTGTGAAAAAAATCAATGAAATTCTCGCAAATCTCTGGCCCGCACTTAAGTTTATGTACCTGATGACTTGAGACATCTGCTCCAAGTGGCTAACATCAGGGGTACAGTCAAACATGACAGAGAAATACTTTGCTTCTCTTAAGTCACTCAGAATTTTTCCTCTTACTTTTGTTGCAATGATATCCAAAAACTCGTTGGATATTGTGCGAAAAGTAGCTGACCTTTTTTTGGGCGGATTATGTGTTCTCGTAGTTGGGGTGTGCTATCGGCTATCGAGAGAGTAAGTCAATGGTGTTTAAGAGCTTAAAGTAAGTCACGCTAAGAAAAAGAGTAAGTCACGCTGGTTTAAGAACTTTCCACTACTGGGATCACTAAAGTCAAGGCTTTCATACGACATACGATCCTCGAAAAGCACAGCCTTGATAGGCCAAATGCATAATTACATCAAGAACGGCATATAAAACTGACTTCCAGCGATTCTCTTCCTGCGATATTTGTTCCTATAGTTCTTTGTCAATTCCTCCTTTATTTAGATCCTCTAATGTTTTCCAAGAACAAAACATTTTTTTGTAGCTTAAGGATTTTCGTGTTCTGGAATTTTTTTATTTAACTTCTTCCACTTCGTGAGACCTTCCTCCTTAGCCACATGGGAAAAAGCCTGCTCTGAAAATAATTTGCACGAATAGTTGACTAGAAATTCCCCATTACCAAGCGAAATCATTTCCTTTCTGTGAATTACTCTATTGTAATAAAATCCTTATTCTAATCTCCTCAACCATAGCAAGTTCCTCCGTTTTACCGCCGACGGATTTATACCCCTAACCGCGTTTACCTGCTCAAACCCCACCCCCCGAGATGCAGAATATGTATAATGATATTTCTTTTTTTTTGCGAATCCTCTTAAAAATTTTCCATTTTGGAGTCACATCAAAAAATTAAAATTGAAAAATCATATTTCTAAGTTCAATGCATGGGCAAATGTGAAATTACGTATACAAGGTTTTGAGTAATATGGTTTTGACTTTTAATTTATTAATTCACTGTGGGTTCCAAACATTTTTAATTTTTGGCACCCCTGCAGATTTCTATTGCGCCAAAGGCGCCCTTTGCAAAACGTAACAGCTACAGCGAATACATAAATAAAATATTAATTTTATTTATCATGGAAACATTGGTTTCCAAACATTTTTTGTTTTTCGGCTACGCCCTTGCTGATTTCCTGTTGCTCCAAGGGCGCCCTTCGTCAAATTCATTTAGTAAACTATAATAGGTGTTTAATTAACCCATTCAATTGCATTATTTTCCAAACATTTTTTATTTCTTGGCGTCCTTGCTGATTCCTCTCGCTCCAAAGGCGCCCTACGTAAGACTATAACAATAACAGCAACACGCTTTGCAAATATTAGCGAATATATAAATATTTAATTTTAATTTTTAAAGTGTCAATTTGGGGTAAAAAATAATTCAAGATATTAGTTTAAAGGTGATATTTCATCCCTATTTTGGGACATCTTCATACCTGTAAGTATATTTAATAATTAGATCATATATCTTTTATACATAATTAAAAGTCACAAAATACAGTCATTTAAATAAATTAGTGTGGATGTTATATAAATATAATTAATATAACCATAGAAATAAATATTTACCAATTAAAAAGTTTACAGTTGTATAAAATCACATTTACGAGTCAAAAATAATCATGAGTAGTGCCTAGCCGACACCTAGTCACTGACTAACTCTTTCTATATTTAATCTATAATATTTCAGTAATTACTGGATTAATTGAGATGGGTTTCCAATCTTGTTTGATACTGCGCGCCCTCGATAATATCTGTTGTTCTAATGGCGCCCTTTGTCAAATTCATTTAGTTGACTTTAAAAGGTGAAAATTAATCCATTCAATTTGAATTATTTTCTAAATATTATGTTCCTTGGCGCCCTTGCTCCAAAGGCGCCCTACATATGACTATAACAATAACAGCTACACACTTTGCAAATTAACGAATATATAAATATTTCAGTAATTACTGGATTAATTGAGATGGGTTTTCAATCTTGTTTGATACTGGGCGCCCTCGATAATATCCGTTGTTCTAATGGCGCCCTTTATCAAATTCTTTATCCAAAGGCGCCCTACGAATGACTATAACAATAACAGCTACACACTTTGCAAATCTCTTTTGTTCTAATAGCGCCCTTTGTCAAATCGGTCAAAAAATTAAAAATGGAAATAAAATAGGGAACACTTTTAATATTTCATCTTGCTTCCTTTCTGGGGGCGTTTTACGCCAATTTTAGCACTTGCACTTTAGTTTTTGCAGTACAAAAAATAAAAAAAAGGCTAGCTCAGCGCGGGCGCCCCCCCCCCCAAAAAAATATACATATAAAAATACAAAAATAAATTTTTGTATTTTAAAAAAATACATTTTTTTATAGTATCCTTTTATCTTGTTATTCAACCACTTACACACACACACGCATATATATATATATATATATATATATATATATATATATATATATATATATATATATATTTATATATTATATCTTATGAACTTTTTTTAATCATGCTCCTTTAATTAAGTAAAGTTTCAAGCTGCAGGTTATCACTAAATTTTACCACATTTTTATGATGGTGTCTTTGTAAGTTCAAACTTTGAAGTTATCTTTCTAAACTCCACTTATTGTTTTTTCAGTACGTCAAATTTTTTGAATGAATGCGTTATTTGTAACACCTTTTTTTTTATCAATTTACCGACGTATACTAAAAAAACAACCCTTTTTTCATCTTTTAAACTTAAAACCATCGTAATTTAATAATAAAATATCCCTACGTTGTATATTGAGTACTTCTTCATGACTTTCCTTAATTTCTTCATTAAATATATATATATATATATTACGAAATTTTGTATCCTTTCCTAGTTATAAGTGCAAATTACCATCCTATATTTTAATAATAATGTTAATAAAAACTCTTTAAATTTGTTATCTAATTACATAGTTTAAAAATACTATAAATAAAAAAAAAAATAGCCGATATTATATCGAATGATTTGTTACAATAAATTATAGTTATAATTGAAACACGAATAAAACAATCACACTAACTACTTTTGTCTTTATTTGCCTTCCCCCCCCCCCCCCCCCCCCCCTACTACCCAATTCGAAATACTCCTTTTCTGATCCATAAGTTGGCTGTTTCTGTAGATATGAAGGCCTAATGCTATAAAGTTATTAGTTCTTTATTTAGTTAGATCTTTCAGGCACGGTGGTTTTTTTTTTTACTATTATTGAAAATGATAAGCAATAATTCTAGTGTCGAACCAACACAAAACAAAAACATACGACATTAAATTGTCTAACAAACTATTATGTACTCTACAACTTTAAGTATTTCAAAATGGGCTTTATATATGGGCACTGAAATCTTCGAAAAGGTTTTTGGAAATCAGCATTGAAATTTTGTGATGTGTTATCATTATTGTGACTTGTAAATTAGAAAATATATCACCTAAGATTCAATCAAATGTATTTAAAGGCTAATTAACGAAATAATTAAAAATTCCATGTACGAAGTTAATCTTAATTACTTTATTATCGTAAAATACGGGAGAATGGCCGATGGGAATAAATCCATATTCTCTTTCTTCTTCAATAACATCATTATTAATGGTTTTGATTTTCGAAATATGGTTTGCTCTTAAATTTTACTTTCTCAATTTAAGATTAAATACCTAATACCAAACAATAGGTTATTATGGTAATTGCCTTGTATTATTATTAAAAAGATTCCTTATTGTCATATTTTATTATCTCCTATCATTTCAAAGAAATCACATCACCAGCTCAACAAAGATAAACTTAGATTGGGATACCTCTATATTACAGTCTTCGCACAACTAGAATCGACGCGTTGACAGCGCGGGAAATTGAGTGACAAACAGATTGGCCAACCTCTTTGGGGGAAAAAATAAAGCCACTTCGAAGCCTTCTTATACTGTTATCCAGAGGGCCTCTCCCCTTCACAAGAGACATTTATCTTTGCCTAGTTGGCCCGACCTTTTGTCCGGGAAAATCTCAAGCTCTCATTGGCTCGTCCCCCCTTTTGCTAGTTTTTCCCGCGCTGTCAACGCGTCGACTCTAGTTGTGCGAAGACTGTAGTTCAATCTTTTTTCAGTTTGATTGACACATGGCCATTCATCAATTGAAATACTTGCGATTTTTTGTATTAATAGTAATTTGTTCTATTTTTTAAAAAAAAGAAAAAAAAAAAAAGGGGGCTGGAACCCAGGCTGTAGAAGTAGAAAGGATTTATGAATAATAGTGTTTAACTTCATTTTATGTATTTTATGAGCTGTAAGTTTTTAAAAAATACACTTATATCGCTTTACTCACGAGTATTTCGTTAGTAAATAATATTCCTTAAGTCTCAAATATTATATTTTCCCTGTGGGGAGGGGGGTATTATATGGGGTTATGTATTATACATGATTATATGTATATACATTGTGATTGTTTGTAAAATAAAATAACTTTTAGAGAAGGGCACCTCTTTAGCTGCATTGTGACTTCAAAGTATGTGATTTCTCCCAAGCATTTGCCCTCTTGTTTATTCTATACATGTAGGTTGTGAATAGTCAGACGAAATATGTTATAGGTCAGGCGGCGCTTGACCTCGCCTCTCTGCCAAAGCTACGAGCCTGTATATCCATCACAATCTTCAAGCCTATATCTATTCTCAATTACATATTAAGATTTAATTTATATATTGGAAATAATGAGCTGAAGAGAATAGCTCAAAATATTTCATTTTGCTAATTATACCAAGATTTTACTTCTCTCAATTAAAAAGCCTTTTTCAAACTTTTAAAATTTAAATTATTGAACAAAACTACGAATAATTTACATACTAATATGATTTCGACAATCTAAGAGGCAAATTTTCAATTTTGACAATTTTATTGGATTCTATTTTTCTCTTGGACTGCTTATACGTATTCATAAAACAGTAGCTTCACCAATTAAATCACTACGACAAAATTAAAACTAAATTGTGCGCTGCCGCTACTTTATGTACTCCATAATACTGAATTAAATCAGAATGATGAAAGATATATCGATGTTTTTACTTAGATTCTAGGAGGAGATGCATATTTACGCGGTGCGCTACAAAAATTTAAATTAATTCTTATATAAATGATAGATGATAGTGTATTTCTTCCTGATGTTAATTTTATTGGACGTAAATATTTAAGTAAGTTGAAAAAGTATCTCCAATAACACTGTACTGCAAAATTTAACGAACTTTCGGGCTCAAGAAAATTTTATCAGAACTATGTTTACGAGGTTGCTGAATCTGAATCTGATGTCAAAATTTCTCTTATACGTACAGTTTTCCCGGAAAATGCGTTTGAATATCTTTAAACCATGAAGAACAGGAATCTGAAGTCAAAAAAATCTGCTTTAGTAAAGAAAATTGAAAAATAAGAAACAATAAAATCGAGTTGTGACTTTTTTCTGACATAATTCTAGAGAATTACAATATATGTGACCGAGTAGGGGGGGGGGGGGGGGGGGGGGTAAGAAACCTTGGGGGGAATACTAAAAAAATAGGCTGAAAAAGTAATAGAAATACAAAGACTCAACATGAGGAAAAATCGATTTCTTGGTTTCTTATTTTTCAATTTTCTTAAAAAAATAAGTTCAGCAGATTTTATTTGACTTTAGATTGGTGTTCTTCATGGTTTGAAGATATTCAGTCACCCAAAATATATATATATATTTTTTTACGATAAATATGTTTGTGGCGAAAAATTGTGTCGAAAACCCCTAAAAACACAATTTTTCCGAACTAGGAGTAATTTTGACTTCAAATTCGGATGCAGCACACAAAAATACTTCAGAAAATGAATTTTCATTTCGAAGCTTTTGTGAAGAACTGTGTAATTAATGCCTATGTTACAGTAAATTACAATGATAATTTAAATTATTAATAGACATTTTTATTTACTTTGATCAAAATAACTTTTTGAAAACAAGTGAATTTCAATAAGATTACGTCCTATAGCTTGTATATACATATATATATATATATATATATATATATATATATATATATATATATATATGTGTATATATATATGATGTCTCGTGGGGATGCCAAATTGAAATCGGTAACCTTTTTGTGTCGATTTGTGTTGGTTCCGTTCGCAAAATCATGGAGGGGGTGGGGCCGAAAACCGACTTCGTTAGAAAATTATTCTAATATATACACAATATTAGAATATAAATTATAAAAAACTAATCAACATTTTAGACATTTTTGCTATCATAGTAAACCAAAGAAGAGTGGTAAGTACTCGTATATAAGCATTTGGTAAGTAAGTTGCTGTCATAATTTTATAAATAATAGGTTTTCATTAAAACACCAATAATAAAACGGGTTTTAGTCGCAATATAGAGTTAAAGCATTTTTATTAAATTAAAAAAAAAAAATAAGGTTTTACTTTTTTATTGTGAAGTAAAAAATTAACTTCTACTTAAATTAAGATAAAATAAGAAGGAGTATGATGTATGCATTTTTAAGTATAAGAGAGAATATTCCAATAACGAGTGAACAGCTTGCGTTGTTGGCAAACTGTAGCCAGTGAAAGAGAATATGTGGGGAGCAATCTGGGAAAAGGAGCAAATATGGACAGATGAGTCCGATTTTACGTTCCCCCACCTCCACTTCTTTCCCTTGCCGCTATTTTTGAACTCTATCGCTGTCTTCGGTCTCTCGTTTTCATTTTATTTATAAACCCCACGTCTTATTTTTACATTATTACTGCTCACAATAATAGTAAGTACACATTTTATTAATTTCTAGATCAGGCTAAAGAAATCGGTGTACGATTTATATATTGAATCAGAGTATGTAACTTTGAAACACTCGTCAGTGTTAAATGCTAATTTATTAAAGATAAAATATTTAAAAAAATAATTTAATGAGTCTTGCATTTAGTTATTAATTATCATTCTATATATGAACTATACATTGAACTTAATATAATACGTATTGTATTTACGTGAAGTGTAAGGTTTGTTCAGCTCTTCACACCACTTAAGCTTTTATTTCATCATGACATAAGTTTTTTAAAGCAGTACATATGGATGCTAACTAATCCTTTATTTTTCATTATCTAACTACTAACTAAAAAGGTGGATTTAATAAAGAAAATATATCGAAAAAAAGTTATATTGTAGACTTATATTAATTTTTTTAAATTATAATAATCTCTTGTTGTTAAAATATATTATTTTTTAACATAGATAAATTTTATTTTGTTTCAACAGGATTAATAGATCATTAAGATCAAATGTGACTGACTAGAATATATAATAGTTGAGCCTATAAACACAAAAAAAATTCATCGTTTTAACGTCCACGTCACTTATTTTTATTACATTACAAATATGTATATACAGATTTTATTTGATCATTGATGTACTTTAATTTCCATGGTGTTAGCGATACAAAACGACAAAAGATGGCAAATTAAAACTGTTGAATAAAAAGATTGACAAATTTTATTTTTGCCATACAATGCGGGCGAAGGAATGATCTTAATGTTAATTTTATAACCTCGTGATGTTTAATTTTATAAAAATTATTTTTGCAAGATATCGTCGCTGCAAATAATATTTATTCTCCTGTCATCATCTCCATGAATTCTGAAAGAAAGAGAAAACAAATATAAAAATAAAAATTTAATAAATTAATAATAATGCGTTAATGAATTACTTTAAACATTATTTAAAATCATGATCCAAAATGCATGATAATTTTGGACTGGAATTTATGTACCTGTGATAATATTGTAGGGGTACCCTGTGTAAAGGAATGAAATAAAATATCCTACCATGTCTATATATATCTGACAAGTCTAACAGAGTTTAGTTTCTTTAAGGTTTATCTTTACTCAATTACTCAAACTCACATTTAAAAGTCTTGTTAGCTATGCTTTCCTTTGCAATACTCGAGTTAATTATAACTTATTACAGTTATTTTATTATAACATTAACTATTTAAAAAGTCTATTCTTTTGAACTATCATCATTATCGAATTTTTATTTAATATTTAAATTATAAGTGTTGTAATAAAATTGTTATCATTATTTTTTTTACTATCTTCTTAATATCATTTAACGATATTTTTGCATAATATTTTGTTATGATGACTTACATATAAATATATCGATATTTCAATACTTTTTTTAAGATTGAAATAGCGATAATATTTGAAATATTAATGCTTCAATATTGAGATGACTGTAGGTGTAGGTGCTTCAGAATGAAATCAGATCAGTAGAATCAGTAGAAGGGCTAACTGAAACGCCATCTTGAGGAAAAAATCCGATTCCAATAACTGCGAAGCCGGTTATTTTTCATCTTATTTATTTTCACGTGATTTTGAAATCTCTAACACACAATCGACTTTTTATAGTTACTTAAAATGTTTGCTGTTGTTGGGCCACTCATAAAGTTGCATTATGCGTACCACGTGCCATACAATCTTTCTTAACTTATTATTACATAAATAACCTAGAATACTCCAGGAGGGAAATACAGAAAACACTTTAACTTGAACACCTTTTCAATCATAGAATACAGACTAAACCATACCAGCTAAAAAATCTTGAATGGTTAGTATAAGCGTAGCGCCGTATTCGTGGCGCTACTACAAAATAAGTATACGTATTGTAGCAGAACAGTATCCGAATAATTCTTATCAGAAGTAAACGAAACCCTAAACAGGTACATACATTAATTAAACTATAACTTTCATAGTTATACTTTAAATAAGTTGATTAAGCGATGATTGAAATCAATATCGAATATTAATTATCTTCAAAAATAGAGAGAACTTTTTTTTTTTCTTTTTTTTTTTTTCTTTTGGGTTTTAGTCCCGATCAACTGCTAGGGTTATTACAGGACGGGGGTTATCCGGCCACTTTACTCATCTAATCGATGAGATCATCAGTGTGAAACATGTCTTACCCCGCTGGGATTCGAACTCACATCCGGGGATTAGACCTTGGTTTCAGAGTCGAGTGCGCTAACCCCTCGGCTACACCGGCCCCAGAGAGAACTGATGTTTTTTATTTTGTTATTATTTATTAATATACGGTAGCAAGCCCATAACTGTCTTTTAAACGATCCTTTGATCGTCGCCTAGAGTAGCTTTTTGCTCAGTTTTACATTATATATATAATTTCTTTATAATCATAATCAGATACAAATAAAAAATGCTGAAATAATCATGTGAATAAATAAATGTTTACTCTGTAATTGATCTTCGCAGAAGTGTTTAGATTAGTTTCATTAATACTTAAGTTCTTAATAATAACTTAAGATCTTAATATGGAAACTTAAGAACTTAATTTCTTAGTATTGAAAGTCACGTATTAAAAATCGTTTATCCCATTGTACATAATTACCGATTTCCCATCTCTAAAATAATAGTGATTCGTTAAAAATATATGTAACAATTATTTAAATTCCATTAATGTATAGTAATCATTTATCCAATTATAAAAAATTCAAGTTATTGTTATAAGAGTTTAGGGCTATTCTAAGGTTGCTGATTATACCAAAAAGGTGCTAATGCTTTATATTTTTGTTGCGGCTTTTAAAATGATATGTAACTAATTTTATTTTATTTTGTCTTACTGTATTTTAAAATAATAATAAATTGTACGAACCATCGAAATCAACGGTTCCGGAGCCGTCAGTGTCGATTTCTTCAATCATCATGTCGAGTTCTCCATTGGTAAGCTGGTCGTCCAATTCTCTGAGAATTTCCTTCAAACAGCTGGTAGGAATGTAACCGTTACCTAACAGAAACATTAAAATAAATTAATTTGTAATATTAATCAGTTCCAATATCTTTTCATCCAAATCTTCGTGATTTGTTGGTAAATTATAAGTATTCAAAACATTAAATAATAAAGAGAAGACATTAAAATAAAAATTTATTAAAATAATCAAAAATATAATAATTTGTCCATGTAACCATTAATGTATCAATTGATTCTTAAAAAGAACATTTTGTATGTTTATTATTCTATATGAAATTATTACTCTATTATGATAAAAATTGATATTTCTACAAATTTTTAAAAAAAAACAAAAAATACATAATGTAATTTCATAAAAATAATTTCATATTTGCTAGAATAAGCAGGAGAGTCATATTGGAACCAAGCAGGAGTATTGTATATCTACCTAATAAGAAAAACATAGAATGCCTCGTCATTTAATGTAAATAAATTTTACAGAATGATACAAAACAAGCCTCACTGTAATATTAAAAAATAGACTGCCAATTAGTGTGGCGCATAGCTTCCTCGCATCCTATCACGTACTTTATTGATTTTATGCTTTTATCGTATAAGCCATTATTGTCTAATTTATTTAATTGTTTCCCCGGTTTTTTAATATTACAAAAATTGTTTTGCATGAATTAATGTATCAATTTAGCAAAAGTTAAAGAGCGTAGACTGTTCCAATTAACATGTAGATATCTGCGGATTACTTTCGATAAACTATAAAAGTTTCATGCAAATCAGATAAGTACTTTTGAAGCTATAGATTTAAATAAATGTATATTTGTTCGCATGGTGAAGAGAAACAAATGGGCGCAGAAGGTTGAAACTTATATCATCAATGGGCTAATCATGACCTATCATACAAATTTTATTAAAATCGGTTATGTAGTTTTTAAGATATGTTGTTATGAGTGACAGACAGACTCGGAACCAGTTATGTTCCCTGATGTATGAAACAGATGTCTTGGAATGTTATAATCGGAGTCATAAAATATTTTCGTCTTCAGAACGATTACATAGCTTCTGTTACCTCCGTAAGCTTAGAAGCAAAATTAAAATGATTTAAAGATTCTTTTTATTCTATAATAGTATCTAAAATTCACTAGTTTGGTTTATTAACACCTTTGCCAAACGGAGACACATTAACACTTTAAGCACACTATACTAAACAATAATTTGTATTTGGTATTGCTAAATTATATCGTTGAAGGTTTACCAATAGGTCATTAATTGTATTTCAGATATACAATGGGTGAAGAAAGAACAGAAAATAGAAATAACGGTGATTAGGCAATTAAGTGAATACCATACCTTCCTTATCATAAAGCCTGAAGGCTTCCCTAAGTTCTTTCGCCATGGCTTCGTCATCTTCTTCAACGATGAATTTGGCAGCCAATGTGATAAACTCCTCGAATTCAAGCCTTCCGGATTCTGTAACAAAATATATTATTTAGTCGGAGTTCTTCTGCTTAATTCAGTATAAATAAATAGGTGAATTATTGGCTAAGGTATATTTCTGTATTTACACACATACACACTGTACAGTGGCGTAACTATGAGCCCATATTGCGGGCGGGCCCCCAAATCTTACTATTCATACCAAATCTATTTTCTTTGGCGAGGAGCCCCCAAAGAGATCTTGCGGGGGGCCCCAATGCCCTAGCTACGCCACTGACACTGTGTCCCAAAAAAGAGTATTCAAGAGCAAAACATTTCATATTTTTGGGTTTCGGAAAAAATAATTCTTTATAAAAACTCCTGTTTGTTCTTAAACCTCTTAAAAGTATAATATTTTCTTAATTTTGTGTACAGGGTGATACTAAAAAATTAACAAGGGTGAACTACCCTTATATTTTTATAGTTCAGAATTGAAAAAGAGACATGTAAATTTAAAAAATTATTTTATTTCATGAAAATGAAATAACAAATATGGACTTTTTTACGGGAATATCTAAAAAAGAGGAATTTCATACGCCTGGATAATAGCTAAAGGTAAGTATCCTAAAGGTCATTGCTTATATCTCTTGAGCTCAAGGGAAACATTTGCTAAAAGAAAATATTGGCCCTAACATTTTTTGAGGTTTAAGAACAAGCAAGAGTTTTAGTTAATAATTACTTTTTTGGAAACCCTGAAATAAGAAAAAATGTCCTTTTGAGCATTCTATCTTGGTACTTTTAAGTAGTACCTACTCTATCTTGATACTTCTACCAGAGTGCTTTATCTTGATTCTCTATCTGCATATAATAGTTTTACACTTACTGTCAGCGTCGACTTCTTCAATGAGTTCATCAAGGATCTTCTTGTTAAAAGGCTGACCCATAAGCCTAAGGATATCAGCTACCATCTCGCAGGGAATGGAGCCGGATTGGTCCTTATCGAAGGCAGCGAAAGCCTTCTTGAGGACTTCAATCTGTTCTGGCGGGAGATCATCCTAAAGGCATAAAATTTCGACGTAATAAATTACTTATGAAAAAATAAATTGTAAATTAGAGTTTTAAATTAACGATACTGATTAACTTGATTATAATTGACAAAACATACCAAAGAGGTGGGTCAAGATCTATTAGAAAAATACTTTCGATTCTTATTTTATGAATAACTCAGGTTATTTTATTTAATTTATCAGGATTTTTTATCCTTAAGCTTATTCCACACCGGGACTCAATTTTGCGCGTCTTTGTTGCGGGCCTGAGCTTATTCACCCCACAACAAAGACACGCAACATTCAATCCCGGTGTACTGAGTAAAGCAGTCGCCACTGGGACTCATTGTTGCGGAGCTGAAACGGCGCTGTTGGGATTAAGCCCTACAACAAAGACGCGTAACATTGAGTCCGGTGTTGTCTAAGCTTTATTGAACTTAAAATTGAGTCGTTGACAGATTCATTTATAAATATCTTCTAAATATAGGTTCGTGTTTATGATCTCTCTTAATTCAATCACGATTGTTTTACATATTTCTTTATAGTCACAAATTCTGATTGAGTGTTGTGAATTGTACCTAGAAACCTCGAAGTAAATTTATACGTATCCTCCAGATATTCCACCAATCATTATTGATAATAATCTTTATTGATATAAATATAAAGGTTTAACTTTCGTAGGAGGGACCCAGTACCAATCCCGATTTTGTTTTCTCCTTTGGCATAATACCAATATAATTACATCCTTCCTATTGACTTGAATAGTGATATCAAATAATTAATTTAAAGGGAAAACAGTCAACAAAAACCTATAATAACTGTAAAAATAATAATTGATGTTGAATGAAATTTACAAGTCCATGGACAAGTATAAGTTATTTTTGTACAGGTTAAGTGTAGGCATTTTATTTATCTCTCAAGGCATTTTAACTCATCAAAGATTTGAAACTTTTCTTAACCATCAACAACTAAGAAGGGGAACTATATTTAAAAAAAAAAAAATCTTTTTTACGTTATTGTATAATAAAACTCATAACAAAACATAGTCGGAAAATTGCTTATTGGGGAACTAATATGGATAAGTCTAATTAACGCACTGGTGTATTCAATTTAAGTGGACAGAGATAAATTAAACCTTCCATATGAATATTTTATTCAGACATCCTTATACGGCTACATACGGCTTCATACGGACCATATATTATGTTAGACAATATAAATATGAATCTGTATGACAATTGGTAAATTAATCTGAATGACAATTGACTCATCGTTCATTAATCTTTTGCACAATACAAGCGTTCTTCAAGTTTTCTAGCAGAACTAGTAATTGATAAAATATAATTTCTGAATGAATGAAAACAAGTTTACTGTGTCCAATTTCTTGATTAAAATCCTTTCCTTTCCTTGTTATATATTTTCAACATTATCCTTAAGTGATAATTATTTTTGTAGTAATGCTCTTCTGTTCTATTTATGTGTTATAAACGTATTTGGTATTTTTATCTCGGGTTTACAAATATAGATTTTTTTTTCTCTGCAAATATAAATCTTTATAAGATTTTTTTTTAAAGTTATGGGAAAAACGCATGGAAAAGAAAATACCCGTTAAGATACAATAATATAGTAAAAGAAAACTTAGTCAACTATATAATATCATGTAATGTTTATAGTTTTCTTATAAATTTTAATTACGGTTTTGTTGTTAACGGTCTATTACACTGCAAAACCTACTGTATCTTAATGTCTGTATATTGTTAAATAAACCGTCAATTCGATTGAACTTCGCTTTTTTGTGAGGTAAATAAAATTATTTTTGCTGTTAAAATTTTCTTTGATAAAAACGTCAGTGCAGTAAAAGTGTATAACTAAATACCAAATAATAATATGCAGGTAGAAGTCGACAATATTTATACTTAATACTTATTTATACCGACACTTATTCTGATGACACTGGCTTGTTATATGTTATTTAATGAAGTTTTTAATTTCCGTAAAAGCATCCTTGCCTTGCATGCTCAAATTAAAATATATTTGCAAAAGAAAATTCAATTTTCTATTTTAAAATCTAATAGAGGTTGCTTCATTTTGTATTACATTTCTCTTCTCAACTTTCGTTTGTGTTTATCTAGTTATTATGTTTTCACCTCTTGTTATTAATTTATTTTATTCAATTTTTAAGTTTTTGGTAGTTTTCATACTACGGAAAGTTAAATTTTAATTTAAATCAAATTATAATTATTATTAACTACGGGAAACAGACAGTGAAAAATACACCCCTGTGCCGGGATTTGAACCACGGGCCTCTATATTTCCAGTATAGCGCTCTTCCATCTAAGCTACGCAGGAGAATGATTTTTCACTACCGTAATCGATAACTAGTCCCGAATCCAAGCTTTCAATATTCATATACATTTAGACAGTCAATATTTATGACATTAGAACTAAACCAGAATTAACGCTTATAATTATAAAGTACTCAATTAGTACCTGTACCTTGTACAATCAATTCGAAATTCAATTTTTAAGTTTTTGGTAGTTTTCATACTACGGAAAGTTAAATTTTAATTTAAATCAAATTATAATTATTATTAACTACGGGAAACAGACAGTGAAAAATACACCCCTGTGCCGGGATTTGAACCACGGGCCTCTATATTTCCAGTATAGCGCTCTTCCATCTAAGCTACGCAGGAGAATGATTTTTCACTACCGTAATCGATAACTAGTCCCGAATCCAAGCTTTCAATATTCATATACATTTAGACAGTCAATATTTATGACATTAGAACTAAACCAGAATTAACGCTTATAATTATAAAGTACTCAATTAGTACCTGTACCTTGTACAATCAATTCGAAATTCAATTTTTAAGTTTTTGGTAGTTTTCATACTACGGAAAGTTAAATTTTAATTTAAATCAAATTATAATTATTATTAACTACGGGAAACAGACAGTGAAAAATACACCCCTGTGCCGGGATTTGAACCACGGGCCTCTATATTTCCAGTATAGCGCTCTTCCATCTAAGCTACGCAGGAGAATGATTTTTCACTACCGTAATCGATAACTAGTCCCGAATCCAAGCTTTCAATATTCATATACATTTAGACAGTCAATATTTATGACATTAGAACTAAACCAGAATTAACGCTTATAATTATAAAGTACTCAATTAGTACCTGTACCTTGTACAATCAATTCGAAATTCAATTTTTAAGTTTTTGGTAGTTTTCATACTACGGAAAGTTAAATATAGAGGCCCGTGGTTCAAATCCCGGCACAGGGGTGTATTTTTCACTGTCTGTTTCCCGTAGTTAATAATAATTATAATTTGATTTAAATTAAAATTTATTTTATTTAAAAAAGTTGACTCTAACGTACTATTTTTGATATAGGTACCTACTGTAGAGATGAAGTATTTATTTGTAAGTGAAATATCAAACTGTTGATACTCTAATGCAGGAAAGCTTCTAAAGATACTGCGGCAGTTTAAAATGATATGAAACTTGTAATTGATTAAATTACCAAAATTTATTTTGGAATCAAATTTAAAATTTTTCTTTCCTTCGCTCCTTGGCAAGAAATTGTGCCGGTATTACATTATTAGACCTCATTCACATAATATGGGGAACTTAATTCTACTACTATCTATTTTAAAGGTTTAACTCAATGACATATTTTTGTGTTGAAAGTGACTTCAAGCCCTTAAATTTTAAAGGGAATCGATTTTATTAATAATGCTCTACCTAAGAGAGATAAAGTAATCATGTAATGACTAGGGTTGGTTTTGTTGGCTCTTCAATTATTTTGGCTCCTAGCCATATATTGTTCGTGCATTTGGCCCTGAAAACTAGCTACAAAATAATAAGGCTGAAAACACTGTAAAATTAAATTAAAAATGTAACTGATACGTTTTACTTCCAAATTTTTTTCACGTTTTTGTAGATTATTTTAAAAATAATATAAAAAGCAAAGACAACTTGCAATAAAATAGCTTCGTTAATTCGTTATACATTTGTTGATTGAATTTTCTTATTTGGTTCTCTAAAAAGAAAATAAAACTCAAAATTGAATAGACTTATTGATATTATTATTAAGTATATATATACAATATTGTTATTATTTTTTGTTTCTGGTTTTAGTCCCATTCAACATCCTAGGTGATTACAAGACGGGGGTTATTATGCGAAATATATATACATTTATATGTTTATATTGTGTTATTTTTTCAGAATTTTAATGTAACAACCTATACTGATCTGACTTATTGAGTCAGATATATGATATGCCAATTAATACGTAATAGCAACAAATAATTTGAGCGATAATATATACACCTTTTACATATTATGACTAGGTTATAGTACTTTTATTTAATACTAGGAATAGGACATTTAAACTCAAATATTTTGACATTTAAAACCTTGTGCGACAGAGTTAATACTGGGGAAAAGATTAAAACCATATAGAGACACATTTATATGCTTAACCTCTTTGTCCATGAAATGCAAAATCTGTTTTAATGCTAGATTTATCTGCTTTGTAAGGACTTTATAACTATAATCTATATTATTTTTTATTATAAATTATAGAAGAATATATATATATATATATATATATATATATATATATATATATATATATATATATATATATATATATATATATATATATATATATATATATATATAAAACACTTTAATTGAATTGTGTAAAATTCCATACCTATCATCCTTAAAAATTTGTTTGCAAATTCCAGTATATCAATTATATATAATATAATAGTGTTTCTTAGCTATATATTATGCAAATTAACATTAATATTACTCAAAAAAGAACATTTATATAATGTATCTTTGTACTTCATATTAAAGAATTTCACATTAAGACTGATAACGTCATAACTCAAATTTCATCCCCTACTTTTGCAGCCTCAGTGTAGTTTTTTTAATATGAATCAAATTCATTTTGTACACTTAATTTAAATGACGTAAAATGGGATATTTAAAAATAAAATAAAATAATAATACAATTTATCAGAGCAAAGGTACTAAAAATATTACTGTAAATATATGTAATTTATATATAATATTGTAATATTGGAGTAGTATATATATATATATATATATATATATATATATATATATATATATATATATATATATATATTAGTTTTTCGCCAAAATTTAAATCATTTTTAGTTTTCAAAATAGGTATTTTTTATTTTACTCTATTAACAAAAAAACGGTCAGGGTACAATAAAACATTTGAAAAGTACGACAAAATATGAACATTTATAAAAAACAAATGTATTTTTAATAAACCATTAATTACTAAATATAAATTTAGATAAAAATCTTAAACATTTATGTTAGGAATGGTTGTCAACTAGTACCCTTAAAATTGACCTTTATTATCTACAAAAAACAAACTAATATTTAAAATAAAATTGTTTTTAAATATGTTTTTTTAAATTAGTAAAAATGATGAACTACAATTTGAAAACTGGAAAAAAATATTAGTTTGAAACAATGTAAAATCAATTTTCTTCAATATTTATAAAAAATTGTAAAATGAAAAAGGGGGTAGTATGATCCTTTATAATTTTAAGAGTGCAACACTTAAATGTTTCTTTTTTTCACTGGTAAGATCTTTGGGAAACTTACCATTTTGTCAGGTTAGTTAAGACGAAGGGGCTCGCGGAGTTCTTGGGATGACTGCGACTCCTCTTGGATGGGTGGAACCCTGTAACCCGGCCCCAAAACTATAAATAGCACGGTCAGAATATTGGGCCTAAAACACGATCTTCTACACAGTCCGGCTCAAACTATAAACTAACAGCCCCCCGAGCCCAGAATAGAATTTTAGACTCCGCCTCCCAGCTCTAGGGAAAACACAGAAAGAAAAAAAATACTTATCTGTGTTATAGTGGCCAAGTAGTCAGCTTATTTTTGGATTATTAAATTTGGTGTCGAGGTAGTGGTGATTCTTTAGTTGGGCTCTCTATTGAGCCTCCCACTACACCTATAGTATAACCGGAACTAAGACCAAAGCTGATCAAGGTGGGGGTATTTTAAAAGAATTAACATGACCCATATATTTTTTGGATTTACCTTATTCTTTTTAACATTGTAAGATGTATTATTCGAATAAGTGAATGAAGCACAAACTACTTTCATTGCTAGTGCGAGTGAATAAGATGAAGTGGAAGTGTATTATAAAGACGCTCTGGATAATTGTTCAAAGCAAGTTCAATAAAAACTTTTTTCCTTTGCCCACAGTGTTCAGTCAACGTTGTTTGCTGCTTAGCGTAGTAGTATTATTTATGTCAACGCTGGAAATCAACAAGCGCCAAATAAGCTGGACCAACCTAAAATAAAAAAAATCTACACTATTTCCTCTTTCGTAAAAAAAAAAAAAAAAAATCTGTTTAACAGTTACTAATGAAACTTTAAGTTTTAATTACGAAGCGATCAAAATATGCCATTAAATTAATTAAAGAAAGTAGGCTGTAATAATGTTAAATGTAATTAATATTTGAGTCTTATCAATTCAGGGGGAAAGTTGTAAAGAAATATGCCAGAATATCAATAATTTAGGATGGTAGGTACTGTAGGTAGAAAACTATTTGCGTAAGAGAAATATTTACTCACTCTAGTTATAATATAAGAATGTTGCCTTGCATTTAAATTTAATTAACGATAAATAGCCAAAAAGATTTCGTTCACCCAGTTTTCCCTCTATATTAAATCAGAAATACAAACAGTCACGGAAAAAGTTAAGGTCGGTTTTGGTATCCAGTAAAACATATATATAGGGTGTTTCGCATAAGTACCTAAACAGAAAAACCTATGAATCTACATAAAATTTGTGAACAATAATGTCTAGCAAACTCCTAAGTTTGCTTTTTGAAAACGAAGGTCCGTAGGACCTATCCTACGGACCTTCGTTTTCGAGATAGATAGAATTATAGAGCATTAATTCGATGTATTATTTTTTGCAGTTTACGTCATAGAGAAATAGTAAAAAAAAAAACTATTAGGAAATCAACTTATTCACAACATTAATATTTATTTACAAGTTTTCGAAATTACCACCTTTTTCGTTTAAACAATGTCTACACCTTCTTTGAATTCTCTGTGTTGAACTCCTTATCTCTTCAACTTTTTGCTTTATTTGCTCAAATGCAGGAATAATTCTATCCATTAGTTCTTTCATAGTATTCCTAATTGTTCCGTACACAATAGTTTTCATTAGGCCCCACTGGTAAATGTCTGCTGGTGTAAGGTCTGGGGACTGGTCCACCTTGTCCTATCTAATGTCTCGGATAATTAACGTTCAGCAAGTACCTAATATTTCTGGCAAAGTGGGCGGGACACCCATCCAACATAAGGTGCATGCTGCTTCTTAAATCAAGTGGTAAGTCCTCAATTAATCCAATAAATTCATTTTTAAAAAAGTTTAAAACATTTTCACAAGTATGGCGTCCCTGAAGAAAATGAGGTGACCAATAATACCAGCCCATAAATTTACACAGTAACTGGTGCTGAAAATGTTGCGGCCTCGGCTGTAGCGCACCCAGGATTATTTTTTGGTAGGGGCACATATTAAAAAAAGGGGGGGGGGATGTAATGTGGGCTTAGCATAATCACAGCTAATTATGAAGTCTGGTTTTCTTTGTTCTTAAATTTCTTCGTATCAAGAGCGGATCCAGCCAATTTTTAAGGGGGGCTGGGCTCTCTTTTAGGGGGTTCGGGGGTCCTCCCCCGGGAAATTTTTATAGTTTACGTTACTTGAAAACGTCTTTTTCGCCTATTCTAAGAGCATCTAAAATGTTATTTTATACAAATAAATTTAAGATTTTTATGAACGGGACATGAAGACCGGGGTATTTTATTTAAAAAAAAAAAATGATATGCGAATAATATTTATTATTAAAAGTTGTACATTATATAATAGATTAATGTTTTATTTTAGTAGCCAGAAAAAGTAATTGGTTCATTTCAAAAATATTTTAGTTACGTCAATTTACAAAAAAAAAATAAGTACGCCAATGTTTTGAGTTCAACAGAAATTAGCTGATAGTATTAGGTTAAAAATAAAAATAGTAGGGTATCTAACAGTCCAGTCAATAAATACAAAAAGTAGTCTTCCTTGCTTTAGATCGGGTATCTGCATCTGCAATTTTTAAAATCTTATTCTATAATTGAACCTGTTTCTAAATTAATTAATACGGAATTGCATACTTTAATGTTAGGTCGTGCCCCCCCCCCCCCCCCAACATGCTGATTTGCAATACACCATGTATGAGTGTTGTGAAAATTAATAGTTCCAGCTCTTGTAAAAGTTTACTCGTCGCTCCAAAAATTAAATGAGACACATTTCTTCGTAATATCTAATTGCAAAATTGGACCCTCGCTGCAAAGTCAGCTAGGGTCACTTGTAAATAAGTAATTAATGTTGTGAATAAGTTGATTTCCTAATATGTAGTTTCTTTTACTATTTCTCTATAAACACTTACGTAAACTGCAGAAAATAATACATCGAATTAATGCTTAAAAAACTATGCAGTTTTCTAAGCATTTTCAAAATTACGTTAGCTAAAAAAATATAGATGTTATGAAAGCTCAATGTTTAATGTTTGTCTTGCATTATCAATTATCACTAAGCTAATAAACTTCTTAAGTACTAATATTAGTGATTTTTTTAAAGAAAATGTAATGCTCCTTACGATGCTGCAAACCTCATCTTTCTACCTTATTTAGATTGTTATTTATTCGGTAGTTTATGGCTAAAAACAAGATCTATATGAAAAAATCGATATATCGATTTATCTCGAAAACGAAGGTCCGTAGGACCTAAGTTTGCTAGACATTTTTGGTCAGAAATTTTATGTAGGTACTTATGCGGAATACACTGTATATATATATATATCTTACTGGATACCAAAACCGGCCTTAACTTTTTCCGTGAGTTTGTATTTCTGATTTAATATAGAGGGAAAACTGGGTGAACGAAATCTTTTTGGCTATTTATCGTTAATTGAAGCGAGCGTAAGCGAGCTTCTTACATTCAACGAAATATGCATCTTGTCTGTCTGTCTGTCTGTCTGTGTGTAACGTTTACGTGTCCGACGATAACTTGAGTAAAAGTTGACCGATTTATTTGGAATTTGGTATACATCTTCCTTTTACTAATACTCAGGCTAAGTTCGTTGGACAGCGTGATCCGTCCAAGAGTTCGCGTAAACGTGAGCTTCAAATTTAAAATTGGAATTTCAGGACGGGAAAAAATTCTATCATCACCTATTCGATGAGACGAACATTTTTTAGAAAAACCAACAATGACACTGCTATGAATTAATAAAGATCGCTAAAACTATTAAAGCGGACCTAACCTTTTAAAATAGAGAAAACAACCTTTTTACCAATATCTTACGTTCTAACGTAACGATTTTAATAAAACTCCATGTACATCGTCTAAAGTACAATTCAAACAAGTATGTAAAATTTCAACGTGTTACAAGCAGTAGTATTTGAGTAATGAAGTGATACATTTATAATAATAATATAAAAGCTATCACGGGTGGTTAAGATTCTTATAGTGTATAGGTTTGTTTAGGAAGTAAAGCTTTGTACCGAGTACCCCCACTCTACCTCACTACCCTCTTCCACTTATCTTCAACTATGACATTCATCATGAATAATAAATTTCAATATTCAGTATTTCATTGCAATACGCTCGCTTCAATGATAGAGCCACGCGATGCCTAGTTAAATTTAAAGGCAAGGCAACATTCTTATATTATAACTAGAGTGAGTGAATATTTCTCTTACGCAAATAGTTTTCTACCTACCATCCTAAATTATTGATATTCTGGCATATTTCTTTACAACTTTCCCCCTGAATTGATAAGACTCAAATATTAATTACATTTAACATTATTACAGCCTACTTTCTTTAATTAATTTAATGGCATATTTTGATCGCTTCGTAATTAAAACTTAAAGTTTCATTAGTAACTGTTAAACAGATTTATTTTACAAAAGAGGCAATAGTGTAGATCATTTTTAATTTTAGATTGGTCCAGCTAATTTGGTGCTTGTTGATTTCCAGCGTTGTTTTTCTTATTTAGATTGTTATTTATTTGGTAGTTTATGGCTAAAAACAAGACCTAAATGAAAAAATCGATATATCTCGAAAACGAAGGTCCATAATAGGACTTAAGTTTACTTGACATTTTTGGTCAGAAATTTGGTTTTTCTGTGTAGGCACTTATGCAGAATACCCTGTATATATATTTATATCAATGCACTTATAATGATAGTTTATCTTATCTTATTATTATAAATTCTTCTCTTTTTTTGGTCTTTAGGGATTTCAATAATTTAAAAAAAAACTATTTTTTAATTATAATATTGTTTAAAAGCTATATTTCGCCCAAACCTGGGCATCTTCAGACCTTATCTGAATATTACATAATATGCTGTGACATTAGATGAATGAATAGATATTTTTTTTATTTTTTTTTATTTTTTTTTTTTTTGAGGTGCTTAACCATCAGTCATTATGGTCATTAGCTCCTCTACAACTTCCAAATACAAATAGATATTTAAAACAGCTTGAGTAACTCAAAGTTTTAATCAAAGGGATAAATTGATGAATACACAAATAAATATTATACTTAAAAAAGAAATGCGAGCACGCTTTTATAAAACATGCACTAAAAATGAGATATCTTTTTTTACACCCACAGTCAAATGTCATGAGTGATCACAGTATATGCCCATGTCAAAAAAGACAAAAGCGTGTCAAAAGCGCTATCAACAAATTAAAAAATCATTTCCAACAAAACCTTCGTCACTTAAACTTAAACCTCACTTATCTGTCAGAAGGCTCATCGTTGTTGAATTTCTTTTCTTTTCGAATTGAAAGTTTCTTGTAATTATTCTATTGATTATTGTATCTTCATTAGGAACATGTCTCTCTGCTAAATTTCAGAGCGATTGCTAATTTCAAAATAATCAAATATAGATTACACGTTTGTTGCCGACAGACAAGTGAAACTTAATTAAAGCGTACAACAATCGATGAGTCGAAAAAATAGTTGGGGTTATGAAGTCCTGCAGGGACGTAGGGACCTATAATATAATTGTAATAATAGTTGTTAGAAGAAAATCAGCCAAACGGCAGCGGGTGCTGTGTGTATCGGTCTCGGTCCTGGAGTTTGTAGGCATATGCAGGGTGGTAGATTGGAGCAGGGATCCACTGACCTTGTTCTACCCTATTGCAAAATATATTCTCCGTTCAAAATAACATTTTTTAAACGGAAATAATCTCACTTACCTGTAAGTGGTCGTTATTGTTTCCATTTTTTCGAATTTTACCGCCAAATTTACGGATTTTTATTTTTTATATAATTTATGCATGGAAATGCATAATATATGCAAGTTTCAGCTTTCTATAGGAAGTCGGGAAATGAGTCAAATTTAGGTTACAAGATTTTTCCCTCAAAATACGTTTTCCCGGACAGACAAAATGAAGCTGAATAAAACTTGTTAGAAATCTTTTGTAATAACGTTTATTTGTATGTTGGAAAAAATCTCAGGAACCACTAATCCAATCATCTTAAAATTTATTAATAGCATTAAACGTATTCCAAAGTGGTGAATATTGTATATATATATTATTCATTATTCCTATAAAAAACTATATAATAAACAGGTCAAATGTGTGCTAGTCAGCACACAGCGAGGGTCCGTAGGCCACACTATATAGTCTTTAACTGTAAAGTGTATAAACAGTGTTTTTTTTAAATGCTAAAAAGCTTACTTTGAACTATAAGGGTCTGATATTCTCAAAACACACTCTGATATAGTTCTTTTTGCCACTGAACCGGACTACAACCATATAAATACATCGAAAAGACCATAATTGAAGCGAGCGTAAGCGAGCTTCTTACATTCAACAAACTATGCATCTTGTCTGTCTGTCTGTCTGTCTGTCAGTAGCGTTTACGCGTGTGACGATAACTTGAGTAAAAGTTGACCGATTTAGTTGAAATTTCTTAAAAAAAAGTTGAATATTCTTTAAAAAAAACTCTTTTAAACATTTGATTCCTGAAAAAAAAGGCTCAAGGGAATTATATTTGAGTATTAGCAATAAAAATAAGTTCCAAGGAGTTCTTTGGGAAGTAGTGGATTTTCACTCTAGCTAAATAGAAGAGCTAACTGGCAAGTAACCGCAGATGAAAAAATAAAATTAAATATAGTTCAATTAAAAGTTGACAAGGCAATTTATTGGCTTCAGTGGCGATCCTATGGGGGCTAAGGGGGTTTGAGCCCCCCAGAAATCAAATTAGCCCCAAATAGTTTGACATCACCTTTCTTAAATTATCGTAAAAAAACTAAATAAATGAGTTCAAAAGTAAAAAGTTTAACAAGTCATATACTAGGCATCGCGTGGCTCTATCATTGAAGCGAGCGTATAGTAATAAATATGTATTGAATATTGAAAAAATAGATTATCGTGAATCATGATGAGTTGATAGATAATGGGTATAGTAGTAGTACAGCGGCTAGTAGTAAGGAAACCACCCCGCATTCTTACTATTCCTCTAACCACACATCTCAATTTCAATATTTATAATTTGTATCTCTTTGCTACAAACAAACTACTGCATGTACCAAATTGAAATTTTGCATGCCTGTTTCAATTGTGCATCAGATGGTGTCTATGAAGTTTTATTAAAATCGTTACGTTAGAACGTAAGATATCGGTAAAAAGGTTGTTTTCTCTATTTTAAACGTTTAGGTCCGCTTTAATAGTTTAAGCGATCTTTATTAATTCATAGCGGTGTCTCTGTTGATTTTACTAAAAAATGTTATTTATAAAAAACGTTCGTCTCATCGAATAGATGATGGTAGAATTTTTTCCCGTCCTGAAATTCCAATTTAATTTTTGAACCTCTCGTTTACGCGAGCGTTGCGCGCGAACTCTTGGACGGATCACGCTGTCCAACGAACTTAGCCTGAGTATTAGTAAGAGGATCATGTATACCAAATTTCAACTAAATCGGTCAACTTTTACTCAAGTTATCGTCACACGCGTGAACGTTACTGACAGACAGACAGACAGACAGACAAACAAGATGCATAGTTTGTTGAATGTAAGAAGCTCGCTTACGCTCGCTTCAACTAGGCATCGCGTGGCTCTATCATTGAAGCGAGCGTATAGTAATAAATATGTATTGAATATTGAAAAAAAAGATTATTGTGAATCATGATGAGTTGATAGATAATGGGTCTGGTAGTAGTGCAGCGGCTAGTAGTAAGGGAACCATCCCGCATTCTTACTATTCCTCCAACCACGCATCTCTATTTCAATATTTATAATTTGTATCTCTTTGCTACAAACAAACTACTGCATGTATCAAATTGAAATTTTGCATGCCTGTTTCAATTGTGCATCAGATGGTGTCTATGAAGTTTTATTAACATCGTTACGTTAGAACGTAAGATATCGGTAAAAAGGTTGTTTTCTCTATTATAAACGTTTAGGCCCGCTTTAATAGTTTTAGCGATCTTTATTAATTCATAGCGGTGTCGCTGTTGGTTTTACTAAAAAATGTTATTTGAAAAAAATGTTCGTCTCATCGAATAGATGATGATAGAATCTTTTCCCGTCCTGAAATTCCAATTTAATTTTTGAACCTCTCGTTTACGTGAACTCTTGGACGGATCACGCTGTCCAACGAACTTAGCCTGAGTATTAGTAAAAGGATCATGTATACCAAATTTCAACTAAATCGGTAAACTTTTACTCAAGTTATCGTCACACGCGTGAACGTTACTGACAGACAGACAGACAGACAGACAGACAGACAGACACGGAGCATATTTCGTTGAATGTAGGAAGCTCGCTACGCTCGCTTCAATTATTTTATTTATTAGACTAGGAGGACACGTCCTCCTCAATGTTGTCAACCTAAAAAAAATTAAAATATCTAAACCGTTTTTACATGTCTCCCTATATTTTATCATTAATACGTGATTAGCAATTGTGTGTCATTTTGATAATCCATGTTGCTTTGAACAGTGAACAACTAATTTAGAATCTGAAGATGGCTATTAAGTAGCCAAAACCTATTATCATTATCAGTTATTACAAATATTTTATGTGAAGACCTAGTGTTTCCTCCCCCTCCTTGTTTCAAAATGATTACGAGTATTGTGTGGAGTAAATCTGCATTATATACCCTAACTATTTCTAAACGTCCGATTTAATTCGGTTTTTTTCAGACTGTTCTTTTTAGGGTTTCGAGGTCATCCTAGAAACCCTAATGGTTTTGGTAGTTCGTCCGTCCGTCGCATCTTGGAGTATATCTCCCGACCTACTGAAGCTATAGACTTGAAATTTGGTATACAAGTTAAACTTTTTTGCCTAAAAACAGAAAAACTATTGCGAACTTAAAACATCAAAATGTCTGCGATCTGCGATCAATTGTGAATAGATCGCAATATTTTATATAATTTTCAAGTTGGGTATCATTTCAAAGGTATTGAAATGTAGATTAGAAATATATATCGCGTTTCCAAAATAACAGCCATTTTACCCCCAAAACAATTAAAACAAACCCAAAATGTACCCCCCCCCCCCCTGCACTACCCCATTAGAATAGGTCCTAAAAATAAAGCAAAAATACATAAATATACATATCTGTGGTCCAATGAAATTTCTGGAAGTTGATCTAAAGAAAAGTCAAATTTTAGGGGGCCGTAACTATGGAGCCCCCAAATTTTTATTATTTGAAAATTCGAAGTTGGGTATAATTTTAAAGGTATTAAAATTTGGTTGGTCCACAAAAATATATCGTGGCTCAAAACTAGCGGTCATTTTACCCTCCATAAAATTAAAACAAAAAGTTAAAAAAATGCCCCCCCCCCCCCTCCCCCGCTACCCTATTAGGACAGGTCCTAAAAATAAGGCAAAAATACGAGAATATGCACCTCTGTAGTCCAATGTTATTTCCGGGAGTTGATATAAAGAACTCAAATTTTAGGGGGCCGTAAGTCGGGAGCCCCAAAATATTTATTTTGAAAATTCGAAGTCGATATTTAGTTTGAAAATAGCGGCCATTTTACCACTAAACCAAATAAGTGCATACCGAAGATAGTATGGATAATATGTATATGCACAATGCACACCTTCTTTCTTAAAAGTGAAACTTTTTATACATATTTTTGTTGAAAAAAAAATAATAATAATAATAATAATGTAGGGGAGAGTGGGGCAAGAAGTCACAGGGGCAGGTTGTCACAGGGTCAATTTTAAGGGGTTAGAGTGATAAGGGAAAGCTCGCGCGGCTACTGAAGATAACCTTCATTATGTAGACAAACTTTACGAAAAATGGTGTCTCTGTAGCAAACCGTCTGTCATCTATGGAACATAAACTTTTTAGGCAAGTCACTCACTGCTTTTTTTTTTATTTTAAATTATGTTTTCTGTTTTGTATTTTTTATCTAGGGTGCTATTTTCGATGATTATTATTACGTAGTAGTTTTGGCATTGTTTTGCTAAACCGTTAAATCAATATTATTGCGGCAGGAACAAAATATTTTACTATAATTAAAAATGGCGCGTTGGGGCTAGTTGTCACAAAGTAAAAGGGGCAAGTAGTCACATCCAATACCTTTTGTGACTACTTGCTCCAATGCTATATTTACATAAGAGCATTCTTCTATATTTAAATAGAAATGGAAAGTGAAGAGGAATTAATAAGGAAAGCGGATAAAGAAAAAAAAAGGATGGCCTGTTAAAATAACAAATATGGTAACTATTGATAAAAAATCAAACAAATGATACACTTTTCCCCTTTTATTTTTATTACAATAAATAAAAAATATAAATATTTTTTAACAGACCTTCTCCACCCTCATACTTAAAAACGCAGTGTTGATTCCCTTACCGAGGTAGCTGATTGATTCCCGTACCGTACTCTTAGCTAGGTGCTAGGTACAGGCACGAAATAACGATTTTACCAAAGCTGTTCTATTCTAGGCAAAATGGTGAGCAATTACAAGTCAAAAACCACTAGAGGACGGTATGCTCCAGGAGTGCTCATGAAGGCGGTTAGGTTCTAATATTTAGAGGCTGCTCCACTCGTTACGCATCGGAAGCATTTTTAATAAATTACAGAACCTCGGATTGGTACTGCAGTAAAATTAACATAAATGATTCCTATAAGGAAAATATTTTGCCTGTACAAGACTGATAGCCCCATAAATAATAATTATTATTATATTAACTAGCCAAATCTTGTAGTTTAAGATATTTAAATTTTGTTAAATCAAAGTGGTGATAATTAATTTATATCTTGTGACAACTTACCCCATACCAAGTGACAACCTGCCCCTTGATGGGGCATGTTGTCACAAAAAACTTTAACTTTAAAAAAATAAAATAAAAATACTTCTACTAATGCTAGATAAATGAAACTTGTGCCACATGTAGCTGAAAGTTTAAAATAAACAATAGTACTTAGAAATTAAAAATGTACCGAATAGAAAAAATTTAAAAAAATAAATTGTTAAATTTGTGACAACATGCCCCACTCTCCCCTACTTATGAATTCTTATGACCGAAGAAACCCTTTTAGTAACTTGCTGGCAAGTACTTGACGGGATTTTTTACATTACAAAAACGATTTCCTTTGTAGCATCTCGATAAATGCAATCTTATTTTTTTAACTTTATTTATTTTTTTTTTTTTTTTATTTTAGGGAAAATTATGTAAGGTTATGATAGTTTAGGTTAAGGTTAGAACTTTTTGACCTTCTATCATTGCCACATTAAACGTGACACTTATTGTATTTACAAAAAAAAAAAAAAAATGACAGAAACATTTATTACTTTAGTTAAGGATCTTGATACAGCTTCTCAAATAAATTCAGAAGAAACAGAAAAATTTGGAAATGATGTAGAGGGCTATATGGAGTTAAAGTTAGACAGTATTGACTTAACAGTAGAATTAACTAATCTAATTGAATCTAGGGAAAGAGGAAATGTCATTCCAAATAGAAATTCAAATAATAATAATAATAATACCGCACCAACTAAGTTGCCAAAAATATTAAAGAAGACGGAAAAGGAGGAGGAAATAGTAGCGGTAGTTTCACCTGAAAATCGAAAAATAAACTCTAAAGATTCTATTGAGAAAGAGATTGAGTGTAAAGTTTCTATGCAAACTGCCACAGTAACTTTACCTAGTTCTGAGAATGATTGCACAGCTGACACACATGTGTTGTTAGATAGTGGTGGCCAGGGAGGTTGCATGACAGAACAAGTAGCTAAAACTCTTGGACTGTCATACTTACCAGAGGAATATCTCTCTGTCTGTTTATTTAATTCGTCCAAACCAAAAAATATAAAATCATATGTTGTAAAATTTCTAATTAAATTATTTGATGGCTCTTACTCTCTGATATATGCAAACGTAGTACCTAGTACAGTAGAAAGTTCAACCTTTACAGAATTAGATACAATAAAACTTAAATATAAATATCTGACATTTGCTGAGAATCCAGATTTAGTGAACTATGATCCAAAAATTGGATTGTTAATTGGAAATTATTATTATTTTAAATCTTTAAATCTAGAAAAATTTGAAATTAAAGAAGGGTTATTTTTTATTAATTCTAAATTAGGATGGGTATTATCGGGAAGAAATCAAGAAAGTACAAGGGATATTCAGTTTCTCTGTTTATATGCACCAAAAAAAAAGAAGGAAAAAAAAAAAAGAAAAAAAAGCCATATTAAATTCACGTCCCTTGTTTTATGTGGGGGAAAACGAGGGAGAAACGATTACACCAGCACATTTTTTAAGTTTGAGGGCCACTTCGGTGACATTCTTCAGCGGAGGAGGAGCTGAAATTGCGTAATGCACCGGAAACTATTCTACAACTTTGGAAAAAAGGAAATAAATTACTTGAAGGATTTTGGAAAAATTGGAGGGGAGAGTACCTGCTTAGCCTAAGGGAAAGAAGAACTTTAGCTAAGCAGGAACCGAATTCAAAAAATGTACCTTATATCGGCCAGATAGTTCATATAAAGGAAGAACTAGTTCCAAGACAAAAATGGAAACTGGGAAAAATTGAAAAGCTAAATTTAAGCCAGGATGGGGCAGTACGCTCAGCAGAAGTAAAGACTGAGGCCTCGACTATCACAAGACCGATTTGCCGTCTCTTTCCTTTAGAGGTGATATGAACAAGAGGCAGCATCCCTTCCCAGTTCCCAGTAAGAAAAAGGATCATTTGGTGGCGGAGTGTGTCATATGTCAAGATATGACATTGAAAATTTATTAGTTTTAACATAGTTTTTCTTAACTTGTTCGTTTTGACTTGTTCATGATAAAATAAAATAAGTTTAGTTGTTGTTTGAAAGCCAAAAGAATTAGTTTTATTCTTAGTATAGTTAAATTATTGTCTGAGTACGACAAATGGTAGCAGAGGAATACGATCAGGACAAAGGGGGCTACAATAGCTCGACCACCCCCAAAATTCAATGTCCCGTTTTGGACTAAACTTTATATATATTATGTGTAACAGGGAGTTAGGAGGATATAGGAGGTGTGCAATCAAATCTGTCCGCTCTCCCTACCTCGCTTGGTAGGGCCTACCCACCCCTCCCCTCCTGATCTAGAACCTGCCCCACGTCTCACTCTCTTCAATTCTCGCTACTGCTCCAGCAGTCGCTCAGGCACGCTCGCCCCCCCCCCCCCCCCAACTACTACTTCTGTTATACTGCTCCAAAAAAGAAGAGTTATTATTTTAATTTCTGGCACTTCTATGAATCACTTGAGTTTGGTTCAATCAAGTGATTGGTCTGAGGTAAAGCATTCTCAGAGAACCGAGTCGGTCAGGTAGACATAATGCTAAAGTAAAGATTGTAATATGAAGTATAAGATGTAATACGCAAGGACAAACACATGTTTTTGTTTTAAAAAAAATCTGATTAAATAGTGGGCCACTTATTGTTACCTCCTTGAGGACCATTTATCTCTCCATCATCATAAAAGCAGCTCCTAAAAATTAAAAGGCTGTACTGGATTTTCATAATTAGAAATCATTTAGGAATTACATTGATTTTTTTCTATTCAATATTAAACATTAAAATTAACACAAGAGGAACAAAATTTAATTTATTAGTTAATTTAACATTTCTTTTGTTTTTAACTTAACTAAACATCTTAACAATAATATAACTATACTTAAAACTATTTACAATATACTATTTTATTTTATCATTTGACTTACATTTTACATTTTGTTTCGGGGAATATATAAACATTTAATACTCTCATTTTAACAAAAGTTTGTATTTTTTACATTAGAAAAAATAAATTAACGCCAATAATTTGTAATTATGGAAAGAGTTTACATTTTTTTTTTATATTTCACAAATAAAAACAATTTGGCAAGAGAGAAAAAATAATATAATAAAAAAAAGAAAAGGATATTAACATTAAAGTACTTTCAAATAAATCAATATATATATATATATATATATATATACATATATATATATATATATATATATATATATATATATATATATATATTATATATATAATTAAATTTTAAGTTAGCAACCGTTAAAGTTTAGATATGAGAGAGTTATTGAGGTACGGTCTAAAGAAAAAAACTAAGTTACCCTGATGATGTAAATATATTTTAAGAAACTAGTTGGTAAAAACTTAGTTTTTTCCGTTAGACCGTACCTCACTAACTCTCTCATATCATTATATATATATATATATATATATATATATATATATATATATATATATATATATATATATATATATATATGTGTGTGTGTGTGTGTGTGTGTGTGTGTGTGTGTGTTAAATAAAGATTCAAGCCACAAAAGTTTTATGTTAAAGCTCTGATGGTATAATATACTATCCATGATAAAAGTTTTGTAGCAAAAGCAAAAAGAAATAGATAAAAAAAATCGTAAAAAGTTAATAAAATTATATATAATATATTGTCATTTATTTACTTAATTCCTCTATTATTTACCTTGATAAAATAAAACTACTTCTGTTACAAGCGTAAGTAAGATCAATTTACTAACCTCATGCTGAAAGAGGGGGAAAGCAAAGTTAAATGACAAAACTATTCCCCTTACATTTTTTGTGCTTAATTTTACTAGTAATATAATAATTAGGTTTTATTTCACACCCCCTGTCAAGTGTATATGGTTTAATAGGCTTATCTCCATTAAGGCAATAGCAGTGGATTAATTTTAAAACATTATAATATTGCAGTTGGTAATGAAAAATTAAAGAAGGAAGTGTAAAAATGAGAGAAAACAATATAAAAAGAAGTTAGAACATAAGAACTAAAGACTGATTTCTAACAAATAGAGTTGCCTAAGTGTTAATATTAATGAAGGTTTACTTAAATATTTAGTAAAATTAAATTAAAATATTTTAAATTACAGTTCAGCAAAATAGTCTATTAAATGCAGAAAACACTTGCTGAGTTCATTGAAACAAACTTCCAGCAAAGCGTTTCTTTTGTTTAATATTTACTTGAGTAAATATTATATGATATGAATGTGACATTAGTTATTTTTCAAAGAAAACATATTTATGAAAATAATGTATTGTCATCATGTTCTGAGCTATTCTAAAAGTTTCAAATGCCAAGCTATTCGGGAAGTTAGTTAAAAATCGATTGCAATATTTGTACTGGACAAACAAACAAGAAAGCAAGCTAATAAAAACGTAGTAAAATTAACATTTTTTTTTTTCTTTTTACACACATTAATAACAAACACAAATATAAATTAGATAATAAGTACAAAATTAGACAATTTTGTAGCTGTCTCACAGGTAAGTTTAATAAAGAATAATGATAATAAACTAAAACATACAATTTCTAATACTTGGTGGTAAAAGAAAACACAGATAAACAAAAAAATAAAAAATAAATTAATAATAAGGAAATCCTTGAATTTTATTGGTTAAAATTATTCATGCTTTGCTTTTAGCTATTTATAAATTTTACAAAAATAATAAAACGTTTGAGATATTAAAGTAAGATATAAAAAATAAATAAATATACAATTAGAACTATTGTTTCATTTTTTTATGTTAGTTACAATTAAATAAAATTATATGTATCAAAGTACCTTTAGTTGAAGTTCCTTTTTAGAATGAGTAAATTTAATCAAAGTGTAAAGACAAGGGGACTTTGCTAGCCATAATCCATTTAAAAAATAATATAATATAATAGAATGATTTCTTCTTAGAGTCAAATAATCAGGCAACACAAAATTAAGTGGTATAAAACATTACATTGATACCAACTGAGTTTGGTAACTAAGATTTAAACTTAAAAACAATTAATTGTAATGAGAATACAGTGAAAGATAAAAAAAACTTTGTTTTGTTTCATTTCAATTAAGGAAGGTTCATAAAGTATCCTCAAGTTTACTTTCAATATTCTCAATCCCTTTTTATAATAATAATAAAATTAACTCTAATGATCTAGCAAAAAGCATTTTATAATATAATGTACATTACTAAATTGATTTGTCTTGAATATAGCAATATTGACAAATAATTAAAAAAAAAATGTGACAGTAGTAACAATAAGGCTGATCACACACACCGCCAGAGAAAGAAAATAATTTAAGTAAAAAATCTTGTTTCTCTCTTTGTCTTTGGTGAACATATTCAGTTTACCAATGATGAAGAAGTTAATTAGTCAAAACTAGTTTGCATTAAAAAAGGGATATTGTAGTTATTTGCAATAAAGTAATTAATTTTGTTCATTGAGTTTTCTACTCTAAAGTTAGTCATTCATGGCCATTATATTCCACTCCAAATGGAACGTAAATAGACTACAAGTGGGGAATCTTCAACTGGAGTGGCTGAGCCCCGCTGGATTTCTAACACTCCAAAAATCTGCCTTTCCATTACTTGTGGAGTGGCTGGAGTAGAACGTCAGTGAATGGCCAGCTCAAAGCCTCGTTTTACATGGTGATAGTTCTCTCTTGATATACCCATCATGTCAGAGACCATGATAGTACTGTCGCAGAGGTGTACAGTCTGCATGTACATTTTTAGGTTCGATAGCACGTCAAAACTCAACAAAAATTATGTCAAAACAATTTGTTTTAAATATGTAAATATACATTGCAAACAAAATATTTAGATGGTAGAAAACAACATGTGATGTACACAACATGTAACAATTTTGATGATCACAATTGTTGCCTTCTAGATCTGTTTTCACATGATACTAAGAGAAATAAATCTTGTGAGTGCTGCAAGAGTACTCTGGTGCCTGATAGTACTCTAAATTATTTCATCAGAGAAGATAGTGTGATGAAACCTATCACGTTTTCTATCTGGTGGTAGTTGCTATAATGACATCAAATATCACTGAATAAATGAGGCTTAACAGAAGTAAAATAAAGGCCAAGGTTTACTGTAATTTAAGTCTAAAACATTGACAAACTATGTAGGAATATGATTTTTTTGTTTCATTGATGTTGTTTGCAAGCCTTAGACTTAATTTATTACATAATTTTATTGGGAACAATAAAACATATACCCTATAACAAATATGTAATGATCAAATCTTATACAGCATAAATTATAAGCTTATTAACATAAATGTATAATTAAATAATACAAAGGAGGAGAAGAAGATATGAGAGCTATAAATAACAAAATAATTAGGAACCTGAATACTTTGACATGATTTGTTTTAATCCTAAGAAAAATATAAAGTACAGAAGTAATGTAAATAAATGTGACTTTCATATAAATGAAGAATTTCTATTAATTTTTTCTTCAGTTAATCCCTTAATTTTTTTTTTTTTTTTTTCTTATTGGGCTCTAGGGATAACATCCCTAGACCCAATAAGAAAAAGAAGAATTTCTATTGATAACAATGAGCTTAACACTTTAATAATATTAGAGTAAAAAGTGCTATCTAGGAAAAAAAAATTTACAAAGAGATACTAAAAATAAGATGGTTTTAGAAAAATGACAAGTCATTTAAATCATGCTGGCTCCTAATTAATAATAAACTTATAAACATAAAAACTAAACAGGTTTAACATATTATGCGTTAACAATATGATTAGCACAATATACAAATTATAATGCCTTTATTTACAATAAATCACAATTTTCGCAGGTTATTAACTACCTTAAATAATCCTCCAAACCGACATTGGCCACTTCAATAGTACTTTGGATTTTATTTGGTCCAATGTTGTTAAGTGATAATAAATTTAGAGCTTTTAGTAAAGACTGTTGTTAATAATATTTCGGATAGATTTAAATAGTCAGGATTTACAAAATCTCAGACCCCGCCTCTTTTGAATCATCTAAATTCATTATACACACAGAATCCTGAAATGAGGTTATGAGTATGTACAATTTCACAAACAAGTAAACAATAGCAAAAAGGCTAAACATTTTCTATCATTTAAAAATCTGGTTATAAAATGAGCATTGAGGAAACATATAAAATCTAAGTTCCTAGCGAATTATTAAGGTGGCCAAAATAACTATTAGGTTTCCCAAATGGAGTGGATAATAAATTATATTATACAAATTTAAGTTGTTTATAAATACATGTAATAATTGTTGTGTACAAATACCTCATTGCTGGATAGCAGTCAGAATTTGTTGTGCAGCAAACATAGGGTACACGAGGGAACAAATAAATGTTGATATTTGATGATAATGTTAAATTTAAGTTTGAAAACTGTATGAATGCATAGTATCGAAGTAGCACAACCTTTAATAACTAAGAATATCCACAGCCCATCACCTCATTAGGTAAAGTCATTCTCCTCACTTCTGAACCCAACAAAGCAATACATCATCGTAATGCCTTTATTTTATACAATGCTAAGGGCTAGGTGTAAAATCTTGAACCCCAATAAGAAAGATTCTACTCCAAATAAAATTGTTAATGTATAATAGAAAATTTGAACAGACCTTTTATACTACACTCAAAACTTGCGCATTGAAATTATTTAATACTTAATAGTTTTTATTTCTCATAACAAGGTGCTTTTTATAACTTGATTAAAGGTTCATTAAGTAAACGCTGCTGGTGTCGCCATTCAACAAAATCTTTCAGTATAGGTCTACCATATATTGTGTGGATTTCTCTAAAAGTAACCCTGGAAAAAAAATAGTAAAATATTTGAAAAAAACAGTGGGTATTTACGTAACTAAAATAAATTAAGATAGAAATAATCTGTAAAAAGATCTGGGGAAACCAATCAAAACCATAACACAAGTCAAAAAATGTAAATAATAATAATGTAAATTCAAAAGTTGGAAATATGCATAAAAATAATTTATTAGCACTACATCTGCCACCCTATCTTTACATTTTTTTTATCTAGTGGATGAAAAATGTAAGAAAACTATTAAATTTAAAAAAAAAAATTAAACTTAAGGTTACAAAATAGTGTCGAATTCACTCTAATATAGCAATTAGTCAGTATATAGACACTGTTAATAATAAATAGGCTAAATAATCCATAGGCTAAAATAAAGTATTTTAATTATTACTAACCACCCTTTGACCAAAAACCTACATCTATCCTTCTAATCAAGGGTTGCTGTTGGTCTCTATTTAACCCATTATTAATTATTTATGCTTTAACAACATTAGCCTTTCATCCAAATTTGTGAATTTATATTTGTTGTAATTTCTACAATACAAGGGGTTTTTAAATTGTTAAGTGAATCTACAAAGAACTACTTTAATTTAAAAAAATGTATTATTTTATATTAGATATTATTTATTTAAATAACTCTAAGGCAGAGATATATACACTAACCTACTCCTAATGGCACACCATTTTTTATTTAAATAAGATTCAAAAATGTAAAAAAAATAATAATAATTCTAAAAAAATTCTAATTATTGCATACCTTTGCCGGTGTTGAGCAGGTAAGGGGGAATCATTTGACCTATAGGAAGAATTAGACCTAGTACTGTGAGATCTGTGATGACTAGCAAGACTGCTACTACTTCCAGATGTAACTTTATCTCTATTAAAAGGATTATGTCTTGTCCGAGGTGGTGGTACAGGTGGCTCATCATTACACTGTTCTGTCATGGTATTCATATTTTCTACGACAAATAAATAAATAAACAAAAGATCTGGAGTAAAATAAATAAAAAAATAATATGACAGATAATGGTTAAAACAATAATTAAAAAAGCTAATACATTCCTCTTTATTAAGTTGTTTCTATAGCTTCGGCTTCAATGGTTATATAATCTTAACTAGAGTAGGTAATTACTTCCATCTATATATTAACAACTTTTGGAAATTTGCACTGATTTGTTAGCAGATTTTATTTTTAGCTTTCTTATTTTTTCTGCAAAAACACGTTTTTTCTATTACAAACAAATGAAATAAAATACCGTTCATCTTACAAACTTTATGTAAGATTTGTTCAAAAAATGAATAAATTATACTTCAGAATGAAAAGCATTGGGGGCAGGAATTAAATATTTACATGTTTGGGGCAAGCTTGAAGTATACTTATGAAGTGACTTTTGGTAGCCTTATTGCTAGAAAATCGATATGAGAGAATAAGCTTGACTATGACAGTGAGAGGTGTTTACAGATTCTTTGAATTTCTTAATTGTAAAAGAAGTTAGAGCATTTAATGTATGTTCGCGCCACTTTCTAGTTATTTATTTTCCTTATAAAACCTTCCTTATCTTCCCTCCCTATAAGAAGAATTAATTTACGAAGATAAGGACCGACGGTGCTGCTACTCGGCGGTACGAGGAAGTAGCGGGAGAGCCCTTACGCCTCCGGACGTAGGAGAACCAGTCTCTCTGTAACAGTGTGGGAGCAGGGACTCACTTCCACCCGCGCCTGTCGCTTTTCTACGCCATTCAAATCATCAAAACCGTAAGCCTTCACACTCTACCTTCATCACCCTATGTTACCTCTTTTTCTCACCCTCAACCTTAATTCCTTGGCTCCTAATTTCACCCAATTATTTTTCATTATCCAATTTTTTACTGTTTTACTTTTCACCCCGTGCAACATTCCGGCAACTTCTCCCCCCCTTGGTACGAAGGCAAGCCAGGTACTCCCTCTTGCCCGTACATGTTTTTGGTCCTTTGGGCCGGATGCAGCATATGCTGTGCATGTTGCACATTAAAATTAATTTAAATTTAAAAAAAAAAAAATTTTTTATTCCAATTTTTATTTTTTTTATGCTATTTAGTAACTCCCCTTTTTATAAGTTTGATTGGCTTAGGAATTTAGGAATCACCCTTTTACATGTTGAGGAACATATTTTTCATGTTCTGCGTGAATTCTGAAAGTTTGGTCGACGTATTAGTTTGCGTCATAATTTTATTTTATTTCGAATAGAGTTTACTTGTAGGCATATCTCATTGTTTTGCAGTTTGGACTCTGGGTCAAGATAAGCTTAGAAGCTTTATCGCTTGTTTTGTTTTTTTTCATGCATAGATCTTTCTGTCATATTATTCTTGGAGAGATTATTTTTATTTTCTTTATTTACCTTGATAAGAGTTTTAGTTGCATTTATCAATATTTTGATTTTGATTGTCAATGTCATCTGGCTTATGTTTATTTACCTTTCGGGTCATTGCTTCCTTTAGGCCTGGTAATCAAATTTATTATAGTTCCGTTTATAATTATTTTTTACTTCCGCCCTACTTATAATTTCCAATTACGACTTTTATTTGTAAGGTTGATTTCTTTTCTCGTTCTAGCGAACTTAATTTTATTTTATTTTTCCTTCAATCACAAGATAAGTGATTCTTTTAGAGATTTATTTTTTAATTTCCTCAAAGTAACATTTTTTATTTCACGCTAATTACTTATTTATTATTTAATCTTCATCTGTGGATTTGACTTTACCCTTTATTCTGTTAACAGAATCAATTTTGCTTCCGTTAAATCTTTCAAACAAATTCACTCTCTTTTTCTTTTTCTTTTAAGAGATTCACATTGGCTCCCTTTAAATTTTTATTTTATTTTATTTTAAGAATTACTCCTAGTAATTTCTACTTGTTTTTACTCTTTGGTTGGCCCTTTTTAATTTTCTCACTTATCTTCGAACCAAGTCAGTGGAAATATATATTTTTTTTTTATATAATTATTTTATTTTGTGTCTTCTCTCCCAGTCTATCCGACTACTTTTATTTGTTGTACTAGGCGTACTTTATTTTGGTTTTGATTTTCCTCCCAGAATTATTTATTATTTGAGTTGTTTCACTTAAATAAAATTTGTACTATTGTTTGTACTTGCTCTTTATTATTTTTTTCAGAACTCTTTATCTTTTATTATTTTATTATTGTTATTGTTTAATATCTCTTCATTATGGCTGATATTGAGCATCAGATTAATAATCTGAAAGGCAAATTGAATGCGCTTTTTAACAAAATAAAGAGTACTGTGGAGATTGGTCGCAGTATTTCTACGGACGTTTCTCAACTGGAAATATTTGATGCGCGTTTCAGTGATTTAAAAGCCTTATATGATCGTTTCGAATCTGTATTTGACGACCTTAGGTTACTGGTTATCAAGTCAGGGCAAGAACAAGGTTTCCCTGACAGTTCCCTAAAAGCATTGTATTCCAACGCCGAGCGTTATTATTATGAATGTTGTGCACTCTTCAAGACTTACACTATTAAAGTAGATAACTCGTCGAATGTAAATCATTTTAATTCCTCCACATTTGATTCGAATCGTTCTCGGGCCCGTCTACCTAAATTGACTTTGCCCCACTTTTCTGGGCAATTGACAGACTGGACACAATTTAAAGATATATTCAATTCTCTAGTTCACGACGACCCGACGTTAACATCTATTGAAAAGTTCCATTATTTACTTGGTGCTACGAGCGGTCCACCCCATAAAATTCTGAAAGCAGTTCCTTTGGCCGAGGCTAATTATTCTCTCGCTTATAAGGCTCTTTTAGATAGATATGATAATCACAGAATATTAGCCAGTTCGTACTTAGACGTTCTTTTAAACTTTACTCCCGTTAAAGGAACCCCTACACTTTCCGGTCTACAATCCCTCTTGAGTGTTGTTTCTGAAAATGTAGCTGCTCTTCAAACCTTGGCTGTACCTGATCTAGCTGATTTCTTATTATTTAGTTTAGTTGTTCGCCTCCTTGACCCCCTCACTCGTCGAGACTTTGAAAATGATCACGTCAAGGAGACTTTTCCCTCTTTTAATTCACTTAAGAATTTTATAAAAACTAAATGTCAGGTGTTAGAAATTTCGCGCGGATCCGCTCTAGTTTCCACTTCAGTTGCACCTACTCATCACCGTAGTCAAGTTTCAAAACCTACCCTTTTTTCAACTTCTTCAAGTTCGATTGATCGTCCTTCTTCTCAGTCATCGTTATCACCTAAGGAAAATAATTTTAAATCTTCTTACCCTCGTAAATATTCATGTCCTTCATGTAAACAAACCCATCGTTTGGCTTCTTGTCCCAAGTTTTTAGCTCTTACACCACATCAGCGGTTTAACGCTTTAAAAACATTTAATGTTTGTTTCAACTGTTTTGGATCTTCTCACACTTCTAAAAATTGTAATTCTCCCTATACGTGTCGTCGGTGCAAAGGTCATCACCACACATTGTTGCACTTTAATTCGCCTTCAAACAACCCAGCTATTTCTGACAAGGAACCTACTAATCCTATTGAAGTACCTAAGACCCCTATTGTTAACCCAACCCCAGGGCCGTCGGCGACTGTCCTTAGTAGTACGACATGTACTTCAGATGTTCTCTTAGGTACTGCTGTAGCTTTTATCTATGATGTTACAGGTTGTCCTCACCCAGTACGTATGGTTCTAGATTCTGGGTCCCATTTTTCATTTATATCTTCTAGTTTAGCTAAACGCCTAGGTTTACCTCAAACCGATTTTAAGCAACCTTTATCTGGAATAGGTCAGGCTTCTCTCTTAGGTTTCAAGAAAAAACTCATTTGTACAATATCGCCCAAGGATTCCTTCGAGCCTCGTTTTGAAACTGAAGCAGTAATAGTTCCAATTATTACTTCTAATTTACCTACAACTGAACTTCCCTCTTCTGTTAGCTCGCAGTTTTCTTCTTTGCATCTTGCCGACCCCCGGTTCTGGGAACCGTCCCCTGTAGATCTTCTTTTAGGTAGCGATCTGTTTGCGTCTGTCCTTACAGGTGGCAAGCTTTCCTTTGCTACGGAAGGTCCTAATGGTCTCTCTACCGTTTTTGGATGGGTTATGATGGGGAAGTTCAAAGGTCTGTCTACTCCCGACTCCAAGCAGGCTCTCAGTTCTCTGTTTGTGTCAGCTAGTTCACCCGGTATTGAAGATATTGTTAAGAGGTTCTGGGAGTTAGAGGAGCCTAGTTTTACTGCTTGTGGAGACCCGGAAGATTTTATATGCGAAGAGCACTTCGTGAAAACCCATACCTGAGATCTTTCCGGTCGTTACATTGTTCGCCTCCCTTTTAAGCCTACTGACGTTGATTTAGGAGACAATAGGCAAATCGCGTTGTCTAGATTTTTTAAACTTGAACAACGTTTACTTCGTCAGCCCTCGTTATATGATGAATATAACTCCTTTTTAAAAGAATATTTGGAATTAGGCCATATGTCTTTATCTCAGAAAGAATCAACGTATATTATCCCTCATCACGGTGTGATAAAACAGGATAGTTCAACCACAAAACTTCGCGTCGTTTTTGATGCCTCGTTCAAAACTTCGAAAGGTTCGCTAAATAATTCACTCCTTTCAGGGCCCAAGTTACAGACAGACATTTGTGATATTGTTCTTAATTTTAGACGTCATCCTATTGTGTTTATTGCTGACATTTGTAAAATGTTCAGACAAATTATTTTGCATCCGGACGATTGCCAGTATGTTCATATATTTTGGCGTTTCTCTCCAGAAGATCCAGTTTTAGAATATGAACTCAAGACTGTTACCTATGGTTTGACTTGTGCACCCTTTCAGGCAATTCGCACTATCAGACAACTTATTGAAGACGAAGGCTCGTCTTTTCCTTTAGCTGCCCCGGTTCTTCTTCGTGATATTTATATCGATGATATCGTGAGTGGATCTGCTGATATTAATAGTGCTTTATCTTTACAAAATCAACTTGTTGGTCTTTTGAGACGTGGTGGTTTTGAACTCCGTAAATGGAGTAGCAATTGTCCTACTCTTTTAGATAATGTTCCTAAAGAACATCACGAGAAACCTTTGTCTTTTTCATCCAAGGAAGATCCTATTTTTAAAGTTTTAGGTTTGCAGTGGGACCCCGCCCGAGATTGTTTCTCCTTCTGTATTAGTCCACCTGCCGACATAGTTTTCTCTAAGAGAGCGGTGCTCTCTATCATTGCTAGGATTTATGATCCCCTTGGATTTCTTTCTCCTGTCGTATTTTATGCAAAAAATTTGCTGCAAGAGTTATGGCAGTTTAAACTTGATTGGGACGAAGAATTACCTCCCTCTTTTAAAGAAAAGTGGTTATGTTTTATTAAAACTCTCTCTACCCTGTCTAAGGTATCTATACCACGGCATGTTCTCCCTCCAGACCGTAAATCTTGCCAATTACTTTGTTTCTGTGATGCGTCCCAAAAGGGTTATGCCGCTAGCATTTATCTACGCGTGGTTACTAATTCAGGACACACTTATTTAAATTTACTTAAGGCTAAGACTAAGCTTGCTCCCCTGAAAACTATATCAGTCCCTCGGCTCGAGTTATGTGGTGCGGTTTTACTAAGTCGTTTAGTTCACTCTGTTCAGTCTTTCTATACTGACATCAATGTAGAAAAAATATATTTGTTTACCGATTCTACGATTGTTCTTGGTTGGTTATCGACTTCACCCCATCTTTTAAAGACATTTATCGGCAACCGAGTTACTACCATCCTCAACCTGACAGCTGGATCTAATTGTTCATGGCATCATGTTTCCACCACTCAGAACCCCTCAGATTGTGCTTCTCGTGGCCTGACTTCTCAAGAACTTTTACAGTTTTCCTTATGGTGGAAGGGTCCTTCATGGGGATCACAACCCCCTGAAACATGGCCTATCGATCTTGAACGTGTTCCTCTCGATCAAGTGGCAGAGCTCAAGCAAGAAAAACAAATTTGTTTAGTTGCTACTTCACCCCCCGGCTTAGACTTAGTCGAAAGCATGGATAGAATTTCCTCTTTTTCCAAGTTGCAACGAGTTTGGGCTTATGTTGTTAGATTTATTAACATATTAAAAAATCGTTCTCTTTGTAATAAAGGTTCTTTATCATGTAATGAACTATTATGTGCCACCAAAGTTTGTGTTAAATTAATCCAGGGTGTCCACTTTTTCCAAGAATATTCTCAGATTAATAATTTATCTTGTTCAAAGTCCTTAGCACGTTTAACTCCTTTCCTTGACGAAGATGGTATTATCAGGGTGGGCGGACGTCTTCGCAAGTCCGATCTCCCTTTGAATTCAAAACACCCTATTATTCTTCCTACGAAATGTCATTTCACCAATCTCGTCATAGATTATTTTCACAAGGTCTATCTACATGCAGGTCCGAGAACACTTCAATCTTTAATTCAACGTGATTATTGGATTTTAGGAGCTCGAGGTCTTATCCGCCATAGAATTTTTAAATGTTCCACATGCTACCGTCTTAAGGCAATTTCTAATATACCTCTCATGGGCGATCTTCCCCCTTCCCGATTTGTTCAGGGTCGTCCTTTTATCAACGTTGCTGTTGATTTTGCCGGTCCTTTCCTGATTAAGGAAAGTACCAGAAGAAATGCCAAAGTATCCAAGGCCTACTTATGTATTTTTGTTTGCATGGCGACAAAGGCCGTTCATTTAGAAACTGTTAGCAGTTTAAGTACGGATGCGTTTTTGGCTTCTCTCGACCGTTTTTTGGCACGGCGTGGACTCTGCACTAAAATTTATTCTGACTGCGGATCCAATTTTATTGGCGCCGTTAGACAGCTCAGTGAACTCGAACATATGATCCGCAAGAGTGATTCACAATGTCAGATTATAAATCATTTAAATAGTAAGGGAATCACTTGGGTATTTCAGCCACCCTACGCACCCAACTTTAATGGTTTGGTTGAGGCAGGTGTTAAGAGTGCAAAATTCCATCTCACCCGCATAACTTCTGATAAAGCCTTAACCTTCGAGGAACTAAGTACAGTGTTCATCAGGATCGAAGCTGTACTTAATTCACGCCCAATTTCACCCCTCTCGTCGAATCCTAACGAGTTTGATGTTTTGACTCCAGGTCATTTTATTATTGGAAGCCCGCTTCTATCTCGGCCTGAAGAAGATGTTGCTGACGTCCAAGTTAATAGGTTGACACGTTGGCAACTGTTAAACCAATTCATCCAACATTTTTGGAAGCGTTGGAGTACTGAGTATTTACATACTCTTCAGCAGCGTAGTAAGTGGACCAAACCTGCACCCAATTTGTCTGTTGGAGATCTAGTGTTGGTGAAATCCATGTCCACTTCTCCTCTAACTTGGCCACTTGCACGTGTTTTGGCAACACATCCTGGAGATGATGGTGTTGTTCGAGTAGTCTCAGTCAAGACCTCTTCTGGTACCTTTAAGCGTCCAGTTTCTAAGGTGGTCTTACTTGAGAAAGTGCTTTCGAGCAACGAAGAATAACCTTAATTTATTTTTATTTTTCCAGAAGATTTTTTTTGGTTTTCTTATTATTTTTTTTCTAAGCCAATCAAATTTTCTGTTATTTTTTGATTTTCTCTCTCTCCTTTTTTTAAAGGACCTTTAATTTTCCCAGTTTAGCTTTTCTTTTCTTAAAAAAGTTTTTTACCCTTTTTTGGTGGGCGGTTATGTTCGCGCCACTTTCTAGTTATTTATTTTCCTTATAAAACCTTCCTTATCTTCCCTCCCTATAAGAAGAATTAATTTACGAAGATAAGGACCGACGGTGCTGCTACTCGGCGGTACGAGGAAGTAGCGGGAGAGCCCTTACGCCTCCGGACGTAGGAGAACCAGTCTCTCTGTAACAGTGTGGGAGCAGGGACTCACTTCCACCCGCGCCTGTCGCTTTTCTACGCCATTCAAATCATCAAAACCGTAAGCCTTCACACTCTACCTTCATCACCCTATGTTACCTCTTTTTCTCACCCTCAACCTTAATTCCTTGGCTCCTAATTTCACCCAATTATTTTTCATTATCCAATTTTTTACTGTTTTACTTTTCACCCCGTGCAACATTCCGGCAACTTCTCCCCCCCTTGGTACGAAGGCAAGCCAGGTACTCCCTCTTGCCCGTACAATGTATACATTACACAAGTAATTTTGCTACATGTTTGGAGATAACGATAGAAGAACTTGAGAGCCAACAGAGATCCAGAATTCTTTGAATAAATCTTTAGATAAAATGAAAAATTTCAGGGTTTATACTGTCTGTTTCCCTGCTATAATTGCAGCAAAAATCAATGCCCAGAGGTTGTAACCTATGATAAAAACATTTAGGAAGGCTACCAAAAAGAAATATCAGTGAAGAAAGGTGTGAAGCTACTATTCATCTTTGATGTTAAAGATCTTAGGAGATAAGTGTAAACAAAAGAAAAAATTGTTTAAAGAAGCTAAGACAAATTTCCGTTTTAAGCCTTTGTCCAAATAAGAGAGTGTTTAAAAGCCGTAGTTTAAAATATGTTAAAATTAATATTAATCCAAAATGTTTGCATTTTTTAAAATTAGTAAACATGCAAATATTTTTTTTTTAAATATGATCTTACCTTCCATTTCATTAAGCTGTCTTTGAAGCTCCTCTACCATAAGTTTCATGTAATCATAACTAGAGCACGTAATGGCTTTCATCCACTGCTCCATTAACTCTTGAGATTCAGCTTCCAAAATATAAGTCCTATTTCCTTGTCCGTGAAACACAACTTTAAATCCAAATTGACTTTCATCATCCGCTAATTCTAAAACAACAACAAAAAATTTAATATTCGTTTTTATGCAATTGATTACCAATATGAATGATTACAGTCTGTGCCAAATGAGTTTTAGTGAGTTGACAGCCTGGGAAAATCTAAAATTGGGTGGGAAGTCAATGAGAGCTCAGGATTTTAAAATCCTGAACTCTCATTGACTCCCCACCTTCCCCCCTTGGTTTAAACCCATATTATTTTAGCACCCCCCTTGGTTCTAAGCAATAGTCTCTGCCCGACAAAAGTCTCAAAGGTTTGTGTGTTGGTCTCCCCAAGACATTGAGACTCCTGGGGCAGTTTTATTAATGCTATTTTAAGATTGTGTCTTATAATGTGTAAGACTAAATCTTTTACCGAAATCTGAAGGACAAATGAGTTCTACAGTTTTCTTAGCGTATATTTAATATTCCTTTGTCTTAATAGTTAATTAGAATAAGGTATATTAACACTTTTATATACATAAGTGTAATATTCCTTTGTCCCAAGGTACATAGGACTAAATATCCCCTTGTCTTAATAGTATTTTAGACTAAGGAATATATATACTACTCTGTTAATGTCCCTTTGTCTAAATAACTATTAAGACAAAGGGATATAGGGGGGGGGGGGGGGGTGCTAAAGTAAAAAAGTACCTTTTTATGACTTTCCTGCACTGTTAACGCACTAAAACTCATTTAGCAAGGACTTTAAGAGTTTAAAACTGGAAAAATCAACACTTGAACAACCACAAGATAATCTTAAAATCAAAAGCCTTATCAATGTGTAAAAATAAAATTAAAATAATAAATTAATTATCTTTCAAGAGATAAGTATTTAACAATTTAAATAAGAGAAATTACAGTAGGTTATTTTTATAGTTTAATATAGGTTGATAACTCATTTGATAAATGTGTGTTGTCGAAATACTGGAGTGCCAATATTTTTGGCTTTGATTGATATCAAGACTTGAAAACTCTTTTGAAGGGTAACAGTGTTGTTAGTTAACAACTTTTTATAGTACCTCTTTCACATTGCCACCTGTTATCAAATATACATAACCACACTCTTGATACATATCCATTTTAAAGGGCGTTTCACAGTTGCAAAACCTCCCTTTAGGTTTTATTATAACCTGTTTTCTATACTTCCAAACTTTTAGTATGAGCCAATTACAGTCGGACCTCCATATAACGAACTTCTGTATAGCGAAAATCTCCATATACTTAACAAATGTTTTTTATGTCCCACGGATTCTCTATATAAAACAACTACAACGAACAAAATTTTTTTAGAAAAAAGGACAAAGATCCAACCGACAAACTTTCTGTGAATTAATACTTTTTGCTTTCTTATATTTTCTTAGAATCATTTTTAGGTGTTTCTTGCTCTCTAATAGTTCTAGCACTCTAAAGTTTTGCGTATTCTACCTCCATTAGTTTAAGTGGAATCGGAATCATCTTTGCAAAATATAGAGAAATCTTTAAATCCAAGTTTTGAATTCGTTTCGAAAGGTTATAAAGCTCTTGACATTTTTACCTATACCGTAATATACTCACTGAACAAAAATGTCTCAAAGAAAATCCCTATCACTTTCAGAAAAAAAAAAAATCTATTAAAAGACGTAGATAAAGGAATTAAGAACAAGAAGTATCCCGTAAATATGAAATCGCTCCGGGTTCAGTGTCTACAATTTTGAAAAACCTTGATTCAATATTTAAACTTTACGAAATGATTGGAGATTTAAAAAAAAGGTCTAGAAGGTGTAGGTATGGAGACGTAGATAAATCAGTTCTGCAATGGCTAAAATTGGTACGGGATAAATCTTCCTCTTTCAGGACCACTCATTAAAGAAAAAGCAGCTGAGTATGCTAAAACCTTGGGCCTCCAAGATTTTCAAGCTAGTTCAGGTTGGCTTGACAAATTCAAAAAACGTTACAGAATTATAGAAAAAGTTATATCAGTTAAGTTTGGCAGAGGTCAACTCGTCATTTCTCATAAATTTATGTTCTTAAATTTGTTTGATGTGCTTCGTTTACTAAAATTTCTGTTCGCTCTTTCATATTTATGAAGATAACCTTTTCTATATTAGAATAAAAAACGTCGAGGCTATAATGTTAGAATAATACACAGATTTCAACGAATAATTACTTCTAACACACTTTTAACTAATTCATAAGGAAGATAAGGGCGATGAGGCTAAATAACTTATGTGTCATGTACATGTAAACGACTTTCCACTTACCAACAGTGCATCCTTCCAGAATAATGACGCCAGTCGGTTCTTTATCTCCTTTCTTTTCGAAATAAAACAAAAGATTTCCTTTTAATACGAACCATCTCTTCTGAAATGCTTTGTTTACTTCCCCTCTTTTAACCAACCAACCTTCCTTGTCAACAGGACCTGAGGAAGTAGCGAAAGCGGCTAAATTTTTCTCATTAATCTTCATTCTGTATTATATTATAGAAAAAACTAAACAATTAAAGCTTGAACATGAACGAATAAATAAAAAAAACAACAAAAACAATGCTAGATTAATGGTTTGAATCCATCAGTGATAAGGCTCCCACATCACTTCCCTGATAAGGATGACATCATACCGAGTTCCAAAACATATCGATGCCAAAACACATGAAATGCATACTTCTCAATCCTCAGTGTTGCCACTGCCACTCAAGGATAGTAATGAATATAATATAAACTCAACAAGATAGCATTTCTTCATAATTTCTTATAACTCTACAAAAATACGTTATTTCGTAAATGCTTTATCTTGATCTTGGCACATTTAATCTCAATATCCCACTCTTGGTTAAGTTCAACCATTGCTATCTAATAAATTTAATTCCGTCCCTTCTTAATTGAATTTGACATCGGGAATTTTTATCTGTGGTATATGGACCTAGCGCGGGCGACGCGACGCTGGACAGCACAGTTTTTTTTTCTACCGCAGGCAGATTTATTTTTATGTGGAACCACATGAATTGAAACGAAGAGCTGGGCAGAACTACACACTACACCAGGCGCGGCTTATGCATGCCAGATGCACATTAGTGCATCTGGCGTCTCAATTAGCAGGGCCTTGTATATTTCTGCGATTAATAAAAACGGTGCTGTCCTGCCCTGCGTCTCAATGTACGCCCGGGCTGAAACTCAACATGTTATTTATAGTAAAAAAGTTTTTCGTTTCACGTTCATATGAGTAGCCCATTTTCTAAACACGTTATTTTAATTTCTGTCGAAATCGAACTGTTGGTAGCTCTGGATTCTGTAATATGTTGACTAATTGAATTTCACCTACCATTAAAAAGGTTTAAATTTAAAAACTAAACTGATTTATACACAGGGGTCATGACCATCCCTCAAATGTTTTGATGATTGAGTATTGAGTTTATGCATTGCTATGTATGTATTGTGCGTATACATATACATCATTATGCATATGCCTTATACAATTATTATACATATTAAATTAATAGTCTTATAAATATTGACGTCATGGAGGTTAAATTTTATTTGCACTGCTGCATATTTCAGCTTAACACAATTATTTCTTTGTATTTCAAAAACTAAACACTGATTTTTTGTGATAAGATGTACTTAATCGTACTGTCTCAACAGTTTATTTTACACAAATAAACTAATGTATAGTATGTAATTATGTTCTTGATTCCCCCCCCCCCTTTGTAATTTAACATATTTGATCATGTGCTTATTTATTATAAACTTGCTGGGTACCCGTGCTACGGAGTGTTATTATATTTTGATAAGTTTATAAACAACCATAAAGAAACAATAAGATACAATTTAGTCCAGGCAAATTAGTAAAAAAACAGCAAATGAAGGAAATAATTTATAAAGTTTTGAAACTGTGAAAACACTCTTAAGGGGTGTAGTAGTAAGAAACAGTATAGTTCCCCCCTCTTGGAGCGCCCTCTGTGCCCATTATTTTATCTTCCACATGCGCACAGACATACATTTATTTACACCTATATCTTCAAAAGTAATCATCTGATTTTTATGAAATTTGGCTGATCGAAAGTAGCTCACAGATCGCCCCAGCTTAATTTCAACTGTCAGCACTGTTTAAGTTTTGCTAAATTGATACTTAAAATCATGTATAAATCACACAAATTTTGACACATATAAAAATGGGGGGAAAATTGAATACATTTGATAATAGAAGGTTGTAAAAGTATAAAATCATTAAATTATACCAAATAGAACGCGAGGAAGCTGTATGCACTAATTGGCAGACTATATTACATGAATTAGAGTATCAATGCAGCAACATTTTAAGAGCGCAGATAGTTGAAATTAATCTGGGTTTATCAACTTTAAACAAACCTTTCAAATTTCATAAAAATCAGATGAGTACTTTTATATAAATATATTTTAAATATATATTTTGTATGAATAAATGTATGTCTGAGCACATGTGGAAGAGAAACAAATAGATACAGAAGATTGAAACTTATGACCTACCATTAAAATTTCATTAAAATCGGACAAATAGCTTTTAAAATATTGGTTCGCAAAAATTGAGTAACAGGCAGATACGGGACCTAAAATGTACTAGCTGTCTTAACGGATCTCTGTCTTGGAATTTTTGAAATCTTAGACAACAATTTTTCGTTCTTCAGAACTATCACATATCTCCCGTTTCCTTTCGTAAGCTTGGAAGCAAAATTTGGTCCAAACAGCAAAAAACGTGGATTTGGCACATACGAATTCCAAATCTCAATTTAAAAGAGAATTTCTCACTATGAATTCTCTAAGAAAATTAAATAACTATTGCAAAACAAAAGAACCGTTCGCTATGGGAAATTTAACATCAAATGTTTTCTGAACGCTTTTTGAGTTTTTGGATTTAAATTTAGTATTACAATGTAATATGAAAAAGTTTTATCACAATATGGTTAACCGATTTATTAATATTGCCTCTGTTTTCCCACTTAGTCCGGCCCGAGTCGGCATGCCTAGGGAATGACATAGACAAGAAGTAGTGTCCTACACACAACCCTGGTCCAAAACAAAAATTTGCTTATGAAATTCACAATCCCTTACCTATCCTATCTTTTTTCCAATTTAAGCAAAGTCTACTATGCATATCTCAATTCTATTAATTTAAGTCCATCGGCAAAAGTCCGAGTTGACTCGGGCCTCATTTAATTTAATGTGCTTAACGCCCAGGCTGAGCCTTCAATCAGGCCTAATATTGAACGCATCCCAATTTATTTTGATCGTTTTATTTCCATCAACAATATCCGAGCCCACCAGCAATCAGGCCGATTCATTGTACTCATCCTAATTCAATTCAATGCATTTAATTTTATAGCCAAAAATCCAGGCCTAGCTGTCAATCGAGTCAGTCTAGTTTTCGAATCCTAATTCAATTCATTGAATTCAATCGATGAAAAATCGGGCCCAGCAGGTAATAGCGCTGGTCTAGTTAACATATCCTAATTAAATTCAGAGCATTTAATTCCATCGGCAAATATCCGGGTCCAGCCGGCAATCGGGTCGATTTAGTTTATGCCTCCTAATTCAATTTAATGAATCTAATTCCATCAGCACAAATACGGGCCCAACCGACTATCGGGCCAGTCTAGTGTTTAATTATTTTAGTTTCATCGGCAAAAATCCGTGCCCAGCCGGCAATCGGGTTGATCAAGTTTAATGTTGTTAGTTCAATTGGCAGAAATCCGGGCCAATCGGCAAATGGGCCGATTTAGTCTATGCATTCTTATTTAATTCAATGAATCTTATTCCATCGGCAAAAATCTCGGCCCAGCTGATAATCAGGCTGGGATAGTGGTTAATAGTTTTATTTTCATCAGCAAAAATCCGGGCCATGCAGCAATTGGGAAGACTTATTTCATGCTTCCTAATTTAATTCCATCAGCAAAAATCCGGGCCCAGCCGAAAATCGGGCCAGTATAGTGTTTAATGAATTTAATTCCATCGGCAAAATCCGGGCCAAGCGCATTTGAGGTGATTAAGTGTATACAGACCCTAATATAATTAATTAATTCCTTTTATTGGAAAATGTTTACAGAAAATTCGAATTCTACTGTCATTACTGTGTTTGTTTGGTTTTAAATGTATGGCAGGTTCAAGTTATGTATTCATCTAGACCCCGCACAAGTAATATAACTTTATTTCCACATCATAGACATACCGCACCTTAAACATTATCCGAAAGTTTATGAAGTATTTTATTGATTATTTTCCCTCAACCGCAAGGCAATCCACCACATTTAAAACCGGCACACAGATTGGTTGATAGAGAAAATACATTTTACCAACGTTTCACAGTCCATCAAAAAATTATCAATAGCAGTTACAGACTATAAATCTAGGCAGTTTGTGGACTATACTGACAGACTAACCACCAAGGACAAATCGCTTTGGTAAAAAAAATAAATCTCTATCCTCTCCGAAAACTCAATCTTTCATGGGTAAAATAAGGTACTTCTGATTATACAAAAAAAGCCTTACTTTTTGGCCAACATTTCTCTAGCCTCTTCCCGAGATCCTTGACTATAATCATTACTCAACAATAGATAAAGACCTACCAATTTCTCTTCAACTTTCCCTTCCTCCTATAGCTGTCAATCCCTCTCATGTTTTATACGCTAATAAAAACCTTCCTTCCAATTAAGCCCCTGGATACGATTTAATTACTTGAAAGGAATCCTCTACCTCACCCAAATCTTCAACTCTGTTTTCCGAACCACATATACTTCTCTACTTTCAGGAAATTTTTAAAAGTAATTATGATTCCTAAACCTTCAAAACTATACAGCTTCCTATGGACCCATAAGTCTCCTCCCTGTTATAAGTAAAATTCTGGAGAAATTACTCCTTCGGCTTATTTATCCCATTATGAAATCCTCAAACATAATCCCGAATTATCAGCTAGGTTTCCAATTCCTTCATTCAATCATTCAGCTATGTCACCGAGCTGTAGATATAATTACCGTTGAGAGGAAAAAGTACTACTTAGCTGTCTTCCAGGATTAAGCTCAAGCTTTTGACAGAGTTTAGCACGCTGGCTTGCTTCGGAAACTCAAGTGTATCAATTCACATACTAATTCCATATCTCACCCTTAAGTCATATTTAACAAACCTCTTTTACGTTTACTATAATTTTTCAACATCCCTTATCTACACTATAAATGCTGACTCCAAGGTAGCATCCTCGCTCCTTTTCTATACAATCTTTTCACCCACCATATATTATATTCCTTAACACCCAACTATCCACCATCCTTGTGACGATAAGTGCATCCTTTATACTCAAAAATTCCCTTAAAACTTCTGATTTTGTCTAAGAGATAAGCAACACGCTTTTTTCGCAAAAGAAATAAATTAAATTATGCAGATTTATTAATATTGTCATATTTTTAGTTTAAACCCTGATTTTCATTAATAGTTTCAATGAAATTAATGAAACAATTAGTAAAATTATTTTTATACACAACTTACCAGTGTCAAGGCAGGATACAGTGTTCTTCCATTTGGAGTTGTTATATAATTAAAAATCTAAGTACTACAACTTATTCTATAATTTTTTTTAAATAAAACTGTTCTCAATCTTTTTCGCATTAAATCCATAATATAGGCAAAATATCAGTGTGTATGAGGTAATTAATGTTTTATGTTATAAAGTCAGTATATTTATTGTTAAATGTTGTTTTTATCCATACTTTTGATAGTAATCTAATGATATATATATTCACTGGCATTCATACCAGAGACTGAGGAGCTGGAAAAAAAGGACTCAATAAGGCCAAATTGCTTGGTGTTACTACTACTACTACAAGTTTTTCTAACAATTAAATATTTGATCTCGTATTAGTAGGTTATTTATCTGCAGAAACATTAGACTGATTGTATTGTCAGGGCTGCAACAACAATGATAACTTTTTATGTACAAACAAAATTTCAATTAAGTACAATTGCACAGTTGTTAGCTTTTTGGTTGGTTGAAAAGAAATCAAGACCACTTCCTGAATCCACATGTATTAAAAAGTTGTTTTCCAGGGATAATAAGAGGTATTAGGAAATAATAAAAATGATAACAGAATTATGTTTGTTAAATTTATTAAATTTATAACTTAGCACAGAAGGAAACAGATTCATTTTAATCGTAATAATAATAATTAATAATAATAAAGAATTATGTAATTCCCCACACTTTATTTTTCCTTTAAAATTTAATAACATCTTTGCATTTATTTATTATATTCAGACAACCCCATTTTTTTAATTTCTATAGGTGCTAATAATTTTTTTATGATTTTTCTATAACTACCGATAGTTATATAAAATGTACAATCATACAGATTTGAACAGTACATAAAGCAGTCATGTTTTGTACTCTTTTCACCATCATCTCGTCTCACATATCCATCCTATTTCATTTTATTAGCTTCTTTTAATCGATATATTTTGTTTTTGTTTAATATTTATTCTATAATTTAAATAACTTTTTTATACTCTGTACAAATAGCTACAATTATAAGGAAAACAAATATTATATATATATATATATATATATATATATATATATATATATATATATATATATATATATATATATATATATATATATAATACAAAAAAACAAAGGAGACAAATAATAATAAGAATAAAGAAATAAAAAAATATATAATAGTAGAGAGGACTGTACAAAAATAGCTATAGGACAAAGGAAGGTATTTGTGTTTAGACCAGTAAGGGGGCTTGGGATATGTGTTTTGAATTGGGAAAGAATTTCCTTAATTTTATTTATACATAAAATATATATTAAGAGTAGCGAGTTAATTGACACTCTGTAGTGCCCACAACCTCAAATTTATCCCATAAAAAATAATTTAAAAAAATAATAACAATAAAACAGGGCCCCCCCAAAAAAACTAAAAGAGGTATAGGACCTTACAATGTATTACTACTAATTATGTTAATGTACAGTATATGTGTGTAATAAGACCAATCTTATTCTCCCATTTAACATATCCTAAACTGGCCCCCAAACGGCTATTATGTTACAACCAATACATAATTCCAATACTTTTTTCAATAATTAACTACTACCTATATAATAAATAACAAAAAAGAAAAAAAAATTATTCATATTTACAACAATAATTTAGTAATACACAGTAATATATATACATATATATATATATATATATATATATATATATATATATATATATATATATATATATATATATATATATATACCAGATTGTACATATATAACAATATCATATAAATACAAATTTAAAAACAAATTCTAAATTATATAACAAATTATACTAAAACTTATAATAATATTATTATAAATTTAATATCAATATAAATATATAATAATATTAATATAAGATAAATCATATTGCTATATAATATAATGATGAAAAAATAAATGGAAAACAATAAACTAAATAATAAATATAAAATTGAAGAGTATTTTTTTTATATTATGAACATTTTGTTTAATTTATTCATTTATTTACTTATATTTATTTATTTTTACTTTTTACAATTCCTTTCTGCATAACAATATGGATCAATTATAAATATAATGATATTATAGAGAAAAGTTGTATACATACAATGTGTTTGGAAAGGACTTTCAGAAGTTAAACTACAATTACTATTAGGCTGGTCACCACAACACTGCAATGGGCTCTTTGGTTCTCCAGTATTTTTTTTTTTTTTTTTTCTTTTTTTATTTTATTTATTCTACATAATATTATTTAATTTACTTTAAAAAATTCCACTAAAGTTGGTTTTTTGAGGAGGTTAAAGATCATTTATGTAAAAAACAACAATTAAACTTATAAAAATTAAATATTGACATAAAAAAGTTTTGACATTCCGTGAAACAAACCTTTATTTTATTATAAATTGGCTTAAGAGATAATTGACCTCATAATGACGATTATATAAACATAAAAAAATTAGAAGTTTGCTTTAGTGTACATTTTTATTTTAACAACTAATAACTAGATTGTTATAAATAATTATGAATTAGTTTCTGTTTAAAATTATTCAACAAATTGATGTTATAAATAACTGGTTTAATGGAAAAAAAAGAAGAATTAAAACAAAATTAAAAATCAGACCTGGTATCAAAAAAATAGACAACATTCTTTCTGCCTGGTAAGGCTATAATATAATGAAACTCAAAAGAGTAAAAGTGATAAATTTATAGCCAAATTCAATGTAAAATGTCAAAAATGCCAAAAAACAATGTAAAATACTAATAAGTTTTAACCAATTCAATTAGGTCATCTAATTGATGTTGTCTGATAAGGAAATGGTAGAAAACAATTAGTATTGAACATTTGCAATAAAATGATCATTTTTAAACTTTTTTAACTGAGTAACTTTCACAAAATTATAGACATAACTATACATATAAGCTAGTTATGCCTGTACTGGGAAACTTGTTACTGAATCAAGATCTGACATTGGATGAAATAATTTAAGTAAAAGTAAACAAGTGTATAACACATGGCAGAAATAAAAATAAAAAATCCCTTAATTTGTTTAAAAATAATTTGAAAAAGTTATTTTTGTACTCAGACACTTTAAAATATGCCGCATAAAAACCAGCAAAGTATAAACCAGCAGTTAAAAATTCAATTTTAAAAAATGTAATCAAAACATGCTAAAGAAATAATAATAAATATATAATACTCCAAAGCATAACAAGTTGAGGAGGGCTTATACAACTATATATGTAATGTATGGCATTGCTCTATCAGCTGCATAAACAGTATAATTGACATACGTAACAGGATCCTAAGAAATAATAAGCAAGTAAAAATTAATAATCGCTTCAAGTAGTTGAACCATTTACTTCATTTAAACTGGTAGTTCTTGTCAAGAGTATGAGGAACTTCTTCATTCTAACAAAACTTTAAGAATACATGATATACATTTACGATCAATATAAACTGATTTTAACTTTAATTAGGCATAATTTGGAAAAATGAATAAGTGAAATAACAAAATTTACAATGAACCAATGAGAATATACAAAAATATAGTAAGCATTGAGTACGTGTTATTGAATTACAACTGGTAAATACATTGCCGTCAAAATACAATGATGGTGGTTTCACGATAAACTTATTGTTTAATATTTAAGGTTTATTTCAAATATTTATGCCAATAAAGAATTTGATTTTAGGTAAATGTACACTGTAAAACCGTCATTAAAATGAATTTTGGGGATACAGGGGAGGTGGAGATGTGGACCCCCCCTTCTCCTGGTAAATATGTAGGCTAATAAAAAAAGAGAAGTAATTAAACATATAATTAGGGAAAGAAGATCCAACAGTATCAATGAGGTTATACATTTATTTTGGAAAAATTGGCAAGATAAAAAATTTAGAAAGAAAAATAAATGTTAACATCATCTGATCATATTAATTATTTACTCAAATTATAAAGTTAGATTGATCTAATGAAATGTTTCATCTCAAATGTTTGATCATTCAATGGGATTTATTAACCTTGCAGCTAATTTTAAGTATCTAATCATAGTGTTTTTCAACAGTTAGTATAAAAGAGGAATGAATATCATAATCTAAAATTAAATGTTAATGTGATACCCAAACCCCAACAGTCCACTTGTTATGTCATTTACATAATATTATAATTAAAAAAAACACAAATTAATAATAATATTTTTTAAAAAAAATAATTAAGAAACCCTAATAATTATCTCACAAAACTTAAAAAAATATATTTTACAGAGTTCAGAGGAATGTCAATACTTTTTATTTTACTTAAGTTCTAGGATACTCTAACCTCCAAAATGACTGTTTTATCCTCTTTTTAATTTTAAATTATTTATATTTATTTTTAATTTATTTAATATTATTATTAACAAATACCAATATACAAATTTAAATATATGTATAATAAGATAATATATTTCACGTCCATATAAAAAGTTGATTTTTTTCTCCTTATTACTCTTAAATTCAGTTACAATATTCGCTAGGCTAAATTATGTACAAATATCAAACAATGTAATTAAATAGACTTTTTTATTTTTTTAATTTTATTTTGTATAATGATCCTAAATTTGAAATGTTATTATTACAAATTATAAGTAATTGGTCAAGAGCGATATCAACTTATGAATCGCCTTTGTCAAAAAGCTAATATAAATAAAATGTAGCTCCTTGTAAACACCTTTATAGTGAATTGACCACCTTATGGTATCCTTACACCAAGCTGTTTAGCCTCATTCAACTAGAAATAACAGGTTTTTTTTTTAAACTAAAAATAAAACAAATAAAAGAAAAAAGAACAAAAAATTTACCACCGTCCTGAGATACCTAAATACATTTCTTAACAATAAATACTATTATTTCAATACATTTTCTATATTTATATAAATATATAATCAGGATTTATTTACATAACTATTTATCTACAGAAATAAAAAAGAAATAAAAGGTTAATATATATTATATATTTTTCTTATAAATATATATATAGTGTTACAGAGAAAAATAATATGCATATATTATGTATATGCATATAAATATTTATTATTTATATACTTCTATTATACATAATAGATTGTGTTTTGGTAAATATTATTTACAAAGTTTGGTTTTTTTATTTATTTTTTTTTTTACCTTAATAATAATTAAAAATTATATAATTTAAAAATTATCAACAAAATGTAACATTTTTATTAAAAATTGTCAACAAATAATTGCTAAGTTATAAGCTGAATTTTAATCGCTATTAATAAACTTGGTTAAGGCTTGATTATTTACAATTTTCTTTTTTTAATGGAAATTAAAAGATGCACTAAAGAAACGATAAATAAATAAGTGGAATATAAAGCGGGCTAACCCTGAATTCATTTTAGAATATAGTTTGTTTGAGAAAGTACCGGTAGGCGCGCACATTTCACTTTTCTTCCCCAATTGATAATAATCAATCATAGTTTTTTTTTAATCCAATAAAAACTTATGAATTTGAATTTAAGCAATTTTTCATAATAAAAAAAATAATTGAAAACATTTTTAAGAAAATAATTGACTTATCTAGAAATTTGTTTTTCTAAACAATGGTACTAACAGCCAAATGCATTTTTTTTAATACTACATTTTATCAGTTACAATTTATAATAGGCATGAATTATGCTACAAAAGCACATGCTCTCTACTCTTTGGCAACAGTTAAGCAAAAAATAAAATTAATTTAAAACCAACATTTTCTAAGAATAGGGAGATAAATCATAAAATGGTTAAAAAATATACATATTCTTTAAATGTATGAAATAAAATTAAAAATATTTTTCTAACTTTTTTTTTTACAAATTAAGAGGAGAGCATTTGGAACAAAAAAAAAAAAAAAAAAAATCATACGCACAAACATCTATATAAATGTTACACTTTCATAATAAAAATAATCTGATTACTAGAATTGAAATGATTTTAATATTTTAGAAAATTCAAAATAGTATATTACCAACGAGACAAAAAAGCTACAATAGTCCTTCTGTAAAAATTAAGTCGTATATTTTTATTAAACATCTTATTGAAAATGAAAAAATGAATATTCAAAAAAGGGTAAAATTTTGAATCCTTAAATAAAAATAGCTTAAAGTCTATTAAAATTAAATAAACATACAATTTTACAGGATAGATGGTTCTAAGACTTAAGTAAATAAAACAAATCTAAGAGGTGAATGAATAAAATTCACACTTTAGTCTTTGATCACACCTCCCTCACAGCTGAAAATTCTTCCTTCTAACTTATAAAAGAACTGGTAAACATTTCTGATTGAAATCTGACTAATTGATAATATAAAGTTGTGATCAATGACATTTATTAGCTCTGTCATTTTTGTTAAATACCTTTCATTAATTTTTATTTACTAATTTAATTTATAAAATATTAATAAATATTAATTAAGGGGTAAAAGGAACTTTTAAATAAAAAGAGAAATTAGTATAATCAATAATAGCTAAAATTTATTATTTGAGTTTGATTATGGTGTTTCTCTTATTTTTATAAATTAGATTTTACAATAATAATTAACTAGAATTTTATTTTTTTTATATTTAAAACCAACCCCCAAGAAAAAGAACAGAACAATAACTAATTATACTGTCCATTTATTTATTTGCCTTAAGATGCTAAAAAAGAAGCTGTTTCCTATTTTAGAACTTCATTAAATTGAATAGAATAATAAAACTAAATAAACATTAATTCATTTTCAACAAAATACAAAAATATACAACTTAAGGTAATAACCAATGGTAGATTGTTATTACCTAACTAATTTACAGCTAGGATTTCTGATATAAATAAATGAGAATTAAAAAAAAAGAATAATTCAAAGGCACATCAAAAATTTTAAATAATACAAATTTTCCTAAAAACCATATTATTATTATTTCTTGTAAAAAAGCAAAAATTATTATTATAAAACTTTCATTAAAATTCATTAGAAAATATTTTAGAATTTTTCCCTTATTATGTATGCATGGCTAATTTTCTCTTGAATTTTATACTTAGAAAAAATAAATGAATATAATATGGTCCGATGGTAAGTATGTAAAATTAATAAAGGCTAATAAGATAATTTAAATAAAATAGAATATAAGGCTAAAATTTTTAGGGATATGGATAATTTTAGTCAATAATTTCTTTAAAATTTTACTAAACTTTTGTTATTACGCAGATAATTAATTTGTAAGAGGATAATAGATCCTATATAACCCTTTTTTAAGTGGAATTATAAAAATATAAGTTATTAGAATTATTTCTTATTTATTTAGTTAAAATGTCAAAAGTTCTTGATACAACAATTAATTATGAGCACAATAAAATCTATATTTTCCCAGACAAATTAAAGCAAATGTTTATTTTCTGAGCTTATGAAAAATTATCAGATAACAAATCTAATAAATAAAAGGCAATGCCCACGTTTTAATGAATTGTAATTAAAAAATGAATTTAGCCTAAAAAATATATAGTTATTATTAATAATTGAACTAGAAAAACAAAAAAACAAAATATTTAGAAAGAGGACAGGGAAGACAGCACTCATCTCATTCCCAAAAAAACAAGTTCAGAGTAAATCAAATAATAGACCTAGAATTACATTTAACAAAATTCTCTAACACAACACATTCTCAGATATAATTTTTGATCAATCTATCTATGTAAATGCATCACAAGATAATTTAATATATTAGCTAAATAAATAAAATTGCAAGAAATTATGCTCATGTACAAATTTGGGAAAAATCTAATTACAAATCAATCAATTTCCTAATAACATACATGATTAACACTAGATAAGCCTTAATGCACTATTGATTTTAATTTCTTTTTAATAATACTTTTTTCCCCAAAATTTGCTCCTAAAAAAATTCCCTTTTTTATTAAAATGGTCCTGAAGAAGAGAAAATTATGTATAAATTTGTACTATAAAATCTGTGCATTTATTATTATTATTTTTTTCTTTCTTTCTTTAAATCCTTTAGTCATCTTGTTATTAATTTATATTATTTTTTTTCATTTTATAAAAACCAAATTTTCCAGACAAAAAATAGATTATGTGAGGGCAGATGTCATGTGGTAGAGCTGCATGAGGATCTGCATGTGTACAGGCAGGCAAGATAATCTATCGTGGGTGTTAGAATCTAATGCTAACCACGAGAGGGCATTGTAACCTTCCAACACATATCTGAAACAATAAGTGATCAATACTGTTAAAAACTACAGGAAATACAATCACATATCAAACTTAATTGGACTGAATAAACTAGATGTTTATTCCATGGAGCTGACATGAACAGTGTATGTGTATACAATAAGCTGAAGAAGAAGTAGTGCATACTATGCTGGAGAGCAATCACTGATAGATAAATTGGCTTTCTGGACCATGATGACATTGTTAAGGCGGAAATACACATGCAAGTAAAATAGCATGACAGTTGCGAGTTACTAGCACGTCAGTAGCTGGCATGCTGCAGACGCTGTGTACATTTGCCAGTGAAACAGCATGCTAGTATCATCCAGATGATTGGTCTTGCGCGAACTACTAGCGCAAGACAATACACATTCCAGTCACAGTTCTAGTTTTAAATTATAAATTATGAAAAAATTGTATTTGATTTAATTAATTCTGATAGTTTTATTAATTGTTTCAATATACCTTATGAATGTATCGGTGCGGAATGAAATTAACCAGATTGTTCTGTTACTTGCAAAGAACTGTGTTTTAAAACATTTGAAAAATAATAAAAAGACCCGAAGAGTGTGGGTAAAGATTGGATAGCTAAAAGGGAATTAGGTACATGGAGTGAGTCAGTGCCTACTAAATGAAATGCGGTTCGGGGAAGTCAACGGTTTTAGGAATCAATTGCGAATGCTTCCGGAGAAAGTTGAGAAGTTGATGAGTTGTTTTAAGATACCTGCGAAAGGAAGGAACGCAACAGAAGACTGAAGGGCTGAGGGAGACTCGTGCTAGCTACTAGCAACCTTGCGCTGGCAGGCCTGTTTACACGTACCTTATCAGTTCCCCCTCCCCTCGACTCGTGCCACTGGCAAGACAAAAATCAAACCTCGTGCGATTTACTCGCATGCTTTTTACTCGCTTGCTATTTGATGTATACACATGCCAGTAGCTCTCCTCTGCGAGCTACTCGTATGTTTTTGAGTGATTAACTAGCATGTGTATTTCCGCCTTTAAATGAATAAAGAGTGCTCTGTTGTCATATAACAAAACAACTAAATTATACCCATAATTACAAAAAAAAAACTAAACTCGTAAACATTACAAGATAATCTAAATAAAATTGTATCATAAGAACTCTCATTGTTTTTTTTATGTGTCATAATGAAATGTTACAGATTTTGGGCATGATAAATGAGTAGCAGAAAGTAGGTAATGAGCAATCAATAATAAATCATAATATGATGAAAACCCAAGAGGCTTAAGGCACTCTTCCTGACATAAGAATGGTATGAAAATCTTCCACATAAATGATTGCATTTATGATAGATGTGTAAAGTGACGGATCATTTATTTAGAGCTGACCTAGTAAAGTAGACAAAAAGGACATAAAGAGAGAAAAAATACTGCTACATACCTCAAAACATCAGTAGTAACTTGAGAATCTAGTGGATGACAGACGACTGGGGTTGTTTGTTGGTGAAGAAGTTCATCTGAATTTTGCAAAACAGCAGTGGAGTGGAGATGAAGGGCATTCTTCAGAAAGGCTGGACAGACTGCCTCAAGATGAGGGCAAGCTGACCAGAACCACCTAGGCATTCGACCTGTGGGAACTGTTGAAACAAGGTAACCTAGAGCTAGGGGCTGCTGCAGCAAGGTACCAACCTCTTCACTCCCATCAGCCTGTAACAAAAAAAATAAAAATAGTTAGAGATTTTGGTTGGTATAAAACAAGAAATAGAATATTTTGTAGGATATCTAGAAAATATGAATTTTTAATACTTGTTTGACTGTATTTCTCACTTACCCTAGAAGTGTTATTATGATTAGAGAAAGGTGATCGTATGCTAGATTGAACAGGGCCACCTTGCTGAGTGGGAGAGGCTGGCTGAGACCTAGAACCGTTCCTACCAGGACTTCCAGGACTCCTGCCACCATGCCCTGCTTCACCCTCAGGCCACGAGAAGATATCATTAAAATCTGTCATACCTTCAGGCATTTCATCTGGTAATAATAGTAGATCATCATCAACAAGATCTGGATCAGATAGATTTGGCTCTAAGCCAACAGACTGTGATGACTAAAAAGAAAAAAAAAAAAAATAGTTATATAAAAATAATGATACAATTTTTGAAACTTAAACAAATTATCTGAATACAAAATCATCAATGAATAATATTAAGTCAACTTCATGAAGAGGTACCTGAGTAGTGGCTGAGGTAGGGAAGACAAGAATATGAGTTGATGATACATCAGTAGGTGTTGACAAGTGACATTTGGTAGAAGATTGACTAAATCGTTCATCAGGAGTGAACTGATCAGGCATAAGCCGAAGAGCAGAATCTGGCTCTAAAGAGACTAGACAAGCGCTCAGTATGCAGGGCACATCGTTAGGATAAAGTACGGAGCATTGTATGCACATTTCTTTCAATTGTTTTGATGCTTTCAATAACTGTTTCCTTGATAGTAACCAACTCCACCCTAAAAAGCCAGATATGAATATAAGTTGCAAATTAAAATACATTTAAGAGTAAAAACAAAAACTAAGGTAAATATTATATTGTATGGAGGATTTATGAAAGCCTTACAATTCTGAGAATAAGCAGTCTACAAAACTTAAGTATTTCAATCTAGTAAGAAATATGAAGTGATTCATAATTTTGCATATTTGTTTTGTTTTTTTTTGTTGTTTATTTTTTCACTTTCTATCCATATAAAATAAAATTTTTGTCTGTACTTTGACCCGACTAGAAACTGCAAAAATTTGGTAACTTTTTCATTTCATACATTCTAAAAACCAAATACGGTCTTACATTTTTTTTTGAGAATGTGTGTGTGCATATGTCTGTCGTCACCTATATGACTTAGTAGGTGCTAATCTGGCTAAAAGAAATTGATACATTCTTCACAGAGATGTGACCAAACATGTTGAGCAAGTTGAAGGCATTGATTCATCAATTATTGAGTGAAACAAACGTTGTTAACAATTTTATAGAAAACAAAAATTCATAACAATGCTGGTTATTGATTTTAATTTTAAAAGAAATTATTTACTATTTTCTATCACATACTTTGTTTAGGTATGTACAGTTGTAATCGTAATATGTTTACAATTTCGTTATTCATGAGTTTTTCTTTAAAAATAATTAATTCTTAAATAATTTTATTGCTTTTACTTTTGTTTTTCCTCTTCCTTACTTTTAATGGAAAGTATTACTTTCCCCCAAAAAAATCCGAAACCAAGATTTCAACGAAATTATCTGTTTTGTTTAAAACTGGTGTTTTTAAGACCACTTGAGTGATTTCTAGCTGGATATATGTGTGTGTCACACATAACTCACACAGTTTTTAAGCTAGAGATTTGAAACTTGATACAAAAATCAATTCTTACATGTAGTTGTGCTGCCCGGAAACCCATTTTGCTGAGTCATAAAAAAATTCAAACATTCGTAAAAATAAAATAAAACAAAATATTAAGGAAAAGTTCCAAGACATTCAATTTTTTTAATCTTACATGAAAAGTCTTGAGGCGTAGATTAAGATTGTTATTGGTTATTTATCGTGCCTAATAATGAAATTGAGGATTTTTGGCATGTAATAAATAGCCTCTTAACTGAGATTCTCAGGGTATTTTATTCGTAATAATAAAATTAATGGTAAAACTATTAAGACCTTTCATTTTATCACTTGGCCTACATGATAATAGGAAACCAAGCCACTGATTGGTAGCCTAAGCCCCACGGAGTGTGAAGGCTATTATATAAATAAAATAATTAAAAAAAACCTTTAAGTTCGCCATGTCCAATGCGTCCAATCCTAGAGATGACAAGTCTCCATGGAACCACAGACTGCGACATGAGACCGAGGATGAAATCCATAAGTTTAGGTAAACCTTGTCTTCGAGCTGATGCTTTCCTCCTCCGGGATCTATTAGGTATATGAATATTTATAGACACAGAGTCTAGAAGGAGGCCGGAATCATCAGTTGCCGAAGCTAATAACCACCTCTGGTCTTCACTGAGACAATAACTTACATATAGTACGCAACATTTGTCTCCTACCGGGTTACCAGGGCTACCACCCACTTCTCCGCTAGAGCCAGTGGGTACAGGAGTATGCTTGTGTTTTTCAGCTAAAATATAAGCAGGTTGGAAAACTTTGTAGGGCTTTTTACTTTTCTCCTGTAAATAAAAATAAGTTATATGTAATAAATCATCTGAGAATTTTTTAAATATTTTTAAGGTAAAAAAAGCTTGAGATAACATTAGTTTTAGATTATATCAGTTAGATAAGATTAGTCCTTACATCTTTGTTTTTGAGGAAGACTTCATTAGTAGCAACAGTTCCAAAGCCAGTCAGAGCTTTCACAGCATTTGAATGGTGCATGAGCCGTTTGCATTGGTTAAACACAGAGAGAGCAAGAGATCTCATATGATCTATACGCCTCTCAGATTCACAACTTTTACCCAATTCAATTATACTCTCCAAAGATATAATCTGAAAATACACATTACCAAATTAGCAGGTAATAACAAATTATATAAAAAAAAGATAATATTGGTTTATAAACAGCATGACAAAATTCTTCCACTTAACACAAAGCACAATAGTAGATTATAACTATTTTTTAAACTAAAAAGCCCATAAAAATTATTTTATTTAGTGTAGAGTTATAAAAATATTGTCTTAATGATGAGTCAATGTTTAAAACATTTTATAAATTTACTTAAGTGAGTCAAATCAAAGGTGGAAAATATTTAAGGTTCACATTGTAGGTTCTGGTCTTTTTTTATTTACAGTATAACCTCACAATAACAGACCCTTCTACAGAAAAATAAACAGGTCAAGTGTGCGAGGGCCCGTAGGCCACACTGTATAGTTTAAGTAGTATCCTATTGATGGTGTTTTCTAAAATGCTAAAAAGCTTACTTTGAACTATCCTATGGGTCTGATGATTCTCAAAACACATAAACAAACTACTGATAAAGTATTTTTTTGCCACTGAAGTGGACACCATATAAATACATCGATAAGACCATAATTATAAAAAAACCTATTTAGTCAATAAAAAATAAAATAATATTTTTTTCGAAATTTCCAAAAAGTGGTATCTTTACTTTTGGTTGAAGAATGTTCAGGAATTTTTTCAGATTTTTTGCACTTCACATAAGCGAGATAGAGGGGGGGGGGGACACGTTTCACACCCACTTTAAACTTGCCTACGCTCGCCCTATCAAAGTTATAACCAAAGAATTATATATTTTTGTAATCAGCTCGACATACCCTTTCATATGATAAAAAACGTACCCTTTCATTCACTGTGTCGAAAAAAAATTTAACCCTTAAGTTTTTTTACCCTAATTTTTTTGAAAAATATTTTTTTTAAGTCGCTATATTTTTAACATGTGTGGGTAGGTACAAGACATATGCATGCCAAATTTTAAAGTCATAGGACGAAAGGTGTAGCCGTGAGAGCAGGCGACGGACAGATGGACAGACAGACACACGCAGGAAAGTATAAGGGTCCTGGTTTTGCCTACGGACCCTAAAAAATTATAATGCACATAATAAAAAAAAAATCCATGATTTGCCACATGATCTAAGACCCTTGCATCTGGTTTTATTTTGTTTCATAAGCATAACATTAAACCTATGTTTAAGGTTATTTTATACATAATAAACACTTTTTATAGCTAACTACAACTTTCATAGGCCGTTTTTTGCATTATTATTTGAAATAACTATTTGCAATATAACAGACTTTCATAATAACGGACAACCCTTAGACCATTACTGTGAGGTTCTACTTTATTAACAAAGAAGCGAAACCCTCGTATATTTGGTAATTTACAAAATATACAAAAATTAAAAATCTAATAAAATTAACTTGGGGCATTACCTGTAACTGAAGATTAGTTCTAAGAGCTTCTGGTACATTCTGAAGAACTGTATTGTAGACCCTCAGCATAGCTATGCACGAGAGTTTCTGAAGATCAGGATTGTCTGAACCTACAGAGAAAGGTTCGACAAGGTAGACGACAACATGAGGTGGAGTCAAGTCTTCATCTTCTAATGAATTCTGTGAGGATGAAAAAGCAGGAGTGGCAACAGCTTCATTCCCTCGGGTAGGTGTACTGCCACCACAACTCTGGCTCTGGCATTCCTCTGTAATTGTTAATAAGAAATCAATTTAACAATAAGGGATGAAAAAAGATAATAGAAGAATATTTATTTTCTATTTTATTAAATAATCTAAAATTCTCTAAATTCTATATTTTACCAGTAGGTTCTTGTTTGACTAGAGGGTCTTGGTGATCATGTAGAGCTGGTGTTCTTGGGCTGGGTTGTGGTTTATCATTACTTTGTTCAAGCAATGTCTTATCATTTGCCATTGTTGATAGGTGAGGTGCTAGGTGATATCGACATACCTATGAATTTCCACATTGAATGTTACTCAAGTATAAAAGACATCAATTTATTATTATTTTTTATTTGATTATTTTTTTTTGTAATCTTTTAGAACAAGAAGCTGGTAATTCTTCCAACTTACATACATAACAATTTTTTTTACCTAGATCTACAATGAAATACACTTGCAAATGAAAGTCAATAAGACATTAGTCCTACCTGAGCATACAGCTTGAGCATATTATTAGTTGAATTTTCATTAAGCATTTGAAACCAATCATCTAGAGGTTCATTAGCCAATTTCTGAGAGGCACTCTTTCCCACTCTTAGGATTCCATCACGTAGAATTTTGGTGATAGGGAAATGCCTTCCAAGTTTGCACACCTAAATAAAAAAATAAATTAGTGATAGAAATGATATAAGTCATAAAAATTAACAAGAACTCTGCATTCATCTGAGATAACTTACCTCATACATGGACGATAGTTCCCTAAAGAAATGCCTAACTCTGTGAAGGACGAAGTCACTATCAGGTGCTACAACAATGTAGGCTACATCTCTTGAGTAAGAATATGGTTCTAGGAGAAGTTTCTCCCAAAGATGAACAGCATAAGGAGACAACGATACCCAATCCTTATCTCTTCCAACAAGAAGTGAGGGTATGGGTTGAGGGCCACTTCTATCATCATTGCCAGTAACTGTAACAATGGTATTAGAATTAGTTAATTGAAATTTATTTATTTAACGTTAAGAAGTACAAAGGTCATTCAAAGATATAGTACATATGAAGGCAGTGAAATAATAAAAATGTTTACCTCTCCCCGCAAGTCTATGGAATTGCCTCCAAGTGAGAGGTCCAGATATTGTTGGAGCTTCCCACAGTTTAGCACCACACTTCTTCTGAATAGCATCCTGAAGCAGGGGTTGGAGTTGCTTCATCACTCTTATTATGTCCTGGTTGCAAGATGGTCCTCTGGCTCGAAGATAGCACCACTTATGTACTCCACTCCTTCCCACACCCACACAACCACTGTCCATTTCCATCTGTGAAAGGCAAGATGAAACATATAATTTGGACATCAATAACAAAATAATTAAATTTACTTTCACAAACCTTAAGTATTTTCACTACAATCCATTAATGGCGCTAAAAGTCTACCTTGCAAATAGGATGAAGACTAGCAATGCGTCCCTGTTCAAGTGCTATAGATGACAAAGCAGTAGCATCCCTTAAGGCCAGTACATTGAAAGCAGGAGGTGGAGTCAGAGGTCTTATAGCAGCTGCACGTATTACAGAATTGGACCAGCTACCGGGGACCAGACACTGGTCTCTCATTAACTCCATAACAATTCCTGTTAATTTATCATTTTCTCGATCCACATTCTCATCTAAATATCCTATAAAAAAAAAATAAATAAAACATTGAAAACAAGTAACAATAAAATTAAAAGATTAAAAAAATGGGCCATTTATGTAAATTAAAAATTTATAAAAATAAATTAGTGCAATAAACACTGACCAGTGATTTCAAGTTCATCCTCAATGAAAAGTCCAGCTTTGTATGAAAGCCTTCGATTTACCACAGCGCTAAATCCACAGTTGCATCTGATTGGCTCATCATCAGGGGGCATCATATGAGGTGACGGAGACATAAATGGAGAGCCACCTCCCATCATGCCTGGTAGGTATACTCCAGCATCTCCACCTTTGATATTACCCACAACCTAAAAAAATATTATACATTATAAGTATTCCTTTAACTTTATCCTTTAAATGTCACATCATCTCCATGTATACTCAAATAAACTTATTTGAAAATAAAAAAACAAATTTTGCAAAATTATTGTAGCTTCTAAATTTAGGAGTAGTTTATATTTCAATAAAATTACCTTCGGGCCAGCATTGCATACGCAGAAAGTACAGCTATCAAAATTGTGATCCCTGAATATGTTGAGGGCTGAGTCCCCAAGGAGAACAATGACGACTAGAGAGTTGGCCTCGGGCCTTGGTGGTGAAGGAGGAGGGTCCAACTTGTAAGGTGAGGGTGAATAAGGCGGGGGAGGGGCATTCTGGCGTGGCATCATGTGATGATGAGGAGGCATTGGATGAGAAGGTGGGCCTCCCCATCCAGGACTGGGTGAAGGCTCTGGTATACTTCTAGGAGTTCCCACCTGTGGCACGCTAGGAGGCTGCTGAATATTGGTAGAGGATTGCTGTTGTTGTTGCTGTTGCTGCTGGTTACGTCTAAAACATTATTATATTTATAAGAAATGATGATTATATCAAAATGTGATAAGGTGATAACTATAGTATCAATACAACTTAAAATATGACTAACTAAAATGTTTGTTTAAATTCAGATAAATATACTTACGAGTTAGATTGTTGTTTTTCGAGGTAGGTAGCCCACGTGGGTTTATATTGAAGGTTAGATGGTAGTGCAACAGGAGGCAGTGAGTGGCTAGGTAGAATGGTCAAAGGGGCATATTTACTTGGTCCTACAAATTTACATGCCTCAGGGGGCTTGTAGACATAAGACCAATCCTGAAATACAATAAATAAATAAATTAACATGAATCCAATTAAAAGGAACGTTAGGTAAAAATTTGTAGGAAAATAAGTAAGTATAAAATAAGTAATATTCTCTAAATAAAAGTTGTTTACATTAAGAGAATACTTCCGAGAAAAAAATAAATTTTTCCCGTGGTAGGCTGTGAAATAGTAACTTTAGAGCCTAAAAAACATAGCTAAAATCCATTTTTTCATTACGTGGACTTAAAAAATCTTTTCATTACTCCTAGCTGTAAAGAAAAAATCTTTTACGTCCTAGGAACTAAAAGATTTTTATTTTCCGGCGGGTAGTTGTCAAAACTTCCGTTAGTAGCGCTGCAGTCTTTGTAGAAATGCTTAGTACGATTTAATTTCGCTAGATGTCAATGCGTTTTATTTATCTTTTCTTATAGTGTATAACCTCTTTTTAAGGTTTCTTTTTTTAAATATTAAGTATGTACTAATATTTGTTATTATTATATTGATTATTTATTAATATTTAATGTTTTTTCATTGTCTGCTACCTCGGAAAAAATAGCATATGCTACGCGACTGTTAAGTGTTTTTTCTTTACCTTGGCAATATTTACTGTCTCGCTTCGCTCGACAGTAAATGTAATTGCCGCGGTAAAGAAAAAACTCACTTCACAGCCTAGTAACATAATATACTATTTCTCTTAATTGCATATTATTATTTTACATTCAATGCTGAACAAGACACCACAAACCGAATGTTTTTGCTAGAACTAGAAGTTGTCAAAATGTATTTTAGAGGTGGGAAGGTAGACATGTACAGGACAGTTCTTACAAACATCCTTTTTTACATAATTCATATTTAAATTTATTTATTTATTTTTTTTTTTTTCATTAAAAAAATATATTTTATTTTATTTATAGTATACTTCATTTACAAAAAAAAAAACTTTTAGTATAAGGCAGTTTTCTATTTGAACTAATATGAACTCCATAGCACAGAAAGTTGCATACTTTTCAGTTTTTTGGCTCTCCTGAAAAGTGGAATTTTTAAAAAACAAATGTTCCTTTTTATCATAAACTACAAAAGATATCAGGATTACTACTCAGGATTGCTACTCAGAAATGAGGAAATTTTAAAAAAATACAGTAGAAGGATTTAGTATAATCAGTTATTAATAAAATAAATAAATAAATGGCACTAAAAAGTGTATTTTTGAAAAATCCACAGAACAATTCTCAAGAAAAAGAAACATTCATGTCTTAGGAAAAGGGTCTTGGAAGTAATCTCCTTATTAAGTATGCAAATCGTGCACCTAATAGTTTCTGGATTGGTCAACTTTTGCTGAAGCGATAATTACATATACTAAGTATAATAGACAAGCATTAAGTGGATTCAGTTTAAATATAAAAAAAAATGTTGAATCTTCTTTGATTTAGAATTGCTTTGATACAATTAACAAAACCATCTTACACTTAGGTATCAATGTGATAAAATTGTCCAGTAAGTATTTTCTTATCTCAGTAACTGTGAGATTAACAGAAGTTAACATGGCGGGATTTTAAGAAAAGGGGAACTCTAGAATAAAATTGAATTAAAGAAAAACTTACAGTAATTGGTTCATGGTTGGGACTTCCTATAGTTGTAGTAAGAGCAAAATCAGATTCAGTAAAGATGGATGAGGTTATTGGTGAAGCAACAGGTATATGTTCAAGAGATGGTGGTGTAGGGAACATTTTGCTTAATTCTTCAGGGCGAAGGATTCCACCCCGGGATGATACAGTGGAACCATATCCACCAGGGCATAGTCCCACAAGGCTGTCTCCACCCTCAGGGTTTGGAGGTGTTGGCATTTGTAACTAAAAGTAAATGCAAAAAATTAAATAAAAGCAATGAATACTTTACTTTGAAATAAGTAAATTACAAACAATGCATGTATATGGTAGTTTTGAATTACATAATTTCATAAATAAAACATTTATTTATAGTATTGTCATCAGATGACATGGAAATAAAAAATCTTTCTTGAATAGTTAGATGACTCATTTTAGAGTTAGGGTAGTTACCCAACTATGACACCCAATGATACCCACTATGATACCTAACTAATGATGATGATATACCACTATGATACTCAACTAATAAGAGAAGAGAAGATAGCTTTAAGGTGCAAATTCTCTGGGTGCGTATCTTCCTCTTAGTTGACTCTCGACGTTACTTTTATTCAAATGCCCCTAATCTAACCTGACGCTGTCCAGTCAAAACCTAGGTAAAATGACAAAAGCCGTCTTCTCCGGTACGTCCCGACTGCCTGAGGGTCGTGCGGTGCAGAAGTCACGTCTTCCGATCAGTTGTGGTTTGATTTCCAGCAGTCGGAACGTCCGACTGCCCTTTTATACTTGCACACATGAGAAAGTATTGTTATGGAGCGAAAAAAAAATATATCCATAGAGGGACATTCCCAAAAACCCGCACAAATTAATTATTATAATTGAATTAATTATTTAATTTTTATACACGCATTTACTAATTCATTTATCGATTTATGCTATGTAATACTTTCTTAAAATGCAGTTGACACTATTTGTTTGGCTTTTTATTTCTGTAGAAATAATAATATAAAATCTAGGCCGATCAAGGTTTTTATTGCAACTAACTAATCTGGTTTTAGCGGTACTAGATAACTAAGTCTCTTCCGAACTTAACTGGACATACTTCCATCCCTATCGATTGTCTTGCTTTATTATGCATTTCTTTTACTTTCTTTCCCCCTAATTTCTTTTTCACCTATCACATCTTCATTTTATATATCTTATAACTCTTTACCTCCCTTTATTAGTTGCTAACTTTTCTACCCTCCCCTTAATTTTTTATCTCCAAATAAAAATCATTAAGCTTAAATCCTTGTCCTGTAAAGATAGCTCTCAGTTATTGTGTCACAAATGTTAACTACCATTTCACAAGTTTTACTATTATTTTATTTTTTGTTTTAAGATTTATTTAATTAATTTGGATTATTTGACCGAATAATAAAATTAAAGGTAAGTGAGTGCATTTTTCAGGTTACAGTAGAGTCTCGTTTATCCGGACCCCGCTAGTCCAGACATCCGTATAATCCGGACGGGCCAAAAACTATGTACAAATTGGAACCAGGGCCTGTTAAGATTTATTAATTGTTAAGATAATTGGAGTTTATGCTTTTATTGTCTATTAAAATGTATAAAATTGTTCCTAGTATAGTTTATAGGTGTATATTCAAACAGTCTAACACGAGGAATACCCGGTATTTTGTTAAAAATTAACAGATTTAAGAATAAGTAAGAACATCAATAAATCTGTTTCGGTTCCATAGAAATGTAGGGCGGAAGATATAAAGGAAGTGTATTCCAGGAAGTACAATTATATATGATTGAGATGGGGAAGGGTTTTAAGAAACATGTAGCGGCAGCTCAACCCAATTTTTATGAAATTTTGCCAAGCCAACAATGTCTAGTGTCTCAACTTTTTGTGAAATGATTATCACTCCTCGAATTTCATATCAGAACTCAGCCTGTTTCTCAGGAAGTCCCTTCTATACCTGCCACGTACGTAATAGATTGTCATTTTATTTTAATTCATTTGATATTTGACATGACTGGTGACAGAACAGCTCTTAACTTAAATAGTGGACCGACGTTATACAAGCATGTTTTGGAGACTAATAGAAGTAATTTTTACGATAAAAACCTCGATTTTAATAGTTTTGCTCTACTAAAGCTTGTTCTACAGACACATTAAAACTGATTCCGTTTAATCCGGACTTTCGGTAATCCGTACTGGGTTCGGTCCCGTTAAACTCGGATTAGCGAGACTCTACTGTATAGCCTAATTAATAGAATAATTAAAAATTACACGTAGTAATATCCATAATCAATGCCAAAGCTGAAATAAAAGTGACGGTGAGCGTTGGAACCGCAGCCATACCAAAAGTGACACCCCTACATCTCGACAGCCATGCGTTCAGACCGTCTCCAAATAAAAGTCACGTCGAGCGTCAACTGCCAGGAAGTAACGCACCAGAAAATTTACACCATTATACTGCTTTTAAGAAAGAAAAGGCTAAGAAATATGTAGGATAAAATTGAAATCAACATTACCTAAGTTCAAAACGAATTCAACATGTTATTAAGGTCTATTTACACACATTAGTGCACAGTGATGTGACCGGCCTGTGATCCCCCACCCATGAGGTTGATAATATTCTTCTAAAAATTTGAAGGGTGATGCTTATACTCCCCCAGCACATGAAAGTGTCAGTGCAGACAGTGCACTCACCAACACTGTACAGTGAAAGTCTGATTTCTTACCGACGATATTTTTATCTTTTCACTGCTGTGTCACAGGCCATTTTCTTAGATTTCATTATTATTTGGTTTTAAAGACATGAATGATGAAAAAAAAAATGTATAGAGACAATCTTATCCCTTGTATATAACAAGGGATATGATCTGTCAAATCCAAAATACATGGAGACCGAGTTAAAGAATACTATCAGGAGTAAATCAGAAGTATAAATTGAAATAATTAATGAGTGAATAGATGTATATATATATTTTCATATAATTATTATTGAATGGCAACAAAATTAGGAAAAAAAACCTTGAATTGCAGCTATAACATTTTCTTATATTTAGGTATTTGATAACCAAGAGAGAACCCCAGTTTCAGAAATAAAGTATTCAGTAAACATTTCTCTAACACAAAATGCATTTGGCGCTGTTTCTGCAAATAAAAATCAATACGGAAACACGGACCAGTCACGGCACTGTGCTGACACTGTAACATCACTGATCTGTGTAAGGTAGCAGACTTGATTATTTCCAATAAACATTGGCAAATGAAAATTTCCAACCAAATAAACGGAATGCATTTGACTTGGAACCCAACCGTTTCCTTTCAATGAGGGTAATAATTAAGATGTGTCCAGAACACCATAACTTTTATACTTTTAAAGCAAAAATTATATCAATGGATATTCATTCACCAGAGAATCACAAACAGAAAATATTTGTTAATATTATACAAGAAATGAATTCTTTAAAATAATGTAAGAATAAACAGAACTAATAAAAAAACTTAATTGAATTCCAAAGAACACATCAAAAAGAATGTATTTGTTATTTTATTTTTATTTTTTTAATTCAGAAACTTCCTTGAACCCTCCTATATATTGATAGGAAATTGTTTCGCAACTTTAAACTTTTATTTTCTTGTAATGTACAATAAGTATCTATGTTTAATAGGATATTTTGGTTTAACTAAGTAATACTAATCAAACACTTACGGCATCAAATGGAGGTTCTTCAGGATGTTCAAATATTTGGTCAAGGTCATTGAAACTAACTGTTAAGCCTTCATTGGTAAACAGATTTTCGTTGGCAATTTGGGTTTGCATTGGAACTGCACCATTCACTAAACCCTTATCTTCCTCCTGAAATAAATAAATTAATAGGTACTATAAATAAGCAATAAAGTTTGAAATATTATAAAGTTAGTATTGGCAACATTTATTTTCAGTAGATTAAAGAACCTAGTAATTTTACAATACAATAAATTTACAATATAATAAATTTAAGAATACTATTAACAATAAATCTGTCTTTATAAAATTAAAAAATATTTCTAATAAATGTGTATGCTCATTTAATAATACATAAGATTAATATTTACTTTGATATTAGGAATTGGTGTTGTTCTAAAGTTGTCGGCTCTGTTAGCAGCAGCTTCGTCATCAAATTCATAAGGGTCACCTGGGCCTGGTGCACATCCATCAACTTCCAACTACAAAAACCGAAAATCACAAAAATTAATAATAATAAAAAGGGGGGGGAAAAAAAATAAAGCCAGCTTTGATGCATAAAATTATTAATATTAACTTAAATTTAAAATTAAATCAATTTTTGGTGAGTATATTTTTAACAAGAAAAATAAACTACTCTTTTTCTCAATTTAATTTTTTAATATAATAAAATATAAATATGTACAAACACTCCAAGTTAGAATACCTTAGGTGATGGTGAAATAGATGGTGGTTCCTGTTTGAAAGCAGACTGAAGCTGTGGAACCACTTGTTGCTGCTGAGTTTGCAGAGGCACTGTAATGTTCTGATTTTGAGGTTTAAATCTCTTCACAGGATGATTCCACCTAAAGATAAACATAAATTCAACACTACAAATTAAGTAAAGGCCAATTTATTAAATATATATATACATATATATATATATATATATATATATATATATATATATATATATATATATATATATATATTTATATATATTAAAGTTTTTTTCTTCCAACATTTCAGCAATTAATTTTAAAAAAAAAGGGAAACCAATTATCCTGACAAAAAAAATTGGTAAGTCTCACGTAAAAAGGGTTTCGTTGGTATTGTGAACACAAAATTAGAGGGGGGGGGGGGGGAGAAAAGTTTTTTTGACAAAATGGCTCGTAAAATTAACCACAAGTGTTATACATTTTTGTAATCTACTCTTCAATACTTTTCATTTGATATCCCACTCAAAATTTTAAAAAAATATTTTTTTTCAAGTGACGTGAATTATCCGCCATCTTGGATTTCCTGTAAATCAGAACAAATTGTTAATCTTATTTTTTCTATGGCCCAGCAGACCACACATTTTGCATATTTTTCTATATTTTTAGTAACAGCGGAAATATGATTTTAGGGGGGGGGGGGGGGGGCACGCAAAATGTCGATGTTTTTTGACAAAATGGCGCCGAAAATTAAACACTATCCCTAAGTGGTATATATATTTGTAATCTACTCTTCAATACCTTTCCTATGAGACCCCACTCAAAATTTTTAAAAAATCTTTTTTTTACGCGACGTGAATTATCCGCCATTTTGAATTGGAAGAGCTGATAATTTTGAGTTCGCTATATTTTTCCTGTGTGCGCGTCAAAACGATCTTTTATACTGGAAAGTTTCACGTTTTTATCTCTTTTGGTTCAAAAGTTATTGGAACCGTACAGAGTGACAGACAGACAGGAACGAAACTACAGTCTTCGCACAACTAGAATCGACGGGTTGACAGCGCGGGAAATTGACTGACACACAGATTGGCCAACCTCTCTAGGGGAAAAAATAAAGCCACTACGAAGCCTTCTTATACTGTTATCCAGAGGGCCTCTCCCCTCCACTAGAGACATTTATCTTTGCCTAGTTGGCCCGACCTTTTGTCCGGGAAAATCTCAAGCTCTCATTGGCTCGTCCCCCCTTTTGCTAGTTTTTCCCGCGCTGTCAACGCGTCGATTCTAGTTGTGCGAAGACTGTATAAGGGTTTCTTTTTTTTGGTTTTACCAACGAAACCCTAAAAAGGAATCAGAATAGGTATGAGAAAAGTTTAAATACTTTCTCATAGAAATATGTTTGTTGTGAATGCCTCCATTCTTGCATCTTTAGGCACATTAACTTGGAATCTATATTTTTCCCCAGGAAACTAATTATATGGTTTAATTTTTCTATTTATTAAAAATAATTCTTTCCATGCCACAACAGCCTATAAGGGGCCAAGGCCTATAGACAGTTCGTTACTATTGAGTAATGGGTGTCACAGGGTCAGTGCATCAATTTTCAACAACCATATTTTCTGTCTTTACTAAAAAGAGCTACCTTAGAACAAAGTATTAAAGTAGTTAAATCCATAAATGATTAACCAGGAAAAACAAATCATTTGTCCAGACATGGCAATAAGGCTCTTATTAGGATCCACTTCACAAAGCCTGTGTAGAGTTCCAGCAAATTTAAACACCACTTTCACCAAAGCGGTGGTGGTGTGAACAATAGTGAGGCATTTAAATCAGAATGCCAAGGTGATAAAACTTGTGACCTTGCACCAGCCTTGATTCATAATTAATGGCAGAGCAGAAGGAACTAGTGACTTAATCAGCACCATGATTACACTGGACCCTTATCCATACTTGATACAACAAAAGAGTAAAAAGTTATATTGTGTTCTTTATAATCCATAGTTATTCTATGTCTGTCACTATTCGTGTATGCTTCACAATTATAAAATATACATATGAGGACCTTAGTATCAAAGACGGACAAGAGCACATTTCCTTGAGGTAGTGCCCCCAAATTTAGAGCTAAAATTAATTTCTCGATTTCCCCTTGAGGTATCATTTTTCTAAAAAAGTATGTCAAATATGGTAGAAGTTGGTATTCAGATGTTAAAGGCCACGCATCATGGGAACGAGTTAGTAAAATGCAGCCTCCTGATTGGCTGTTTTGGTTATGTCCACTTTTGAAGCAAAACTCGTGTTGAGTTGTCCGTATTTGAAACAAACTACAAATATTATTGCATTTTTACCCCTTTTCTGGTGGTTTTTTATGCAAAAGGATAGCAGAATCTGATGCAGCGGCCAAAAATCTATAAGAAACCATCGATAACTGAAATTTGGAAAAAATGTCGAATGTCCGTCTTTGATACTAGGCTCCTCATATATACTACAATCAATGTAACCTAATAAAATCCAACTCTAGTAAAAAATTGTATAAAAACACAGTTCTTGAACTGGCTCTATTAGATACTAGATAATCATCAAAATTAATTAAAAAAATCTATTTGAAAGATATAAACAGAAATTTAGTACATATTTTAATTGTTTAAAAGTAGATAATAAAAAACAATAACAAAAATTAGGAAAGAATAGTTAGTTAAAGTTGTTTGGTACTAACCATGCTTCGAGAGTACTATAATCATAGAGTAGAGGAGAGGGATGAAGTTCTTGAAATAAGGCATCCTCATAATCCAAGGTAGAGAGAGACGGCCTTTTTGGCACTGTAGGGCACGTCTGAGGTGGTGGAGGGGTAACTGCAGGGGGTACTGCTGCCCTACCTGCAGGTGGCGTATGTTTGCCTTCAGCAGATTTACCAACGCTACCCCCTCCTACACTTCCAACAACTTCTCCACCATAAGGAGATAACATCTAAACAAAAAGACAGTCAGTGGTTAAATATTAATAAATTATACAGAGACAATCTTGCAATAACATTAAAAAAGTTTAGTAAACAAAGGCGACGTAAGTAAGAAAGAGAAGGTCAAGACCTAAACTATAGCAGTAGTTGGAGATTTTCACTCCCCCTTTTTGGAAAGAGAAGGAGATATCTCAAACTCCTCTCTCTCTTTCCCTCTGCACTACCCATTGCTTATTTACTTCTCACTGCTATCTTGAGGTATGTGCTTTCGATTTTCCTGACATATTATATGTTTAGAGATTCCACCTAAAAGATAAGACAGCCAATTCTACCAAATCACATAAAAAAAACAACAAAAAACTATTAGGTAGAGCCAAAGAGTGTTCCACAGCCATAATTATTTCTCTCTATAATACAGCTATTATCAACAGTAGCGTACACAGAATGTTTTTTTTTTTTTTTTTTTTTGGGGGGGGGGGGGGGGGAGACCTAACCTTGAGTGACTATATGCGGGTTTAGCATACCCCATAATTTATTATACTTTTAATTTCTACCCTTTTTAACAATCTAATTTCGATTTCTAACCTCATATTTAATCAAATTAAAATCCTATAGGTTGTACAACTTTATAAAAACTCTAGCTATCAGACCTTAATATGGGTTTCAAATTACTTGTTGTAACAAATAAAAAACAATGTAACCATAGGTAAATAGTCTGCCAGATAACGTGGCACTTAGCTCCCTCATGTACTATTTTGTATACTTTAATAGTTTTATGCCTTTGAAAACCTATTATTGTCAAATTTATTTAATTTTCTCATCATGATTTTTATGTCTCCGATTTCAAAAATTCTAAGCCAGAAAACTGTTTCAGACATAGGGGAACATTTTGCGTCCCATGCATGCCTTTCGCTCAATTTTTGTGATTCAACATCTTATCTTAAAAGCTATTTGTCCGATTTTAATGAAATTTTTATGGTATGTCATTATTAGCCAGGTTATAACATTGTTGGATTGCTGGTCTCATATAAGTTGCAATATTCTGCACCTATTCGTTTCTCTTCCAAATGCGCTCAGACATACATTTATTTACACCTATATCTTAATAATACGCATCCAATTTTTGTGAAATTTGAATGGTTGGTTTAACGTAGTCAGCAGATAAATCTAGATTAATTTCAAACGTTTGCGCACTTAAAATGTTGCTAGATTGATACTTTAATTAATGTAAAATAGTCTTTCAATTAGTGCATAATGGTTCCTCCCGTCCTATTTCGTAAACTTTAATCATTTTATGCTTTTACAACCTTTTATTTGTCAAAAGTGGTTTGATTTTTTACATGATTTAAAGTATCAATTTAGCAAAATTTAAAGAGCGCAGACGGTTGAAATTAATCTGGGGCCATCTGTGAGCTACTTTCGATCAGCCAAATTTCATAAAAATCAGATGAGTACTTTTGAAGACATAGGTGGAAATAAATGGGTGCATAAGGTTGGAAGTTATATGGGAGCAACAATGCTAAATTATTATGCTAATTACCTGCCATCCCAATTTCATTAAAATTGAACGAGTAGTTGTTAAGATATGAACTAGGTAATTAATTGGGACATTTAACATCAACTGTATTCTGAGCGCTTTTTGAGTGTTTAGACTTAAATTTAGCATTCTATGTAATATGTAAAAGTTTTGTCACAATATGGCTAACCAATTTATTTATATTGCCTCTGTTTTCACACTTAATATTGACTGACACTAGTCCGGCCCGAGTTGGTAAGCCCGGGAAATGCCATAAACAAGAGGACCCACGTAGTGTTCTACACAAAATCCTGGTTCAAAACAAAAATTTGCTAATAAAATCAAACAACTCCCTTATCCTATCATTGCCCCGTTTAAGCCAGTCTAGTTTGCTTCTCTTAATATAATTAATTTAATTTCATCGGCAAAAGTCCGAGTTGATTCGGGCCTCATTTAATTTAATTAAAAGACTTAGATTATGCGTCCTAATTTAATTCCATCGACAAAAATTCGGGCCTAGCAGATAAATAGTGTTTAATGTTTTAATTCTGCCGGCAAAAAACCGGGCCCAGCTGACAATCGGGCCAGTACAGTGTTTAATGTTTTAATTTTATCGGCAAAAAGCCGGGCCCAGCTGACAATCGGGCCGGTATAATGTTTAATGATTTAATTCTGCCGGCAAAAAACCGGGCCCAGCTGACAATCGGGCCAGTACAGTGTTTAATGTTTTAATTTTATCGGCAAAAATCCGGGCCCAGTCAACAATCGGGCCAGAATAATGTTTAATGACTTTAGGTAGTTCTATCGCCAAAATTCCGGGCCCAGCTGACATTCGGGCCGGTGCAGTGTTTAATGATTTAATTCTGCCGGCAAAATTCCTGGCCCAGCCGACAATCGGGCCGGTACAGTGTTTATTGCTTTAATTCTATCGGCAAAAATAGGGCCCAGCTGACAATCGGGACAGTATAGTGTATAATAACTTTTATTCCATCGGCAAAATCCTGCTCGAGCGCAATTGGGGTGATTAAGTGCATACACACCCTAATATAATACTTAATTAATTCCTTTTATTGGGAAATATTTACAGAAAATTCGAATGCATCTGATATTACTGCGCTCGTTTGGTTTTTAATGTATTGCGGGACCAAGTTATGTAATCATTTCGGGGGGGGGGGGGGGGGGGGGGGGGGGCTGTGAACGCCACTGATTATCATAATAATAATGGTTTAGAAAATAATTGTTTTTTATTTTTACAAAATACTTTAATGATTCAACTAGAGGTCGACCAAGAAGTCATGGAAATGAGAGGAGTGCGCTAGTGTCGCCATGTACAGTCAGTTTTTGATATAATAGACCACGGTCAAGAAACACAGTGTTGTTCTTCTATTATTAATAATTTTATTTTTGATAACTTCTATATTTTTTGCAACAGGCACCACATTTTTTGGATTTAGAACAGTTGTGACTATAGTTCGTGCTGTATAAAAACCAAGGATCTTGTATAAAGGGGATGGAATGTTAAGAAGGGGTTTAAGGCAAAAAAGTGACCCCATGGAGGTAAGAGAAATTGGAGAAAAAATCATACTGCGCATGCTCCACGACCTTTGAACTGGGACAAATTACCTTTTTAACAGGTTATAACCTGACACTTATAAACAAATTCTTGGTAACCTATAACCAAGAGGAAGGTAATTTGTCTCATTGGAGCTAATATTTTACATACCTTCATGGGGTCACTTTTTTGCCTCAACCCTCTATCCCCTTTATATAAGATCCTTGATAAAAACAAACAAAACAGGAAACCTAACAGATTGGAAACCTTCCTGTTGTTATTCGTGAGATTTGACATAACTGGGCATGTCATACAAACTAGGAATGGTTATTGTCTTTGCACCCGACTGTACTGACTTCGGCACTACTCGGAAGTTCCGATTTTAAACGAAGTTAAGCTTTCCGTTTCTCCCGTGTTCATGTCTTCTTGGTCGACCTCTAGTTATATTAAAAATGGCATTCTTAAACAAATTAAATTAATACCAAGGGACATACATAAAAAAGTAATTCAGAATAAACAACGTGCAAACCTGGTTTGAAATGGAAGAAACAGACTTAGGAGCTGAGAAGTCAGTAGGAGTGGGAACAACTTTATCATTAACAGGGGAAGGATGATGAGCCGGAGGTGGTTGAGGAGATAGAGTAGGCATAGCTGGATCTGGTGGTGGTATACTGTTGGTTGCTCCAGGAGAACCAGTCACAGATGAGGGAGAACAAACTGCACCGCTCTCGCTTCCTTCAACTCCGCCTCCTCCACTACTACTACAACCAGTTCTGTACAGAATACATCAGAAAATTACTACAAAAGCATTTGTAATTGACATCAAACTAATTTATTTTCAGCTGAAGACATATTTATACAGAGACATTTTAGTTCTTTATTTTAATAATATTTGCCTGATCTTAATATTTAATTACTATGATTGTTTGCATAATTGCAAGAGCTTAGGATACTTGCTATATAAATGTATAATATTAGTAGCTTTCACCCTGTGCGGGGCATATACTAGAATTGTTTTCTATTTTATTTATCATGAGAGCCAAGTCATTAAATAATTTGGTTTTTAAAGCATTCAAAAAAATAATCAGAACTACATTATAATATATTACTTATTAGATACAACAAATAACAATTTTGAGGTCGGTTTGTACAGGTAGACTCAATGTGCCTTAGTATAGACTGGGAAGAAAGGAGCCACACCATGCAGTACAGTAATGATATACATGAATATTCAATTAATTATTTTTTTTTAATGGGGCAACGTGGCGTACAGATTCAGTAAATCCTATTATTTTACACTCTTTTTTTCTGAAATACAAATTTTGTAATTAATTTTTAACCCACTTTTCGACTACCTAGAAGTAGATTATGCGTTTTTTATGTCAGAGTGTGTTAATAAAAAACACATAAAAACGGTTTTAAAAAAGTATGGTTTTATTGCAATAACTGCATTGTTAAGACAATTTTCAAAGTTCTTTTTTTTCAAAACACTTTTTATATTTTATTTAATAACTCAGATTCTACTTAATATTTTTTGGTGAAACAAAGCCTCCAACATGGATGGGTTATATGTTGGGTACACCACTTTTAAAATGAAATGGATTTCGTTCAGCCAGTTTTGCGCCTATGAAGTCAGACCAGGGTCGAGGCCATAAAAAAGTTAAGCCGGTTTGTGAAATGCATAAAATTAAAAAGTATCCAAAACTTCACATATCTAAGTATCGTGTTCGCGTAGATAAAGATTTAAGTTCAAAGGTCAACAAATTCGTTTTTTTTTGTTAATATCTCGCTGCCTATGGTCGGAGAGCAATCAAGATGGTTATCAAAATTAAAGATAACAAAATTTCCCACAAAAAAAGTTTCATTCATTTTTTTTTTTACGTAGGTAAGCCATAGGAAGAGAGATATTTGCAAAAATGAGTACAAACGGATACCACGCATGATATGGAGGAGCAGGTTTTTTGCTTAACTCATGTTCAGCCAGGTCTCATTCATTTTGTACGTTGTAAGTTCTGACTGTTTTGGTACAGAAACCTAAAATTACTGGACTAATAGGCCCACACACACAATTTACACAACAAGCAGGCAACTGTCAAGTGGAGGAACTGAAGAAATAGAAAGAATTTTGTGAGCATAGAAATACTTTCTAAATGCCCCATGTTATAATAATCCTGAAAATATTATTATCTTAAGATATATATATCAAATTGGTTATTTTTTATTTAATCTTTAAGAAAAGCCTACCCAAACATTTTCATGGAAGTAAAAATCAAGAAATTCTATTTTAGTATTTCACAAAAACATCAATAAATTATCTTAAATTTAGTAAATAAATTATATATAAGTGAAGTAACAGTAATTCAACAAACACAACTAAATTCAATCACATATTAGATGAGAGGGATAAATAAAATAAAAGAAGATACTAAAAATGTAAAATAATATGAAATGAAATAATTAAATAAAACTCTAAGAGTAAACTTATCTTTAAATCATAATATCAACTCATTTAAATCACTGATGATTAATTATTAGCTAGTTTAATTCTAGAGATTCCTTTAGCTCAAGATAGTGCTTGTAACTTAAATAAATCAACTTAATATATTGTTGCTACGATAGGACAGTGGCAAACACAAATGTTTAGATCTTTTCAAGAAAGGCATAAAACTATTCATTTGTGTTTACTAACCAATAACCTTTTTTTACATTTTATTGTATATTACTAGCAACTGTTTAGGCCCTAAGGTTTATTCTTTGTAATATTTAACAAAAATAATCTTTGGTGTTCTTGAAACAATTTGAATGATTTTTTGCACCTCATGAAAAGTTCACAACTTTACTATCAGAGCAATGATTTATTGGACTGTATAATTTAAAGGAAGAAATAATATATAAATATATGATTAATTAACAGGAGGGGAAATGGAAGGAAATATGCTAAATAACATAACATGCTTGAGTGTTCAAAACAATATTATAGTGGTAAAGTAAAAAAATTTTGTTTAGCCAGTTGAAAGAAACAATGCAACTAATGAAAATATGGTTTTAATTGCTATTATATTAACTATTCAGCAATGGTGATAGCAAAAGGATTTTTACTGAAGTGATAAATATTGACTGTAATAATCACTTTCACCTAGTAATAAAGGGTTGGAAAAAAAAAAAAAAAAAATCTTGACATGCAGCAAAATATACAAATCACAAAAATGGAATGATTTATGATATAAATATGAAAAGGGAAACAAAAAATAGTTAATAATGGTTTAAAAGTTATGTAGGAAATGTTGATACAACAGAAAAAAGGAGGAAAACCACATTCCATTTAAATATTGTTTTAAAAATGGGAAAAATCCTAATATCTTACAATTATTTGTGAATTAAAAAAAAAAAAAGAAAGTAGATAATAACAATTATATTGAAAAAAATCAAGGGTGAATGATAGTTTGTTCTAGTGAAACAAACCTGTTTTGAAGTTGGGTGTCAGCAGGGGGAGGAGGCCTGCGGTGAAAGGGTGGCGCGCTCCAAACCCTACTACACTTGACCCTCCTGTGCCAAGCCCAACCCAAAATCAAACCGTAATCTTATATTCGTTTTATAATTCTACTCACATCAAAACTCATCAAGAAAACCCTCTTGGTCCTGAGTATGAATTTTTATTAGAATAATTGTAATTTTAAAATTATATTTATAAAGAAACTTAACATCAGTAGTATAACACAGTGAAGGGGATGAAATCAATGATTGTAGCAAGGAAATAAGTCTTTACATTCATCCTATTGCCTTCCACTTTATTGTCCTCTAATTTAAAGAGTAATTATTAGAATATAATAAAGTATAATAGATACTCCCTCTTGTGGAATAGTTGGTGTTTTCACTTTTGTTATCTGATTGCAGAAATTGGACAAAAACATTTTTGCCTAAATAAAAATAATTTCCCTAAGGTACAATGAAGAAATAATGTATTTTTTTTTTTTACTCCTACTTTGGTTTCACTAACATCAAAAAGATCAGACTGGATTAAGGCAGCTACAAACAAGAGAGCATCCAATTTTATTAATATGCAGCAACATAGACATATTATAATACAACAAATAAAAAACGGCTAAAAATGTTATATTATAATTAAATTAAATTAGAAAATAAATTAAAATTTATATGGAAAATATTGTAATGTACTCTTTCAGGATTAGATTAGGTTTTAATGATGGTTTGAAACTATAAAAATTATAACTTTTGAAGTTTAACATAAACCATTAACGGAGGCTCTATAGGGTAAGCTTAGGGTTCAAAGAAATATATTTTTCTCTAACCAATACATTAAGATATAACAATAGTTCAACTTTTAGAGCTCTAAATCTATGAATTTTCAAAACACATTTAAGATAAGTCAAAGAAATAAAAGTTATTTCAGTTTGTGCCAAATGTTTCTTACTACTTTGACAGCAAGGGAAAGAAACAAAAAATAAAGTGGGGAGCCAATGAGAGTTCAGGATTTTAAAATCCTAAGCTCTTAACCCTAGAATGCTTATCTACGTCATTTTGACGTGTATGTTTTTGAAAAAATGTCGTATTGACTCCACCACTAGTTTTTTTCGCACTCATATTCAAGGTAATCTTTCCTCAGTATGTCTGCTTTAAGCAAATGTTACTAATAGTTTTGTCTTTTTAGTTTTTGGTGGTGTTGATAATAACTATATTATCTATACCACATAGTCTGTATTATTTGTCCAAAAAGTCAAATATATATTGTTTATAATTTTTAAAAAAATATTTTTTCTTGTTCTTTCTGTTTTTATATAACTATAGAAGTTAAAAATTGATTGAAAATAAATCCCTGAATGCTAATAAAAAATATCACTTTTTCATAGTGTCTATTTACATGCTTCATACCCACAAAAACCTGTGTGAACAAAAAACAGTGTTGTGTGCGTAAGTGGTAGGGTTTGATGTCTAACGATGTTGCACTCGTGCAAACTCATCAATCTTTTTATCTGGTGGCTTCAAAATAGATTTTTACTAATTTTTTTCTAGATGTACGTCAAATTGATGTATGATAAGTAATAAAGGGTGTTTTTTAAAGATAATTATTCTAGGGTTAATGGCTCCCCATTTTTTTTTCTTACCTTCCCGTGATGTCAAAACAGTAACAAACATTTGGCACAAACTATAGCTATGTTTTCATGGGGGATTGAAAACTTAACCATGATCCAGAATGGAAGGGCTTTCTCTAAATCTTTCAAGCACATTAATAATTGAGATAAGTTATTAAAAATTATAAAACACAGAGGTCACAACATGTTTTGAAATCAGTTTTTTCAATTTTATATCAAGATAGGGTTTTCATAACTTAAATAATCCTCTGTAAAAACATAGCTATTTTCACTAAAATATTAGCCACATTTCTTTTATTATACAAACTTAAGTGTAAAGGCAACGTGGGTCGAAAGAATGGTATGAAGAACGGATTTGTCAGGTAGGCATGAACTAGATATCTGGGTAGGTATAGAGGACAGATAACTTTTTACTTTTCCTTACCAACCCTTTATAGGGGAAGCCAAAACTTTAATTTTGTTCGTTAACGGTGAGTGTCCACCTATGGGGACACCCAGAAAAATCCTTGGTTTAGTTTGTATCAGCTGTTTGTAGTCTGATTTTGTAATGATGGATTTAAAAGCATTATTGCGTCGATATAAAGACAATTCGATAGTGTTTTTGTGTTTGAAAACATGTGGTATTTTTATATGTGTTACTTCTAGAACTATATATATATATATATATATATATATATATATATATATATATATATATATATATATATATATATATATATATATATATATATATATATATATATATATAAAATAAAATACAATTTTAGACTAACAAGGATCAGTCAAAAGTACAAAAACTAAGTTTTGGTTTATAGATATAGAGTTTATAAAATATAAACAAATGGAGAGAGAGCAAATGGACTGAACAAATGGTCAGAGTTCATTCGAATATAAATGTAGGGCGATACAGAGAGAGTAGACAATACAAAACAAAAAGACATGTTATCAAGAACAGCATTTTTTAGAGCAGGTACTTTTTTTAAAATTGGACTCACATAATGTGTTGATAATACACTATGGGGGGGGGGGGGGATGACACTTGCCCGATATAATTTTTAGAATGGTGTGAACATAAACTTTATAATGTTCTATTACAAAGTAAAAAAAAGTAATTACATGACTTTTAATGATTTTTTAAATCAGCAAGTCATCCTGCTGCACCCTGTATGACCAAGTAGAAACATACAAGTTTTACTAATGTAGCTTATCTTTTAACCCCCTGGCGACAGAGTAAAAAGATTCAGTAAATCACGGAGTCACGATGCCAGAATAATAAACCCTCAGTGTTTTACCATGTTTGTTTACCTTGGTGTACTGTATACAACGCCCACGCCACCATGTCCTGATAGAAATTGTGCTGCCCGCTTAATATTTGTCGGTTTTGCTTGAGTTGATGGATGAGGAAGATGCTTGTGAGGAGTTATCTTTGGACTTTGAAGCCTATTAATTAATTCAAGGTTGTAAGCTAGACACCAGTCAGAAGCTGAAGAAGTCAATCAATTATCAAAAGATTACTTCTGGGAGAGGAAACAGATACAAGAAAAAATTGTGAGCTTCTAAAGAAAAAGATAGGTCACTGCAACTTATGTAGGAGATCTTAAAATAACTACACAACAGTCAACTGTTCCAAATGTTTTGAATTTACTGTAAGAACCAATTGAAAGTAGTGAGTACAATACATTTGTGAGAAATGCAGTTGAGTTGATTCGGATGAATCTATAATCTATTCTTGAAATCCTAGCTAAAAAGATGTTAAAGCATGTAATGCAGTTTAAATATAGCAAAGGTGTTTAAAGCTATTAGTAATAATATTTTCATTTTTACTCCAAGTTTGAAAATCTGATGACAGATTTTTCTTCTTTTTATTGTAATTACTATTTTTTTTTTTTAAATGTATTTTTATAATTAAACATATTATTGATAAATAAATATATAATAAGTTATTTGACTTTTTAATTTAACATTTCTAAAACGCAATCAAGATAATCTGGATTTGAAACATTAATGATTTGAAAAATGCATTGGCATATAACGTACGCCGCCCCTACATCATTGTTTATCCACTATAGCCGTGCTACTACAGGTTAACAAGCATAAAATAATAAAATTAAGTCATAATATAATAAGGACTGAAGTAACCAAATAAGAAATAAATAACAACAGGAAACAAATATGAATTAATCCTTTTAGAGGACTAAAGAAGACTGGAAAAGGAAAAACTACAAAAGCAAGCCAAACAAAGAATACTTTACTAAGAGCCACCGTTAATGAAATAAGTACATTTCAGACATTTAAATACATACAGTACATAAAAATAATATCTACTACCAACAATACTACTGCATTCCATAGACACATCTAATAAAGTCAATAATCAATTTATTAATAACATGTTAAGACTTTAGACATAAAAAATAAATTTCCTAATAAGATAAGAGACATTAATGCAGAGGGTAAAGGTTTAAATAAAGTATAATATACTTAAAACAAAACAAAAATCCACCAAGCTTAAATTTAAATCATAAATAAATAGCCTATATCAATTATGTAATTATGAAACATTAAATTTTATATTTTAAGTGATTACATTGTTTAATTACTATGTATGAGGAATCAGAATACCCTGAATTAATTTCAGAAAGTTGGACATGGAGTCCACAAATCTTCGCTGCCCCTACAAAATCTGATGACATCTTAATAAAATTTAACAGGGGAGACAAAAAAAAACTTCTTTTTCCACCAATGGGATTTTCAAATCATTGCATAAAAACAATAAGAAAAACATATGATCTCATCGAGTAGATGAGTTAAGTGGCCGGATAATAACCCCTGTCCTGTCTGTAATGAAAACTTAAATAGAAAACAAGGAGCAAAAGACAGAATGTTAACACTCTATTATGTAATGAGTAGGGATGTGAACCAAGTTCCACTATATCCTCTCTAAGTCACCAGCAGTAGGAAATGGACCTCCCCTCACCGAGGAGAACGACTGTACCTCCTCTGAAGAAGAGGCTCTTAAACATCTGATGAAATCTCACTTAGCAGATTGTCAATTCACAGATGGCAGTAATTTATGGCATCAAACTCATACCATACCTAGTGAGGATGACAGAGCAATAGCGGATGTCATTATTTCTGACAGCAAAGTAAAATAAGCTGTCAACAGCTTTACTCCTCTCAAGTCTCCGGGGCTCGATGAAATAAGGCCCCGAATGCTACAAGAAGGCATCAACTTGCTGGTAAAGGTCCTAAGGAATTGTATAATCTATAGAACGATACCTAGCAGATGGACCTAAAAGTCTCACCTCCTTCTTACTGAAGACTTAAGAAAGACTAGTAGACCGATACATCAGAGATTCTATACCCAACATACTTAGTTTTCAACAGCATGCTTATCAGCCGGGTAAATCCTGTGAGGCAGTCCTTCACCACCCCGTGAGGAAAATAGAAGGAGCCCTAAGTAACCAATCATTAGAGCGTTGGGTCTATTTCTAGACATTGAGGGAGCTTTTAACTGCGTCCCTGTCGACAAAGTGTACCTTGCTGTACTAAACCATGGAGTCCATCAGACACTGGCGGATTGGATCCAGTTGATGTTGGCTATGAGAATAGCTGAGGCATAGAGAAACAACTGCAGAGTCAAGGCAGTGGTTAAAAGGCGGTGCCCCCAAGGGGGACTGTTATCACCCCTATTGTGGTGCCTAGTTGCAGGCGATTTGCTAAAATGTCTGACTCAAGAAGGATTCTACAAGTGGACAAATTGTTGGGACCGCCTTTAAACTCGCACAGAGAGCTCTGCGTACCATAGAGAAGTGGTGTGAGAGGAACAGGCGGAGGGTTAACCCAGGAATGACTGTGGTGATTCCATTCCCTTTAAGAAAAGGAAACTGGACGGCGCTCGTACCCTGTGTCTGTGAGGAAGGAGTCCTGAGCTGTCAAATACGGTTAAGTATTTAGGAGTGACTCTTGACAAAAAACTGAACTGGGCTAGTCACGTAGAAAGCAAAATTAATAAAGCTTTAGCTGCTTTCTAGGTGTATAGAAGAGCTATAGGCCCATCTTGGGGGCTAAAGCCAAAAGTAATACACTGGATGTACACGGCAATAGTCAGACCTATTATTTTATTTGTGTGTGTTGTCTGGTGGCCCAGTTTTATTGTCTCCACCAAAGAAGAACTTAGATCTTCAGAGGGCGGCAAGTCTGGGAATACTAGGAGCGATGAGAACAGCACTGTCTCTAGTATTAGAGGTACTGGCGGGACTTCCGCCCTTGGACCTATATATTCGTTACGGGGCCATGTTAGCTTCATACCGACTTTATTGTATCGGCCTATGGTTGGGATATGAAAACCGCGGCGGACATGGAAGGGCATGGGAGCATCTACTGGAAAGGAGCCCTATGGCCTATGGCAATTATGATAGAAGATTATTGCATTGCAAGATGGCAATTTAAGAGCTCTCAGAGTTCCCCCTTTCCTTCTGTTGAAGACTGAGAAGGAAATAGTACAACTATACCTAGCATGGGGAAAGACAAGTGGTACATGGATGGATCCCGCATAGATCAACTGTCGGGGGCTAACATCTACTGTGAAGACCCTAGATTTTACCAGCAATAATGATTACTTCTCCAGTTCACAAATTATAACAAATAAAATTGTAAAAAGTGAACAGCAGCTTTTCTTGGAGTGCCTTTAACAAAATTATTCAGGCAAAATATTTTTTTTTTTTTTATGTATACAAAATGTTATGGGTCTCAATGCAAATAACTTGGGACAGTATTTAGAGTCGGTTAAGATTTATTACAACACCTTTTAGTATTATTCTTATTAAGGAATTTTAATTTAATGTATTTTTTTATGAAATAAGAAAAAAAAAATAATGTTAACTATGTGTTATAAATCTTTGTTATCATCTAAAGGTTCAGCCATTAATTATACTAATTTAACTCAATTCAATGCAAAAATAAATTTGCATAAAGATTCTAGGTTCTCAACTTATTGCTTCTCCAATGTGTGATATTTACTTATCATTTTGGAAAGGGGGCAAAAAAAAACACTAGGCCTTCACACAAACTATTTATTTGTATTAACAAATAACCGGTTTCAGCAACTAAACAGCTATCTTCATATTATAAATTAGTTGTTCACTGTACCATGATATTGAAGTGAATAAGGATTTTGTCTACATCTATTCATATTCTCTTTGATACCATGGTACTGTGAACAACTAATTTAGAATCTGAATATGGCTATTAAGTAGCCGAAACCAGTTATTTGTAAGTACAAATACTTTGTTTAAACACTAGTTTTTTTTTTTTTTCCTTTTCCTTATCAAATAAAGATTCTAAATCTTTTGTAATTGTAAACACCTGTGTCTTTTACTCAGTTTATGTAAAATTATCATTAAAAATAGTCGAAAAACTGAAACGTTTGACTGATAGTTATTTTTATGTATATTGTAGTTATACAATTCTAGTTAATTTTAAATGAAACCGAGAAATATCGGTCAATACAACCATTCTTTTATTAAAAAAAAAAAAAAAAAAAAAAAAAAAAAAAAAATATATATATATATATATATATATATATATATATATATATATATATATATATATATATATATATATATATATATATATATATATATATATATATATATGACAGAAAGATATTTAAAAAAAAAATTTAATGATGGTTTGAAACTAAAGAGTTATTAACTTTTGAAGAATTTTTTTTAAATATGAAATTTTGAAATTTTCCTTTTACTAATGCTCAGGCTAAGTCTGTTAACCCCCAAACTTAGCCCCTCAACAGTGTTGCCTGTCAAAACATTTATGTAAACACAAGCTTCAAATTTAAAATTGGAATTTGAGGACAAAACAAATTATAATTTTATCTATTCGATAAGATAAACATTTTTTCAAATACATTTTTTTAGTGAAATCAAAAGCGGTACAACTATAATATAAATCCTTTAAATTGGATCTAAACGTTTACCAAGAGAAAACAACGTTTATAAAAATATGTTATGTTTTAACCTATTGATTTTGATAAACCTCTTTTACTCTGCAATTAACTCATAAATGTTATGTTACATAAATATTTAGGGTTTTACATCAAGGCAAAAAGAGAAAGATACGTACTTGCATGAGCAGGAGCAAGCCTGCTTCCTGGTAGGATCAACAAAATTCCACTGCCCTGAAGCTGCAGCAGCAGGAGAAGAGGGCAAAACTGGAGTATTGGAGTGGCTATCCCCAGTGCCACTAGAAGTACCAATTCCATTATTGGAACCCCCAGCATTAGTTGTACAAACTGTTTGACTAATGCAGCTCTCATGCCACACCTGTTCTGCCAATGATGGTCCCCTATAAAGGACTAAACAAAAAAAGTTTAAATTTAGTTTTTTATCATAGTGAATATAAAAAGCAAACAAATTTAGTAAATATTAAAAAAATATATATATATTATTTAGAACATTAAATGGACAAAGTTGAAAAATATAAATAATTTTAAAACAATACGTATTTATGTAAAAAAAACAACTATTTAATTTCTCTAAGAGATATGATATATGAAAATTGAGAGTCAATCAGAGTTGAATAGTTTTTAATGCTTTGATTTTTAGTTGTGATTTCGGGAGAGCCAGCGTGACCGTAGGGGTTAAATTACTTACCACGTCTGCTCGGCCATCACTGAATCATGAGCGGTACGAGATGGGGTTCAATTCCTCGCCATGATGCTCTGATTTATATGGCACTCTATTGATCACGTCATACTCACTTTGGCGGTACAATGTACAGAGGTATGACGTGTGAAGTGGCTGGAACTCTCTACCATGGGTATAGTAAAAAGGGCCTAAGTGATGGCCTAATTGCTAGGTTCGAACAAGTGGTTCTTCCGAACTGTCTAGTACTTGTACTAGGACCTTACTACTACCACTACTACTACTACTACTAGTTGTGATTGCTTTAAGAAGTGCCCAAATCTTATATTATACCCAAAATTTTAGAAATTCAAAAAACCAATTATGTTTTTCTGCCACAAGCTAATGACAAAAATAATTAATAATTATTATACAATTTCTGGGCCAAATTTGACGCAGCATATACTTTACTTTTATATTTTTTTTACCACAGTTTATAGAGCTTTTATCTGATAAAGAATATATATAAATATCTTATTCTAATCATGATAATTTGAATCTAATGAAATCCCCACAAATTTTTACAAGTTCAAATGAGCAAACTATGATAAATATTAAACTTGCCTCTAGGAGGAGGTGCGGTTGGAGCAACACTCATTTGGTTGTTGAAAAGGGAAGCAGTACTGTCATCAATATCAGTGATTAACACATAAGAGGTAGGATATCTCATTTTAACACCACCTGAAAAGAAAATAGAGCATTATAATTTGAACGAAAACTTTCTCATTAATTTTAATTACATTTTAATATTACATAAAATGCTAGAGAAACTTTTTTATTTAACAAATGTAGTGAGGTCTTCATTTCAGAAACTTGTGATTTTAAAGTTTGTGTAACGATAACTGGCAAAAAAATTGATCGATTTAAATGAAATGTTTAACACAGACGCATCTCAGCATTTGTGACAAGTGTATGGTTTTTGTAAATTCCCCACTTAATATTTTTAAGATGGTGACCAATATAAAGGACAACTAAACAAAAACATTTTAGTCAGCATTACATGTTATACATCAATTTAGTCTAGGAGAGTAGGAAAAGAATACGTAACTGCTAAAATTTTGCCACTTAATATTTTTAAGATAGTGGCGAGTGATGAGAGACTAAGAGTTAGTAGATTATTAATCAGGATACCAGCTAGAAACTGGCCTACGCATTATATTATATACTAAAACTGATTAATTTTCTTTGGATCAAAAATTAATTTTTTGGACTGCAAAAAGTATATAAACCTCTCTTCATTCAGGGTATAAGTATTGTTTAAGGTATTCAATTATCTCTAACTTACCAACTAAAACCTCAACTGCAGGTGGAAGTTCTGAGTTATCAAGTCCTTTATCAATGGGGTAAAATTGTCTCCAACTGTCAAGTAACCTCTGGGTTTGAGGATCGGTGTTCCTGAAGGATTGACCTGTTAGAGTACCTGCTAGTCCAAATGGAGCCAAGATTACTGAAATCAATCAATAACAATAGGTTAGGTAGAACAATTAATGAAAAAAACAACTATTAAACAAAAAATTACTATATTTTATAACAGACCTTGTGATCCACCTTTTACCTATTGTTCACAAACACAAATTCCATATTAGTGGATCTAATTAGCAATAGCTATTTTAGTATTATATTTAACTTAAAATAAATCTACAATCTATATTTTTTAAGAGATGAGATAACTTATTGAATTTTGAGGGAAAATAAAAAAAAAATTTGGTTGGTGCCAACGGGAGCTCAAGCTTTTGAAGTCTAGAAGGTTAGGTTAACTAGGCAAAAATAAATGACAGAAGTAAAGGGGCGTGGCCCTCAGGATAATCATTGAAATTATGCTTCCTCACCCCTTCCCACAGGCCTAGTTGTTTTATTATTTCCCCTCACATAGGTCAGCCACCCTGAGTGTCAAAAGCTACAACTCACTCGTTAAGATGGTAAGTAATTTTACTCTCAAAATTATTCTAGACAATGGAATATTGGATGATAAAAAAGAAATTTATTTTAAAAAGAATGTATTCGGCTATTTTGATTTTTACTAGAGTATTTTATTTATGTTCTTTGCAATTCAATCAGATATCTAGAGATATCTAGAGATAATTAGATATCTAGATAATCTGAGTGAATTTAAACAAAACATTAAATAAACTGAAAAGAGTAGATGAAGTCATAGAAATAAAAACCATTCTACAGGGAAGAAATAAAAGAAGGTAAGAAGAAGAAGAGAAATATTTCATTGATTTAACAAACAATTTTTTTATTTTCTCATACAAAGAGAAAGTATTGTGATATAATATATGAATTTACACGTTTTGAGGTCCCTTGAGTCCAAAAAAGTTTTTTTTTTTAATGTCTGTCTGTTGAATATGCAGACGCGTGGAGCCTAAACTACCAGGCCAATTTTGACCTAATTTGGCAAAAACGAATTTTAGTTCTATATTTGGGGGGCGCTACCCCCCAAAAAACTTTGAAAAAACTTTTTAAAAAATGATTTCTCGAATACAGTTTTGACAATTTTGATTAAAAAATTTTAAAATGTAGTCCATTTAAATACAACTCTAACGACATCAGCCATATTCTCGGGAAAAATCTAGTTTCTGAGAAAATAGCTTTAAACGCTGACAGAGAGGACGATGTTTCAGTTTTTAAATGAAGAATATTTACTGTCAGCAAATATTAACTTTTGAGGATAAGTATGAGATTGTGTCTCATACTGAATAAAAAACAACAACTAAATCCATGGACAAGAAATATAGATGACCCCGAGCTAAGGCAATAGATGGGACTGAATGATAATCGTGTACGTCAGGGAAAATTTTGCACATAAATACATACAAATTTGTTTTATTGGGACCAGGGGCAATATTTTAAAAGAAAAATGGGTATGTATTAAAATCTAAGAAAATACAACAAATATATTAATGCATTGGAAAAACATCTACTGAAGTTATTTTTAACCCTCGGGTGAGCGTGGTCTCATACAACGAGCAGGCGCATCCCCCTGATAGGACTTAATCTGTTTTATATGCCCCCACAACAGGTAAAATAAATATTAACTTGAAATCAGTTTAGCAAGATATTATAAAACATATTTAAATTGTTTTTGTTATTTTATAATTTTTTTAATTTATAAAATACCGTACTTTAGTCTCATAGTTTAAAAGCACAAAATTAGTCAGTTTCAATTATAATTTTTAATTTTTTCTGTATATTTTGATTATTTTATTTTTAAATTCAGGTACCATATTAATTTATTTTGTATTATATGCATAAATTTCACTAAAATTAGCCTAATACTAAAATATAAGTGAAAGTGGCGCGACAATGTGGGCACAGAATTGAAGTATAATCACGTACAATGTCAAACTGTGACTGATTCTCTTGATAAAAGCAAGAAATGTAGCTATAAAAATGCCGATCTTCCAATCGCAACCACATCTATCTCAATTTCACAGTTATATCTCAAATTTAGGCCTCACAGGACCACGCGTTCCCGAGGGTTAAGGAGAAGGCTATAAAATACAACTGTCGACTGATTATCAATGCTGACAACTAAACCATTTTTTTTTGTTTTTCAAGCAAAACAATTTTTTTTATTCCTGGTTTGTTGCAGAAACATGCTCTTTGTTGGAGTTAATGTATTCAAAAATTAGTAACCCTTCTTTAATTGAACGGAGACTTTCTGTCAAGATTGCAACCATCATTTTGATATTCTGATTTAATTGGGAAAAAGAATCAAGTTCTTTAATATTTAGCTCGCGTATTTCTATGAGCTCATCAATTGTCAGGCTCCATTGTGTGAATCCAGGAGTTCTTGAACATCATCACCATCCACTTCTAAAATTAATTGACTGGCAAGATTGACAATTTCTTCAATCACATACCAATATGATCAGGCTCTGGCACAGATTCCACCTTTTTAAAAGGAAAGATACAAAAAAATTCGGGAAGAGGAAGATTTTAGAAAATCGGGTAACTCAGGATTCGTGAAAGTCGAAGTATCACTGAACTTGTTCTGTAATTTTAAATGATTTAACTGCCTTGACACAGAGCTGGACAGAAAACAAAAATCAATAGATTCAGATTGGAAATTTATTATGCTGAAAGAATGGCTGGCTTGCAGAGGAGAGGAATACCAAATAGTTGGAAGATATTGAGGATGAACTAAACATAGAACGAAAAAAAGCTGGATGATGATTTCACAAGTAAAAACAATAATGCAATATTTTGTCATTGCTTTTAATATTTTCTCCACTAATCAAATACAGCTTATAATGAAATACTGACCTTGTACAGGTGGAGATGAATGAAGGGAAGCATGAGCTTGCTGAAGGTGCTTAGCAAGCAGGGTTCTTACTGGTGGATGCTGTCTTACATCCACACTAGCGCACACATGGCTCTCACCATGTACAAAGAAGTCAAAAGCAAACGACAGATGACCACTGTAAAAAAAATTTAGGGATCAATAAATTAATTGTTTTAAATTTGTATTCATTATTTTAGTACCTTAAACTATGCAATTTTACAAAAAAAAAAAATAAATAAATAAATAAATAAAATAAAAATGACAATAATAATTCTTGGGTTATTCACAGACAGCAAAAACAAATCACTAATGTTTATTCTTAACAAAAAATTCTTAACTTAAAATAAACGCCCCTTTATATTACGTTATTTAAGTAATGAATAATGTATATAAGTAAAACATTCCTGGCATTACAACCAGTCATTCATTAAACTCGTTTAATAGAATGGGGCCATGTTATGCGCCAAGTTTACTGTAATTTTTATTTTATTTTATTTCATATTATAAAGAATAAAATAAAAGCTGCTTCGATTGAAAACTCTAGCTAACTAGAAAGTTCTAAAGGTGGCTTCACACTTGCGATTTTCAGTTATGTGATTGTTGTGTAGCGTGAATGTAACACAAGGTATTCAATAAGAATGATACCACATGCTACTGCAAAAAAAACTGCTACTGTATAAAATAAAAATGCCACTATAAAATTGAAGCGACTGAAAAGATGCAACATGCTTCAATTTCTAGGTGACACAACTGTCGTGAGTAGAAATGGGAATCAGGGAGAAGAATGACCGTCATTCTTCATTGCAGAATTGTAGCACCTGTGGCTGATACAATTCTATAAATTTATTTTAGTGTTACAGATAGACTTCAAGTGATAAATAGTCTTCATTTGGTGTTTTCATTAGTAATCGTTGAACATTTTATTTCAAGTAGTTGATCAAAACAACAGACCCTCAGACGATAGTACTCATAAAATTTTGTAGGGCATGCTCTTAAATCAAGATGATTTTTTATTAAATTCTTCCATGGGTGCCTTTTAGCTGATAAGAGGATGTACCATACATTCCCCTCCCCCCATTTGTTTTTTTAACACAACCTATTTCGATGAGATTTATTTTTGTACTACTCTAGTCCCAATGGTACTACACAGATTACAATAATGATCACATTTTTTTAGCTGCAGCAACTGAAAATCCTTACTCTTGCCCTACGACTTTTGAAAGTTATTAACATACTGTGATATTAGACACGTAAGTTTTGTCACCATATTTAACCTAAGAAATTAATCTATGGCTTAATTTGTGATTTTCAACCTCTTAATAATATTTCAAGGAAGATCAAAGATCTTGTTAGAGGCCATATCCAGCTAAATATTTTTTTTATTTAATATTTTTCTATAACAGGAAACGTACAACTTTTGATATTTGATAAGAAAAAGTAATGTTACCTTCTTTCAAGTATTTTTTCATTGCTGTCATAGGGTTGGATGTACCATTTTCCCAGCCTCACGAAATCTCTTGACAATAAACACCTGTTGGTAAAAGAAGGAATGGTTTAAATAAAAAAATTAATAAATAATAATTACAAGACAAAGAACTTTTTATATACTACGTTTTTAAATTTTCTGTTGAATCATATGTAGTGTTGATAATATAATTGTTATTGTTTTAACCCTTTTGCACCCGATTTTTTTCTGTTGATTGTAAAAAAAATCTTTTAGAAGGTCAATTCCTATTGACCCCAATATGACTCAGTATTTTTTTCAAAATTTTTGGACCACCCGTATTTGAGATATGAAATGTCCATTAAAGTGGGCATTCAGACTCAACTGTAAGATCCCAGATGGACATGTAAAATTAATAAGCCCACTGCAGTGGACAGTTCAAACACTGTGATCACTATGATCATGATCACTTTGATCAGTTATATTCCACATTACCTTAAATGGCTGATATACCAGTTTACAATGATTATGATCAGTAAAATCACGGTATTTGAACTCACCCTAAGGTTCAAAATTTCAATAAATAAATAAATAAAGCATTTATAAAAATCAAATCGTTAATAATTATAATATAAGACTAATTTGAAATAAAACAAGTAAAATTAGAAGTAATAAACATTAGAATTTTAATTGAAGGAATTGTGAAAACAATTTCAATCTTTCACAAGAATTTTTAAAAAAGTAAATAATTTTTAAAAAACCTTTTTTAATGATAATAATGAAAAAAATATTTGGAAACAATTAAAACAATCAAATTTGTCAAACTCATTTTCAAGTTCTAAATCATTACCTCCTGAATTCATTACCTGATCTTGAATATATTACAAAACCAAATATTACCATAAAGTTCAAATGTCCAGTATACTGGACATCAAATCTTAATGATAAATTATGTGCTAAATTTGAACATTTTTTGTGATTGAAAATCATTATTTAACAAATTTTAACTTTTATCTTTACAAAACAATTACTGCCTAAAAGAAATATTAAAAATTTAAAACAAAAAAGTAAAACATATACATTTCTCTGGACACCATCATGTTGTTGGGACGAAAACACCTGTCGAAATTATGTTTATCTAATAGTTACAATTATTTTTGTTAACACTGATGAGTTAAAATCACTAAAGATATCAGGTTGGCCAAAATATAAAAAAAATAAACACAAATGACTTAATGTAGATTAAAACTTGTCCTTAAAATGATAATCAGTATACTGGACACCTGGAACGAAAGGGATATATAATGTTTAATGTTAGTGAAAAAAATAATAGTTCCGAATTTATTTACTTCTTATAAATGACAACCAACTAGACAGCTGATCTTAAACCTATAAAAGGACAAATCTTTGTACAACGGATCTTGCCAACACCGAATCTAAACCGTGCCATCGATATGCCCCCATGACAGTGGGAGAAGAAAAGAGTACAAGTAAAGAAAAATTAAACCGATACCTAGGACACAAGTGTAAACAAACCTGGTTTTTTTTACTTTTACTTTTTATACTTTTTTTTCTTTAACTTTAATTTTTTTATTTTTACTTAACAAAAAGGTTTGATATAATCATTCTTAAACATTTTAACAATTTTATTAGCCATACCAGGTACTAAAATAAAAATCATAAATTTGAAACCCTTCAAAATGAAGAACGTAAATATGGGTCATGTCAAAAGAAAAATAAAATAACTTGCGGACTTTTTCCGAACTAACTTTCCATACTTGCGGATTTATTCTGAACTAACTTTCCGTAAAGCAAAATTTGATGAAAACGAATTAAATTCTGCTGAAAGGTGGCTAAAAGTATTAAAATATTGTCATCGTGTTCTGAGCTATTCTAAAAGTTTCAAATGTCTAGCTACTCGGGAAATTAGTTAAAAATTGATTGCAAGATTTGTACTGGACACACAAACAAACAAACAAGAAAGCAAGCTAATAAAAACATATAAAAATAATCAATTACTACTAATTATATTTAGTTATGTAATTGTATAGGATAGTTATAAGTATTTGTAATTAATAGTTATTCACAAAAAATAAACTAAGATTTATTAAATCAAAGATAATTATCACTGTGATTCAATATTTTAAATCAATTCTACATGAAACTGAAGGGATTTCTGCACTCTTATTGGTGGGTAAGAAGTTATAACATTATTTATTGAATGGATAAGAATGATAGAACAACAATTAATAGAATAAAGATCTAAAAACACGAAGTAAAAATTATATAAATAAAATTTAATTTTTATGCAATACATAATAGAAGAAAAGTCTTCATCCAGTTACTGAAAATGTGTAACATAGTGAAACACAATTCTCTATTGGGTAGGTAAGCATTAAGCATTTTAATTTAAAAAAATAAGATATAAAGAATAATTTAATATTGTAAAACAGCGAATTAAATTAAAATAAATTTTAGTCATTATTGTGGAAAAAGACCATTCTACGGTTTTCATTTTAAGGAAAAAAACACATGTATACAAGTGCAACACTCACCTTTCAATGAGATTGTGTAGAGCTTTAAACAAGAGTGACCGGCACTCGTACGACAAGCCATTCTCCCAAGATCCTTGTTCTCCATCTGTCCAACAAACAAAACACATCATAATTCAAACTAGAGTAATTTAGAACATCTATCTTCTATACCTATAAAATCTAAATACCACAGGCTGACTCATCGCGATATTTTAGGGATCACTGGACCTATAACTATGTAATTTTGTAAATAGCTAACTACAGTAAATAGCTTCCTCTTTACCCTTAACTGCTTGCTAAGAAAGGAAACTCTGTGGCCTTTTAGATATTCTTGCTTAGTAAAATTTGGTCGTTATTCTTTTCCGATTCTTAACAGTAGTAAAACTTCATCAATTTTTTTTTAAAAAAAGTACATAAAAAATAACATACACATAGGGTACAATGTGAACCTACAGTTCTGAAATATGCAAAATAGTTATTTATGCACCTAGGGAGTAAAGTAAGCCATTAATATCCCTGAGCGAAAAAGTTGGTTCTTGAGGCGAAGCCGAAGGAACCATGGTCCCTAAATCCCGAGGCGAAGCCGAGGGAATAACTCTCTTCGAGGGGAATAATGGCACTTTACTCACGAGGTACATACTATATTTTATCTCCAGTAGAAAATAGATTCACATTTTCGTCCATTGCACAGTTTCTATTTAATATTTTAATAAATAACAATAATTTTTAGCACTTTTAATAGCAGATATAAGAGATTCAATATTAAAAACAAATAAGAATTGGAATTAAACTCAAATAGAAGGTTATTTAGATGCAGGTTATAATGTTGTAAACAAAGATAAACATGGTCAAAAAAGCGCAGTGCTGCCAACCTGATTTCGACAACTTCATTACATTAGCCATACATTTTCTACTATTTATAAAATAACTAGCTGGGTACCCGTGCTTCGCTGCGGAGTGTTATTATAATTAGATAAGTTTATAAACAACCATAATGAAACATATAAATTATTTTACTATGCAAGAATATCTAGATTCTATCTCTCCCACCTATTTCTATACCCCCTCCTCTTTGATAAGCTAATATTAAAGATCCTAAATTCCCCCCACCCCTAAAGTAAAATATGAAAAAACAATACATAAAAACTATTACTCTACTCTTAAAGAGCTTTTGCATTATCAATGGTATTCATTACATTGACCCCGTATTCATTACTTGTACCATACCCCTGTGTACCAAATTTAAATTTCCAAAATTCATTTAAGCTGTAATTTTCCCCTTGCTTGGAATTTCAAGTGGGCAAATTTTTATCGACATCGAACTAAAACTGTAGATTTGTATAAAGAACATACACCCACATACGTTGATTTTTATATGTATAGCTATTAATTTCCATTTTACCCCCTCCTAAATAAAATTGTACATAACAACAATTACTTTTCTCTTAAAGTGCTTTTCAATGATATGCATGATATGAAGGGAATCCATTACTTTGACATTTTTACACCGTACCCCTTTGTACCAAAATTTAAATTTCGAAAATTCGTGTAGACAGTGACCTCCCCCTTGCTTTGAAAGGAAAGTGAGTAAATATTCATCGAATTGGGATAAAACTGTAGATTTGTATAAAAGACATACCCTCATACAGACACTCTTCTTTTTTTTATAAGATATAGCTATACTTTTCCATTTTAACCCCTCCTAAATGAAAATACATATGACAAAACTGTACAAAAGAACCATTAAAATAATCTTAAAGAGCTTTTCAACAATATCCATCATAAAGGGTATTCAGTCCTTTGACCCCGTATTCATTATTGTACCCTGTTCCCTGTATACCAAAATTGAAATTTCGAAAATTCATTTAGACACTGATTTTTTCTTCCTTTGAAGGTCAAGTGTACATTTTTTGATCGAGATCGGACTAAAACTATGGATTTGTATAAAGAACATACACACATACGTTGACTTTTAGATATATTTTTCCATTTACCCCCCTAAATGCACATATAAACAATTACTGTACTCTTAAAGAGCTTTTCAACAGTATGCATCATGAAGGGTTTTCAACTTTGACATTTGTACCCCGTACCCCTGTGTACCAAAAATTTAATTTCGAACAGGTTCATTTAGACAGAGTTTCATTAGACAGAGATCTTCCCCTTGCATTGAAGGTCAAGTGAGCAAATTTTCATCGAGATCGAATTAAAACTGTTGATTTGTATAAAGAACATAAACACATTCACACTTACGTTGACTTTTACAGATATAGATATACATTTCCATTTTACCCCCCTCCTAAATGAAAATATGACAAAAACGTACTTAACAACAATTAATGTACTCTTAAAGAGCTTTCCATCGATATGCATCATGAAGGGTATCCATTACTTTGACATTTGTACCCCTACCTCTGTGTACCAAAATTTTAATTTCGGAAAATCATGTAGGCAGTGAACTTCACCTTGTTTGGAAGAAAAATAGTGTAAAAATGCATCAAATTGGGATTAAACTGTAGATTTATATAAAAGACATTCTCTTATATAGATACTCTTCTTTTTATATATAGATATAGTTATATTTTCCATTTTACCCCCCTCCTAAATGAAAATATGACAAAACTACGCATAACAACAATTACTGTACTCTTAAAGAGCTTTTCAACGATATGCATCACGAATGGTATTCATTACTTTGACCCCGTATTCATTATTTGTACCCCGTACCCCTGTGTACCAAAATTTAAATTTCGAAAATTCATGTAGGCCTTGATTTTCCCCTTACTTTGAAGATCAAGTGTGCAAATTTTCATCGAGATCGGACTACACCTTTAGATTTGTATAAAGAACAAATAAGATATAGCTATATTGCTTCCGAGCTTACCGAAGGTAACGGAAGCATTGTGTTCACTTTTGAGAACGAAAAACTTTTATGCCTCCGATTTTAAAAATTCCAAGACAGAAATCCGTTTCAGACATCAGGGAACATTTTTGGTCTCGTGTCTGTCTGTCTGTCTGTCTGTCTGTCGGTCTGTGTGTCCGCGAATTATGAAACGTGCGACGATAACTTGAGTAAATGTCAACCGATTTTGATGAAATTTGGTAGACATGTTCATTTTACCAATGCCCAGGACGAGTTCGTTGGACAACGTTATCCGTCCAAGCGTTCACGAGCAACGCTCGCGTAAACGTGAACTTCAAATTTAAAATTGGAATTTTAGGTCGGGAAAAAAATCTAACTTCATCTATTCAATGAGACAAACATTTTTTTCAAATACAATTTTTCAGTAAAACCAACAGCAACACCGCTATGAAGTGTTAAAGATCGCTAAAACTATTAATAGTTTTTACACAATAAACATTATAACAATAAAGTACATGATAGGATGCGAGGAAGCTATGTGCCACACTAATTGGCAGTCTATTTTTCCATTTTACCCCCCTCCTAAATGAAAATACGACAAAAGTGTACATAACAACAATTACTGTACTCTTAAAGAGCTTTTCAACGATATGCATCACGAAGGGTATTCATTACTTTGACCCCGTATTCATTACTTGTACCCCGTACCCCTGTGTACCAAAATTTAAATTTCAAAAATTCATGTAGACCTTGATTTTTTCCTTGCTTTGAAGGTCAAGTGTGCAAATTTTCATAAAAATCGGACAAAAACTGTAGATTTGTATAACGAACAAACACACACACACACACACACATACGTTGACTTTTATATATATAAATTAAGTTGCAATCTTTACTTTTTTGCCCTACTTTACTTTTTCGCCCTACTTTTACTTTTTCTCCCTACTTTTTGAGTTAGGGATGAAAAGATATGTTTTAGTCCCTCTATCTAAACTAATTCAAAATCATAACTTTTTTTCCCTACTGGAGATAAAATGATTTTATATTCGTGTTCTTGGCATCAAATAAGGCATGCATACTAAGTTGCATGAAAATCAGATCAAAAATAATAATATTTCTGACTTTAAATTTAAAAGCATTTATTTAACTCCAGTTTCGAGCTTGATCATTACAGTTTAAAAAAAGTTGTTGACAACCCTAAAAAAAAAACCTGTACTTCATTTTAAAATGGTATCAAGTAGGAGGGTCGAGTAATGACAAATTCTGTTTTATTTTTACTCCAAGACTTATCAAGCCTGAGGATATGTTCGATCAAAGATGACAAATATTACAATTTTCTAATTTTGATTGCCTTTTTCTCAGAAACAATAATCAAAATAAAAAAAGTTGCCTATTAATTGAGACATTTAAATGCATGATGCATGATGAATTTTAAAAATATCGAAAGATTTTTTTATTTTTCTAAAATATAACCAAGCTAAACAACATTTCCATAAGTATCACCCCTGTAAAATTGTTGACCTAAAAAAATTAAACAAAATATAATAATAGATTAATCAAATGAGGTATCGCTGTAAAATGCATGGGCGTCGTCAGCAGTACATTATTGGCTGGGATACATTCCGAGGGGAGGGGGATGAAAGGAGGGTCCGTCAAATTTTTAAAAATTTTGAAATATGATGACCTCTAAAAAATATTGTTTATATGACTTTTTGAGGTGAAAATCGATTTTAAAACTTTGTCATAAAATAAAGTAAACTTATGGTGCAGTTCGTTGGCACCAAGTATTTTTTAATACTAACTTAAAAACAGTAATTGTAAAATAATAAAAGTTACGGACCTAATCAGTGTAGATTAAATAGATCAGTCAATAGCCATTATGCGCAATATTACTTAAAATCCTTAACAAACTATATCATTTAATCAATAGTTATGAAAAACATGTTTTCTTAGGGTGGCTATAGTATAAAGTTAAGACCAAAACGGGACATTGGATTTTGGGGTAGCGGTCGAGCTGTTCGAGACTCTCCCAATCTTCATTTAGGGGCCCTAGGAAAATTTTGGGAATTTTTATAAAGTTTTCTCTATTGACATCAATGGGTAAAACTGTACTATTTTTCCCACCTGTTTCGTACTGCCCGATTTACTTAGTTTTTTTTTAAAACTGTTTATATAGGATTTGCCATTTTTATAGTATTTCTGTACATTGTAAAAACAATTCCGGTTGTAGCATCCTGATAAATTCAGTTTTTTCTTTTTTTTTAAAAAAAATACACAAAGAGTCATGGGGTGATGGAAGGTCATGGTTAGGTTTTCCAAAACTGACCATAACCTCCGATGAGTTCCCTAAAATTAAAAAAAGATTGAATTTATCGAGATGCTACAACCGAAATCGTTTTTGTAATGTAAAAAGGAATAGTTTGAAAAAACGAATTAAATCGGACGTTTAGAAATAGGTGGGGCATATAAATAACATATTCGTCATCATTTTGAAAAGGGGGAGGAGGAGGAAACACTAGGTCTTCACACAAAGTATTTGTAATAAGTAATAACTGATAAACGGTTTTGGCAACTTAATATCCATCTTCAGATTCTAAATTAGTTGTTCACTGTTCACAGAAACATGGTATCGAAGTGACACACAATGGATTATCAATTATTTATGATAAAATATAAGTAGAAAAGTAAAAACGAGTGGGATATTTTAAAAATGTTTAGGTTAAAATTCTTTATTATATCTCCAACATTGAAGGGACGCGTCCAACGATTGCAAGATTTGTACTGGACAAACAAACAAACAAGAAAGCAAGCTAATAAAAACTTAGTAAAATTGATACTTTTGGAATTTTTCCATCGTTTTCATAGCAAAAGCTACAAATGTACCAAATTTCAAGTTTCAAACAAATCTGGAGGAAGGTACACGGGTCATTTTCAAATAAAATGTACCTTTTCTGTCCCAAGATTTTACAATTTTATTGTAACTAAAAAAAATCATATTAATGAAAAATAAAAAAACCTTTACGTTTATTGATCAGATGTCTGTCTATTATTGTGTTAATCAGGGTCATTTTATGGCTTATAAGGTGAAAATTTCTTGCTTCAAAAAATTTTAATGTTAAAAAATTGTAATGAGTGTTACATCCCGCAGAAGTTTTGATAACATGTAATGTAATTTTTATTCATTTTTTTCATAAGTTTTTTTTATTATATTTTTTTTTAACCAATAAAATATCCAAGTTTATATAAATGGGATAGGAAAAAATAAAACTTTAGTACAAAACTAAACAAATATATTTATATGTATGTCCCAAGGGTTTTGTAATGAGTGTTACCGATAAGAGTTGGCAGAATTAGAGGGTGTGTATGAAAGAAAGAAGGAGGGATTAGGGTTTGTTTATGTTAAGAAGACATTTAAGTCAGTAATCAACGATTTTTTAGATTAATAGCACATTATTCTTCTCTACAGTTAATATTTCACTAAAAAAAAATGGTGAGTATTTTTATTCATTGTAATAAGTGTTACCATCATTTTTTGTAGTTGTAATCAACATTTATTTATGTTATTAATATGATTTAGTAGTTATTAATTAATATAATCAGTACACATTAAATTGGTTTAATTAAGAAACATAGTTTCTGAGGAAAGATTTTTTAAAGTTAAAAATGTAATGAGTGTTACTATTCCGTTAGTTCTACAATACTGTATATTTTAAAACTTAAATAAAATGATTGAGTTTAATGTTTTTACAAAAAATAAATTTGCCGCATGTAAACAAAAATTGTAAATAAAAGTTTAATGTTAAAAGTTTGTGTTAAAATTTAATTTTTTCTAGGTCCAATATAAAAATGTGTAATGAGTGTTACCATAATGTAATATGTAATGAGTGTTACTTGAATAACAACAAATTCTTATGGGTAGCCGTGTCCAACTATTTTTTTAATAAAGAAAAATTATTTTTTCTTCTTCTTTATGATAAAAACTTTTATTACAATGCACTGAAAACGTATCCTTTACATTTTTGAAGCTTAGAGGAAACATTAAAAGATAATAAATGTAACACTCATTACTTTTTTTAAAAAATTACAAATATTTTAGGTCTAAAAAATATTTCTGGTGGTATGAAAGAGAATATTTACGTCATATATACAATTTAGTAACGTTTCATAAAAACAGAGAAATAAAATCTAAAAAAATACCCTTTTTATGATAGTAACACTCATTACGACAAAAATGTGATTTTTTATGTATATATGGTCATATATATGTAAATGAATTTGAAAACTGACTGTTCTTGAACGAAAATATCATCCTAAGTCCCTGATGTGTCAGAATAATCAATATTATCATGTCTAAGGCTTATTTTAATTTTCTATAAAGTAGCCAAATTTATTTCCCTAAAGGTACATTTTATTTGAAAATGACCCACACACACATTAATATCAGTCAGTCAGTCCAGCCATGTGGGTTTATATTGCGGAGAAGAGATAGATTCATTTAGTTCAAAGTAAAAACAGGAGTATTAATTCATTTGTACCTATTATCACACGAAGAATTGAAGGGGAGGTATCAAAGTAAACAAAATACACGGGCACGGGCAGTAGGGCTCACTTTCAATAAAACGTACTTAATTAGCCTACCTTTTAGTAATATTTTAAATAAAAAATCACAGGGAAGTACTTGCGTCCAAGTACTTTGTAGGGTTTTGTAGAAGATTAAGCATGCCCGTTATGTAATTATGATTTTATTCTTCGATCTCAAGGGTCCGGGTTCGATCCCCCGGGGGGTCACAATGTTTTTCATCGGTAATAACGACTAGAAAAATTCATTTTTTCAGACCATTTCCATCGCTTTACCATAAGGTATAAACATGAATTATTTCGAACTTTTAGGACCACCCGTTATATAGTGGATGGGGAGGGGGGAAATTTTTGGGGTATATTAGGACTTATAAAATTAATAAAGAATGAAAAATTTAAAAAAGCAAATATATATTTGAATCCTACTCTTCACCAGCTTTCATATGATACCCAACTCAAAATTTTTGGCGCACTTCAAATTTTCGCGCCCAAAATTAGCAACTTTTTAAAATTTGGGATGAACTCCCGGAATTTTCATCGCCCCACAATAAGGCATTAGCATGAATTATTTCGAAATTTTAGGACCAGCCAAAGTATAGTGGTTGGGGGGGGGGGAATTTTTTTTGGGTATATTTTGATTTTTTTACCCAATAAGGAATGTAAAATTTACAAAAGCATATATATATTTGCGTCCTACTCTTCAGCAGCTTTCATTTGATACCCCACTCGAAAATTAAAAAAAAATATAAATTTTTGAGTTTACAACATTTTTGCGAATTGCGCATGCGCATATTTAATTTTATTTAACTTCTGTATATTTTTCCTGTGGTTGGGTCAAAAAGTTACACCATTATTTTAAATTTCAGCTCTAGCTCTAGCTTAAACGGTTCGGGCCCTATGAACCAAAGAGCGACGGACAGACGGACACATCACCCTCGGCATAAGGGTTTTGAGAAGAATCTACAAAACCCTAAAAAAGGGCAATGGTACTGTTACCTTCGGTAAAACAGAAACTGAATTTTAAATCCCATAATATTTAATTTTATTAATTTATCATTAAATATATTTAAATAGTGTTTTGCATTTCAGCAAAATCAGATTAATTTTCATCAATATCTCGGAAACTATATTTTTTCCCCAGGAAAACGATTTAAGAAATAGTTGGGTCATTTTTATGAAAAAAAATTTGTTCGCGGTTTTTCAGAGTCCTTGGAAAATAGCGCTCCCAGATTTAGATTTAGATTTCACCTACAGAATACATATTATCACATTACTATTAAAGAAGAAGGGTAGTCCCCCTTTACCCTAATAAAATTATAGGGGGATACAAGTTCACTCCACCACTGGAAATCGAGCCCAAAAACAAAATAATCTTCAGCCCTTAGGAATTAACGTTTTATAAAAATGTTTCTACCCCCAGTTTTTGAGGGATGATATATTGGAACTTCCCTATAATTTTCCAGTGTGTGGGTTATTACACATAACATAAGTGGAAAATGAATGTGTTGGTACAGGTGAGTTACGGACAGACAGACAAGTGGAGGAATCTATAAGGGTCCTTGTTTTTTTATTTTATCGTCCTCATTCTACTATATCTTTGTGTAGTATTATCTCGGGGACTAATTTTCTCGATTTCAACTGGTGTTTTACCTTATTGAATATGTATATATGTAATAAATTATGGGTTGTTTTGACTGAGATGTTATAGTGCCACTTCATAATTACGACTAGAGGATAGTAGAAAGTAACCCACAATATTGTCACCAAAATTTTAAATTATAATAAACAAACGAGTTTCGAAATTTTGTAACATCTTCAGTGTTGTCTTAACATGATATGTTGTTTTACTGAAGATGATAAACATATCGAGACGCATTAGTTTATTATAAAATAAATTGTGGTGACAATATTGTTGTGATACTTTCTATTATATCGTCCCCTTATGCCAGAACCATGAATGTGCAAATTCCACATTGTTGGGAAATGGCGTTTAATCTTAATTATGATCTTACCATAATTCAGCTATTCTATTATTATTTTCCTATTTATTCTATTTGCACATTCATGGTTCTGGCATAAGGGGGACGATATATGAAATACCAAATTTTGTTAAAATAGTTTTAATAGCTTAAACTTATATAAGAAACTGAAGACAACAAGTAAACATGTTTTAGAAGCCGACGTTGTGGACTCAGGGGGAAGGGGGGTATAACAAATAAATCAATCAAAATCTCAAGATTGCATTTTTGGGCATATAAATAATATATATAAGTAAGTAAAAGTTAACATATGAGAAAGTAAAAAAGAGAGGGTGCATATAATATTAACTTTTCTCAAACGTCTAGGTCTTCAGGGACGAAGTTAAAAAAATTACTAAATTTTTTTATAACATATTTTATTGAAGGCAAATTTTTGCCCATTCCGCCCTGGAATGGGCAAAAATTTGCCTTCTTCAGATTTGCCTATAAAATTTGGCATCTTCAGGCCTAAAATTATAACGATACATTAATTATGATTCAATTTATTTATTATTTAAGTGAATTACAACAGAAGAATAAATCATAAATAATATTAACGTATTATTTTGACATTAGGACTAGGACACTTGTTTTTGGCAGCGCCATTAAGTAACAGCAGAACCTTAACTTGAGAAAGAGTGAAGACTCTAAATTGTGGAAATGTAGTCAAAGGAAGATGAACTTTCGAATCTAATATATTTTTCCCGAGTGAAAGTGACGTTTCAAGAGCTATGCGATGTTACGATGGGGATGGAGGAGGGTTGGCCGTGGAGCGTGGACACCTACAACAGGAGTTGATTAGGAAACTTCAAGCCGATTAGGGTCTGAAAGTGTTTGAACTACTTTAAGTTAAGGTACAGTGAACTAGAAGGTAGACAGTAGTGGGTGGCGGGGTATGTTGAACCTGGAGGAGGAAGGCGGCTCGCGGAGCTCCAACAGATATAGAGGGGATAAGTTTTACAACGGGAGGAGGAGGGTATAACTGTACCAGCTTAAACAATAGACCTAGCAGTTCACTACCAGCCTGGTGGATCTCGATCCTACCCCAGGCCTTGAGGACATAGCCAGCGCCACCCGGCCAGCCCCGGACTCTTCCTAAAAACCACGTACAATGACCTCTCGACAAGAGCAACCCACAAAACAGTCCTTACTATCCAACTCTTAACACGCCTCATGTACTCGGTTTACACCGCTAAAAGCTTTCTAAAGTTCTGGTACCTAATTTCTTCAAAACCGAGACCAGTATTGAGTAAATAAATAAATTGGGTATAAAACATAACTGAGTCAGAAAAGAGCCATATCGAAATTAAATTCTACATAGTATCACAAAAATTTAACAAGAGTTATAAAAGAGATTATTTACCACAAAATAGCCTTCAATAAAAATAAGCAAAAAAAATAGCAAAACAGTTTTCGTAAGGGAAAAAGAGTAGCAAGACTGCATATAGGGTTCATTTGGGTAACGGAATTAATAATATTGATCTATCTTTACTCGTGTAACAACTTCATTTCTTTTTTTGTTTTTTATCGTTACCTTAACTAAATATAAATTAACTAAACAGATACTTTGAACATAATTGTTAGGGGAAATCATGAATGAGGCGTGAAAATTAAACTAAACTACAATTAAAGCATCCCTTAACATTTTTGGAAGTAAATTAAAATAAAACTCTCCTTTATAATAAAATCTATGACTATTTTGTAATGTCCACTAGAATAATGTTAATATATAAAATAATATCTTTTAATTTAAATCAAATTATAATTATTATTTACTACGGGGAACAGACAGTGAAAAATACACTCCCGCGCCGGGATTTGAACCCGGGTCTCCCGTATTTCCAGTACAGATGCTCTGGCCAACTAAGCTACGCAGGAGAATGATTTTTAACTGCCGTAATCGATAACTACTCCCGAATCCAAGCTTTCAATATTCATATACATTTAGACAGTCAATATTTATGACATTAGAACTAAACCAAGAATTAACGCTTATAATTATAAAGTACTCAATTAGTATCTGTACCTTGTACAATCAATTCGAAATTCAATATAATTTGATTTAAATTAAAATTTAAACTTTCCGTAGTATGAAAATTACCAAAAACTTAAAATTGAATTTCGAATTGATTGTACAAGGTACAGGTACTAATTGAGTACATTATATTTATAAGCGTTAATTCTTGGTTTAGTTCTAATGTCATAAATATTGACTGTCTAAATGTATATGAATATTGAAAGCTTGGATTCGGGAGTAGTTATCGATTACGGCAGTTAAAAATCATTCTCCTGCGTAGTTTAGTTGGCCAGAGCATCTGTACTGGAAATACGGGAGACCCGGGTTCAAATCCCGGCGCGGGAGTGTATTTTTAACTGTCTGTTTCCCGTAGTAAATAATAATTATAATTTGATTTAAATTAAAATTTAAACTTTCCGTAGTATGAAAACTACCGAAAACTTAAAATTGAATTTAAAATAATATCTTACATGTAAATCAAATATTTGTATTAAATACAAGGAATGCCTATGAACATTTTTTCAGATAGGAAGTTTAAGGGGTACACTCTAAAAAAAATTAAAATATAAATTCCTCTGAAATAATGTACATTCCTTAAAAGGAATCACAGATCACTGACCACAATAATCGTTCCTAACTCTGAATACTGAAAGTAGAAGCTGGTAAAAAAACTTTTATATGAGACAGAAAGAAACAAGATACATGTACGAAAGCACCGTTCTACAATAGATACATTATCGCAGATTGCATACACAATTCGACTGAGAATTACTGTTTTAGTACACTTACACAGAACCATTACTAGATAAATAATCCAGTCTAATTATATCTAGTAGTAAGTTATGTCAAGTGCTCGGATGCTCCAAGATTGTTATAAAGTGGTGAAATAAAAAGGGGTTGTGGGCATAGGGAAGAGAAGGCGATAAGCGGGGAAGAATTAGAACATAAGCAATTAAAGAACCAAAAGTAGCCCAATTTTGACGTAACATTAAATTTCCATTGAAATAGGACGAGTAGTCTTTAAGATGCGGTGGTTCGTAAAAATGCTTCGAAAGACCGACCTGAGACAAGCATGTTCCTTGATATCAGAAACGTATATCTGTCAAGGGATTTTTTAATTTGGAGACATGCAAAAAGTTCGTTCTAAAAAGAATGAACAGGCCGACCGGAGTAAACACACAATCAGGCGAGGCGGCTGGTTTTCAGAAGGTCCGCTCAGACCCCCAGCTTCCAGCATACTTTCCAGCAGCCATACTTTCTGACCCCAGTTTAAGGTTCCTTCGATTGATTCCTACAAACTAAATCAATTTACTCTAAATAACATATTCTATTTTATTTCGCAGTTGGTCAAGTTCATAATACGAATCTATCTACCTGCCTTGAATTTAGTTTTTTGACCTAACCATGGCTTTTGCTTTGCATTAACAACGTATAGAAGAACAAATCACCAAATACGAATTTTCATTATAGAGTTAACAAAAATAAACTTAAGGCAAACGGAACAATTTCTGAAATTGCCATTTGCGTGTTATAGTATTACACAGTTATCAGTCGTTTAATTTATTTATAATTTTTATATATAAGTGTGTACCTACATAAAAAATAGATTTTTAAGAGGTTGTGCACATAGCTTCCTCGCATCCCATCCCGTACTTTATTGATTTTATGCTTTTACAAGCTATTGTTGTATAATTCGTTTAATTGTTTCTCCTGTTTTTTTAATTTGTCAAAATTGTTTTGATTTATTATATGAATTAAAGTATCAATTTAGCAAAAGTTAAAGAGCGCAGACGGTACCAATTGATCTGCAGCTATCTGCGGGTTACTTTCGATAAACTATAAAAGTTTCATGCAAACCAGTACTTTACTATAGATAGACAAGTACTTTTGAAGCTATAGATCTAAATAAATGTATGTTTGTGCGCATATGGAAGAGAAACAAATGAGCGTAAAAGGTTGAAACTTCTATGGGACCAACAATGAGCTAGTTATGAACTAAACTACTATACAAATATCATTAAAATCGGACGTGTGTTTTTAAACTATGTTGGTTCGCAAAAATTGAGCGACAGATCAACAGACAGACACGGAACCAAAAATGTTCCCTGATGTCTGAAATGGATTTCTGTCTTGGATTCTGTCTGAAATCGGAGACCTAACATTTTTTCGCTCTTCAGAACGATCACATACCTTCCGTTAACTTCGGTATGCTCGGAAGCAATAACATACATTTTATTTTACCAATGACTATGTTTTAGGTGTGCTAAGATATAAGAGAAAGTATTGGACATACAGATATCGATATTATACACAAGACACGCAGTTAATGACTGCAAAAAAAAGAAAAAAAGGATTAATCTTAAGTGAACCAGAGTAAAAATTTTGCTCAAAAAAAAGAAAAGAAATTCTACGAATAATTGCCAAACTTTACTTTATCGCTTATAACACTATAAAAGAAGAGGAAAGAAAGAGTGAGGGAGAAATAATTTTAATGGGATTCATTTAATCTAATGTTTTCCTTTTAGTTAATTCGTTATGTCGGCGTTGAAGGTGAAGATATTTCCCAAAGAGTAATCGCTAGAGTGAGAACAAAGGCAGAGCAACAACCACCTCTTACCCAATCCATTCAACTGCGTAAAACAAGTTGACTCGGCTCACAACATTTCAACAGGAATCACAAACCTCGCTTTTTAGTCAATAGAATAAATATGATAACAACAAAAGACAATTCTATAACTTAAAGGCGATATAAATGATAATTTATTATATAAATTAAATTTAAATTAATTTTAATTCTAATTTAAAAGTTAAGGAATAGAATATATTTAAGATTTATTTTGGATAAACATCTTATGCTATCACATAACCCAATTGGCTTTCATTGGGGCCAATGAAAGCCCATTAACTACGGAATACCATTTAATTAACTAAACCAAGGTAAACAAAACAAAATAAAAAATTACTTAACGGTAATTTAAAAAAAAAAAAAAAAAGAAAAATCAACAGATCTCAGTATTTTACATTATAAATGCTGAATTAAATTAAGTAATTGATATGTAAAGATCGAAAAGAATTACAAATCAAGAACTAGTATGATATGTGTACACCCAGATTAGAAATTGGCAAACCATTAAAATGGTTTTATTTAAATCGCCTTATCCACAACAAAATGTTTATTATTTCTTAGAAATTGTAGATTCAAAATCGAAGAATGGTCATCTTCGTCTTGAGGGGAAGGCAACGGAAAAAAAATTAAACAATTAACCGGTAGAAAGGCATTATCAATCCAGTAATCCAGTTTAAGAAAGACAAGTTAATGTTCCGATTTTACACAGTTTTAGCTTTTGGAAGATGTTGAAAGAATAAAACTCAGAAATATTCTACAGTTAAATGTATTGTTTATTTCCTTCTTTAGAAGTATATCGGGGCAAAAGCTTTTTTATTGAAATGAAAATGTAAGTATGGAAAGAAGCATGAAGTTCCCCTCCCCCCCGAGAAGGTCGGCCCCTCCCTAGTCCCAACTGCGTAATGAAGACAAGAAGGCGCCGGCTCGAGTCAATAGGGGAGAGAGGTGTCCGGTGCCTGCACCACGTGACGGCGAGATGGTGTCGATGCAAGGCCCTAAAGCCTTGGTACCGGCACCAACCCGACCCCTCTTCCCGGAGAGGGACTTGCCGCGGGATCAATTGTGGATTCTGTAAGCGCGGTGAAGAGGAGAGCTTCCCACCAGCCCCGGTATTGATCTGTAGGGTCCCCGTCCCCGGGCACCTGCCGGGCCAGGCCTGCTGCCCTGACGTCGGGCCTACTGTCTGACGTCACACCTTTACGTCACAGGTCCTGACGTCACCCTACACTCTCCTTTACCCCAAATCCCCTCCCCTCGCACCACTTTAATCCTCTTTGCACTCCTCGACAATCCCTAAAAAGAGCCTCCGCCTGGCTGGAATTTCGCACACATTGTTAATACTCTGCCTATTAGTAAGTCGAAGGTCGACGTTTATAAAGGATATAAAAGTGAAATAGTTTAAGCAGAGCTTTAAACTAGCCACTGAGAGAAGACAACCACGTAAACGTTCGATTCTGTTTAAGACGCGTCTCTGGGTCGAAATAAAATTTAAAAGCACAACATAGTAGTAAACAGAGAGAGAATGGATCTGAACAATAAACTTAACCTCAAGAAAAGACCATTCATAATGGATAAAAAAGTTTGTAAATAATATAAGCACTAGCCTTCACCCCGCGCTCCGCGCGGGGATCATGCAAGGTATCAGTGGCTATGTTTCCTATTATCATGTAGGCCTAGCAATTAAATGTAATGACTTAATAGTTTTGTTTATATGTTATGTTATATGTTATGTTATGTTTATATATTATGTTATTATATATTATGTAATTATATATTATTTAATATATATTATATATTATGTTATTATATATTATGTAATATACATTATATTATATTATGTAATTTATTATGTTTATATGTTAGGTCTATCTATATATTTAAAAAATAGCCAATAGAAACTAAGTAATATAGTAATAAATAAAAATGCTAAAAAAAGGTAAAATAAATAAGAAAATAAACTTAGTCAAAACCAATTAGACTGGAAAGTCATTGAACAATCATCAACCATGATGGTACATTAATTTAATTACGTCTATTCTCTCAATAAGGCAGTAGCACCAGTATATATATAATAACTCTAGATCTAGAAAAAAATAATAAACATCGATTTAAAGAGCAATAGTGTGAGGTTTAAGCACCCAATTAGAAATTAAATCTGTTAACAATTGCGGACGCAATAAGAGCTCAAAGTAAACAATTAAAAAAAAATAGCTCTATTTCAGTTAGAACCGATGAAGGCACGATAAAAAGCCATACGACCAAAATTGTAGATATCTTAAAATCAGTTACCGCTGGCGCAATCACCTTGTCGATACGACTTACCGTTTAGCCACTATAAGCCTCCAAAAAACTTTAAAGTGCGTCCGCCATCTTTAATTTTTTAAGGGGGGTAAAAATATTATTTTTTAACTTTTCGGATTTTTCAAGTCGGTTTGGACCAATTTCCGAGCAAACGCCAAAAACCGCGAGTCTCTAGGTGGTCTAGAAGTACCCAAACATTTTGAATAGCGAGTCTGTAAGGTTTGGTTACGGTGGGTCAACCTATTTTTTTAGGTTATGTTTTTAAAATAAAATTGTTAATAACTTAGGTTCTACTAAATATTTTTAGATAAAACCAAGCCTACAAATTGCGCAACATGTTTGCGCTCACCTCTGAAAAAAATTAATCGATTTCATTTAGCCAGTTTTGCGCCTATAAAGTCGGACTGGGGCAACAGACACACATACATACACGAAAAAAGTTAAGGCCAGATTCGGTTTTTGGAATGTATAAAATGAAAAATAATTCAACAAATTTTCAATTCTGACCAATGTAGAGACAAAATTTAATTTTATATAATATAGACTAGTAATCTCAGATTATATGTTTAAATATTTCATTTCATAATAAATAAATGGTTAACATTTTGTTTTCAAGCTTATTAAAAATTAAAAAAAAAAGAGGTTTCAAAAAAGGTCTGTGCAGGTGCGTGGAGCCTAACTGCTGGGCCGATTTCAATGAAATTTAGCATGCTTATTTCCGATGATGATCCCGATCAAAAAATTAATTTTTTAGCTTTAATTTTAGGGGCCCCACCCCCAAAATTAACTCTGAAAGAACGTGAAAAAATATGTCTTAAAACGGCTACAACATTTTTGATTAAAAAAATTCTAAAATATCCAATTCGAATCTAACCATAGAAATTTTCCCGGGAAAAAATATAGTGTTTGAAAAATGGCTATAAACTCGAACTGTGAAAGGACGGGTTGGATTGATGGTAAATTTTGATAAAATGTTCGACTAATAAATGGAAAAAACAAGTAAGAGAAATTTTGGTACGAGTTGCATCTTATCACCATATTGAAAGGGGTGTTTCTCCAGGTCACTTAATCAAAAGAGTTCATATTTGCATATAAGCTAAAAAAAAATGTATACACGTTAGAGATCCTCTGCGTCCAAAAAAGTGTCTTTTTAAAAAATGTCTGTTGGATGTTGGTAGTCTGTACTCTGTGCAGACGTATGGAGTATAAACTACTGGGCCAATTTTGATGAAATTTGACATATGTGTTAAGAAAAATCATAACCAGTGGCGAAATCAAGTAATGAATATTAGCTCCAAATTTGGGGGTAATAATATCTTTCAAAAACTTTGAAAAACAGTCAACAATAGTTATTTATGCACCTAGGGAGTAAGCCATTATTCCCTGAGCGAATAAGTTAGTTCTTGAGGCGAAGCTGAAGGAACCACGGTCCCTAAATCCCGAGGCGAAGCCGAGAGAATTAGACTTTATAATTCCCAAGGCGTAACCGAGAGAATAACGCTAATTAGCTCCCTAGGGGCAGCCGAGGCAGATAATTATCGCGAGGAGAATTATAGCACTTCACTCCCGATGTGCATACAATATTTTATCTCCAGTAGGGAGAAAATACACATTTTCATCCATTGCAGTTTTTATTTATTATTTTAATATAAGTAACAATAATTGTTAGCACTTTTAATAGCAGATATAAGAGAACTAACGAAATAACGCTTATAATTATAAAGTACCCAATTAGTACCTGTACCTAGTACAATCAATTAGAAATTCATATTTTACGAGTGGTAGTACTCATACTACGGAAAGATTAAATTGTACTTTAAATCAAATTATAATTATTATTAACTACGGGAAACAGACAGAGAAAAATACACTCCAGCGCCGGAATTTGAACCACGGGTCTCTATCTTTCCGTAGTATGAATACTACCAAAATCGTAAAATATGAATTTTGATATAAATAAAAATTGCTTTTGCCCAAGAATAAAATAGAGAATTTTGGGAATAAACAGGATTTCAGAAGGTTTAAGCCATACAAATCTCAAAAATAATTTATAGTTATTATCGGATTAGGATATATGTGATATTCTGCATATTTTTTTTTTGTCTTACAGCTCTTGCAATCACACAAAAATACTTGAATAAAAAAATATATATTTGTATTATATATATTTTTTAATATAATATATTTTTTAAATAACCCGGGGTAATTAACATGGGTTTTTTTCATTTTACCCGGGTGGGTTTTTAACTATTCCCCACCCGGGTGCCAACCCTGCTAAACTAATTCAAAATCATAAATTTTTCTCCCTACTGGAGATTAGAGAGAGTATTTATAGCAAACGGTTCCGATTATTTTGATCAAAAATTTGTAGCAACAATTTAAATACGAATCTAAGAATATAAGTTGATTTCCCAAGAAAAATTTAGTTTCCGAGATAAAAATAAAATCTAAAACTATAATGAAAAAAAAGAAATAAAACTACTATATAGCTAAAAATCAAAAAAATAAAAAGTAAATAACCACCAGTTGAACATTTTATAAATGTGTTTACTCAATAGACAACTGATTACAATCCTTAGACGAATATATAGAGCCGAAAAATTTAACGCAAATACGGAATCACTGACTAACAGAAAATAAATCAATAAGGACAGCGACCAAGAGAATCCTTTTCCCTTCGCCTTGTTTGATAACGTTTCTTGGGCGCTTTCAAAGGCGCTCATCACCTCTCCTCACCCTGATGTTTTCGAATTAATATGGTAAAAAATGAATTGTATACCTCCACAGTTATGTCTTCATCCTCCCGCTTACCATCCCTCTGATCTATTATATAATATTATATTATAAAGTCACTTCGAAAGAATAAGACCACAGGATCCGACTTAATAAAGGCTTCAATCCTTAAAAACCTCCCAAAAAGAGCCCTCGTTTTACTCGCCTATATTTTTAATTTTGTCCTTCATACTACATACTTCCCTACCCGTTGGAAACTATCTCATGTTATAATGATACCTAAGCAGGGTGTCCAGCAATATTAAAATGTAAAATTCAAGCATATTTAAAGGTTTTCAAGGCTCAATTTTATAAAATTCAAGGGTGGGTTTATTAACATTAGTTGAAGCGAGCGTAGCGAGCTTCCTACATTCAACGAAATATGCTCCGTGTCTGTCTGTCTGTCTGTCTGTCTGTCTGTCTGTCTGTCTGTCTGTCTGTCTGTCAGTAACGTTCACGCGTGTGACGATAACTTGAGTAAAAGTTGACCGATTTCGTTGAAATTTGGTATACATGATCCTCTTACTAATACTCAGGCTAAGTTCGTTGGACAGCGTGATCCGTCAAAGAGTTCGCGCGCAACGCTCGCGTAAACGAGAGGTTTAAAAATTAAATTGGAATTTCAGGACGGGAAAAGATTCTATCATCATCTATTCGATGAGACGAACATTTTTTTCAAATAACATTTTTTAGTAAAACCAACAGCGACACCGCTATGAATTAATAAAGATCGCTAAAACTATTAAAGCGGGCCTAAACGTTTAAAATAGAGAAAACAACCTTTTTACCGATATCTTACGTTCTAACGTAACGATTTTAATAAAACTTCATAGACACCATCTGATGCACAATTGAAACAGGCATGCAAAATTTCAATTTGATACATGCAGTAGTTTGTTTGTAGCAAAGAGATACAAATTATAAATATTGAAATAGAGATGTATGGTTAGTGGAATAGTAAGAATGCGGGGTGGTTCCCTTACTACTAGCCGCTGCACTACTACCAGACCCATTATCTATCAACTCATCATGATTCACAATAATTTTTTTTTTCAATATTCAATACATATTTATTACTATACGCTCGCTTCAATGATAGAGCCACGCGATGCCTAGTTATTAAAATAGTGATTTATTCACAATTTCTTAGAATTATAGAAAAAAAATATGAGAAAAATAGTATGAGTTCAGCAAGATAATATTAATTACTTTTATAATAGAAGAGATTTCATTTGTTGGACTTGTAGAATATTATAGTAGGCTGAAGGGTTTATTTCGAATGAAAGTCCTTCAACTATATATTTTTATTTCATCAAAGCTTTCACCATGGGAACCTGAGCTTCTTCTGTAATCACTAAGCTCTGATGAAATAAAAATGAATATCACTCGAAGGACTTTCATTCCAAATAAACCCTCCAGCCTACTGTAATATTAATAGTATTAATTCAACCTAATTACAGCAGTTGTACCCCAGAGAAGTGAAATACAATATACAGTAGCGCATCGATTATCCAAACTAATAACTAATGTTGTTTAGTTAAAATTAAAATGTATTGGTACTTCTAGACAACCTAGGGTCTTTAAAATTCCCGATTTTTTCAAAATTCAAGCATATTTTAAGTATTTCTGTTATTTTTTCAAAATTCAAGCATATTTCAAGGTTTTTTCAAGCATCCTAAAAATTCAAGCATAATTCCAGGAGTTCAAGGAATTCAAGGCTGCTGGACACCCTGCTAAGCCTCAGAAACCTGCTCACCTGATCTCATACTACCGTCCTATTATTCTTCATCTATAAGTAAAATATTCGAGAAAATCTTACTTCGTCGTATTTTTCCTATCCTAGAATCTCTTAATATATTTCCAGATCAAAAATTCAGTTTTTAAGCAGCACATTCAACTCTGCACCAATGCCATCGCGTTGCAGATACCATCACCACCGCTTTTGAGAAAAAACAGTATGTCTCCGCAGCCTTACTCGACAAAGTGCAAGATTTCGAATTTGTCATTGGCGATTGCTGAACACACTACTTAATCCTATCCTCTTACTCGTCCCTTGCATCCTCTCGTTACAAATCCTTCTCTCCAAACTCACAAGTTTTCCGCTCATGCTAAACCCCTTATTAAAAATCTATCCTTTATCACACTCTCTAAGATAACCCCCGTAGACGCCTTAAGCGTATGTGGGCACTGGGCACCTATCCAATTGCAATATTGTTGCAACATTTATTACATTCTATAAACAAAAATTTTATTGTTATATGTAGTGTCACTACTTAGTGAACTTACTCCCATCAAGCGATTCAAGACCTTTTGTTGTTATTATTATTATTATTAATCTTATAATAATTATCCCAACTAGAACAGAACATTAGTAAAAAAAAAATTAGTCGCGTAAAAAGTTGTGAGATCATAGGTTTTCCAATTCTCCCACTGTCGGAGTAAGTTATACTAGGTCTAATTTATCCAGTGCAAGAAGGGTCATTTTTCTATCTTTGTTCTTGTTAATCTTTCGGGTAATTTCTTTCCTTCTTTCTTCTTCGTCGGTGGGTGTTCAAATTGAACTAAATAAAATTACAAATTAACTGTCAATCAATATTGTCAAATCAATCTCAACATCACTTTTTAGTTTAAAAGTTCTCTACTAGGTAGCTCTAGTGGCGCTGTTTACAATTTTTTTTACAATATTTTGAATAGGGGGGTTTTCTATTAGCCTTGAAAGGGACAAAGAACCAGATTTTTCGGGTTTTTCAATTTTTCCGTTATTTGTACAATAAACTCTACCTATATACAAAATTTCAAGTTTCTAGGATTGTTAGAAGTGCCTTAGAATTATGATGAGTGAGTCAGTAACACAACTTTAGGCTCATAAATATCTTATAAACTACTA